>CM035165.1:34477413-35077413 GCA_020205615.1 Panax quinquefolius
ATATCACAATTTGTCAACTTATCAAGTAAACAATTTCAAACTTTTAGGTAAGTTACACATCAAATAAGTATTACTCGCCCTCAGAACGCACCCCCAAAATTCATACAATTTAATTCTCGACTTCTATCAAGTAATAATACATTCAACCTCTAATTTTACATCATTAAACGATAATACAACCATTGAAATTTATGAATAATTAAAATTTTCTATTACAAACTATCCTCGTTCCCAAAATATTACAATTCAACATTAATACATTATTCGAAACCTTAAACATGGTTCAAATAATAATAACACAACCAAAGTATATAAATCTTCAAGTATCACATCTGATTCATGTCTTTCAAGTAACACATAACTTTACATCTCAGAATTATTTTAATACTACAATAGTTTACATTCGCAAAACAATATTACAATTCAACATTAATACATTATTCGAAACCTTAAACATGGTTCAAATAATAATAACACAACCAAAGGATATAAATCTTCAAGTATCACATCTGATTCATGTCTTTCAAGTAACACATAACTTTACCTTGAATCTTGAACCTGCAAAAGTGGTTATTTGCAAGGTTGAGCACGACAACCCAACAAATTTAACAATCTATCATGTTTCACATAGCACACAATTCATGCATTATACATTTCTAATTTATAGAGTTACATCATACAACATGTGCTATCACATATCACATATAAATTGAGTTCCATAACCCAATTAACTTAGTCATATTTTGACTTTAACAATTCATAAAGCATGGTATGTAACTCACCACATAATCACATTTAATCCACAAACATAATAGAACTGAAAAACTTGCCTTGGATGTTGTTTAATGTTTATAACTTATCTGCTCTGTGATGATCCTACACAAATTGAGGATACATACATGTCTATATTAGTTTCACATACTAAATTCACATACTCAATGTAAACTAATTTTATTTACATTAACTATAATATTTTGTTCTTGTCTTAAAACCATTCCTAGGTTCAATATAATTTCAAACGGGTTTGCACATTTCATTATGCTACATATACGTTCTACATATCATTTTCTGAATTACGCTCGCATAGTTATGAAAACTTACGTAAAACAACACATAAGCTGTGAGTTTTAATACAAATATATGTAACTCTCATGGTGCCTCGACCACAACACCTTACAGTGGTACTTTACATAAAAGTACAATCAATAACTGTTTTAGAAATTAAAATCTTTGGAAAATGCTCAAGGAAACCTTTGTACATGGGAGACCATGCATCTAAGTTATGATAGATATCATATGACTCGAGAATTATCCTTGGTTGACCCAATAGACTCCAAAGAAAAACGAGAAGATTATTGTCATGTTCTTTCCAATGGTGAGTCTTCTCTTGACATATAATTATCTCCATTGTCTCAAATTGAGAATTATATTTCAACCAAACTCCAAGATTATATAGGTAATGCTCATAGATATAATCAGCAAGTGCATGTGCACAACCTTGTCTAATGATAACACGGGTAAATCGCTCCTCAGACATTTGTATATAATAATGGCAAAACACCTTCAAAGTTGGGTTCACCTCACCCTATTCTTGGTTCACCAAAATCATTTGCTAAAATGACGTATAAAATACGACACACTTATCTAAAATTCTCAATAAAATTATTTCCATACTGCTTTTAGGGAAACCTCAACAACTATAGACCATCGCTCTATTCCCCTCATACTTCCCTTTCGACCCAAATACACTCTTATTACCTAAAAGGAATTGTGAAGTAAAAGGGTGAGCACAACTAGCCTAGTAAAGAATATCATGACTAAAGATAATTAAATTATCAATAGGCTTTGTCAGTAATAAATCAGAGATTTAGAACATATGGTAGATGATAAAACTTTTCAACCATAGTGGCAGCGGAACGAGCAATCCATTAGAAGAGTCAAATAGACCATAAAGTCTATATCTTCTCCACGTTAAAAGTCCACCAATAATGTTTTATCCCTGTTGTGAGATCCCGAATTTTATAAAATGAAAGTATTCAATTTTCTTATAATTATTATTCTATTTAGTAAATGGTTAAATTGATAAAAGGTTAAAGTTAAGGGTGATATGTGAAAATTTTCAAATTAAGCAAATTATCATAAAATAATCGGTGATAAAAGTACAGTAATACGCGTGGTTGCATAGTAGCACACGGTATTGATTATTGATGCTTACGTGAGAAGTCACTCAGTTATACTCAATTATTGCTACGGTAATTGCGGCATCATATCTCTCATATTATTGATTCAATTATTGTCACAGTAACATCTGCATAATATTTATAATTATTAAATCAATAATTGAGATGACAAAGTTATAAATATTATTATTTGTAATATTGACAATGTCTAGAAAGTTCTATCGAGGAGAGGTTTGGTCACCTAATTGCGCGCCAATAGGGAGAAATTAATCCTTATCGGAAAGCCCCATCTTTCCTGGGAATGATCTGGTTGTTAAATATTGTGAGTTATAATATTAATGATGAATAAGTTCGTGTTGATTAAAGATGAAATTGATATTTTCATTGTGTTGGGATTATTAGTGTTAATGGAAATGGACATCTATTTCGATAATAATTGATGTCTGGAGGTTATATTGACCAATCGGGTAATTAATCGGATAAATGACCAATTAATTGCTATTAATTCACATGCTTATAACTATTTGTTCATATGTATGTACTATTGATTCACATGCATGTACTATTAGGGGAGGTGGTGCAATATTGATAATACTTGCATGACTAAATTAAAAATAGAGGTATAGATGAAGGTACTATACCGTAACTATTTTTTTTTCACATTGTGTACTATTGATTCACATGAATGTACTATTAGGGGAGGTGGTGCAAGTTTGATAATACTTGCAGGACAAAATTAAAAATAAAGGAAAAGTTAAAGGCATTATACTGTAATATTTCGAGCCCCAAAACGTGCAATTATCGAAACTATATTTTCCTATAAATAGAAGTTCATTCTTCTTTTATTCTCACCAGTTCACTAAGACTCACAAGAGTAATTATAGAGAGAGAAGCTATAGAGAGAAAGAAGAAGAGAAGTCTGCTACCTCATTATTCCAGTATCCAGTCTTCTTCAGAGGTAGAATAATATTTTCTTCTATACTCTGTAGTATATGAGAACTATTATTTTGTCTCGTATTCCTGATTATACCCTCATTTTATTATAGTATTGCTTCTATACTCCGTGAAATTAGTAGAATTTTCTTGAAATTTGCACTTCATCTAGTATTATTTCACAAGGATATTTTCTACACATTCTTGTTAAATTTTATGTTTTTCATGCCGGAGTACTGTCCATGAGTTTTATTCATTTTTACGGTACTATTCACAAAGTACTATTCACGGGGTACTATTCATAAAGTACTATTCACGGGTACTAGTCATAAAGTACTATTTACGAGTACTATTCATAAAATACTATTTACGGGGTACTATTTCCAAAGTACTATTCACGGGGTACTATTCACTCGGGTACTATTCACCCGGAGAATTATTCATGACAAAAATTGATTTCTTTGTTGTCCAAATCATTTTTGATGCAATATTATTCTTGAATTTTACTCCACAAAGCAGTATCATGTTGACAATTTGGACATTATTGAATTCATGATAAATTAAGTTATAAACCGTTAAACATTTATCCTTTGCTTTCTTTTAATTGAATTCTTATATCATTGTCATCATCCTCATGCTTATATTGTAATAAAAGTCATATGTGGCTTACGTGCATAGATGTATTATTGATTGGTATGATTATGACCAGGGATTATTCAGTATAATCATGACCGTTGTGACACCCCCAAATCCCGATACTTCATTACCTCAAGATTTGGTGTTCACGTAATCAAAACATTCATTTATAACTACCCAATCATAAATAAAATTGAATAATAAACCTGCCCATACAAGAATTTCATAAAATCTCCCAGGTTATCTAACCTTTACAAACAATCATTCATGCGGAAAAATTAAAAACAAACTTCATTACAATCTTTAAATAAAAGTCTGATAATAAAACTATCAAAACTATTACAAGTCTTCAGTACTTGTTCATCTTTTCTTTTCCTTTACTGGTGCTAGGTACGTCACCCTTTCCATCTTTAGCTGTAAGGATTTTACAGGCAAGAGTGAGCAAACAAGGATCACTTGAAATATCAATGAATAAAACTTTTACATTCTTTGCCCATTCAGGGGCTCAATAGAACTAAACAATAAGTTCTATTAACTTCTTATACATTCCTTGCCTATTCAGAGGCTTAGAAGAACTGAAACATTCCTTGCCCATTCAGGGGCTCAATAGAATTGAACAATAAATTCTATTAACATCTTAAACATTCAACCGAGGGTCTAATGACCACGAACCTTGTCCACAGCTTATAAGTAATCTTTCAACTTTAACTTTACAAATACGACTATAATGACTTTAAGGTACTTAGGGTGATTAACCATTCGTACATGTATTGTATACAAACATTTCAAATAAGAAAGTACAAAACTAAGCGTAACCCCTATAAAATAGGGTTGTTCATCTCAAGATTTTGAGTACAAGTCCGCCCCAAAGATAGTTTGGTTTGGATACACTTCAAGGTAATTTGGAGTTCAACGGACATCAACTAAGGATTAGTTGAATAAAAGATAATAACACTATGTTATTGAATGATCATACTGAATAAACATTTCGTTCTAAGTTCATGCTTTAGGAATAATCTAATAGCATAACAATTGAATAATCTATCATACCTTGCTTTAAACAACATTAAGCTAAGGTTACAACTTAGAATATAATATCAAGCATCCATAACAATAATAATTGGAACGATAAACTGAGTCAACAGAATAAAGGTACTTGCATGCTAATATAACAAGTTTAGAGTTAAGAAAAACTTGCATAATCATAATAACTATCTCAACGAAAGTGTGGAGATGGGAAGCTTATATCATCATGAATAACTGGATACAATTAAATTTCTTAATGGAAATACTTTACTCAATAAAGTATAGCATATGAAATTTGCATAACGAAGCTTTAGGATTAGAAAATTTGCTCAATGTAAAAAGATTGGGATTTAGAATCTTTCCTTGTGCGTAGATTAAACCGTTATAATCCAAACCACAATTATCCTATATACATATGTTAACATGACATAATCAACAAGAATACATACTATATCTCTACATCACGTTATGCTTTGATTATAAATTGCATTATCAAATTCTATCCATTAAAACTAATAACAATATTTGTTAATTAGTAATTCAATGTTCACTCATAGTATTAATATACTATAATACTAGAAATACATAATCAACATTTATCATTCCTTTAAAATATCAGACTTTTGTGCAAGACAAAAGTCATTTCAATTTTTTGTTAAGTGCCGCTACCACGATTGAAATGTGGGTTGCGTTACGGTACCGACATGGCGCGCCCGAGACAAGACATATATAGGACTCAATACAAGTTGAAAGTCCAGGGCCTCACGCCGACATCGGCATGTTATGCTGAAATGTGCGGGCGCGACATTTGGCGCTAAGGCGGGAGATTTGACGCTGGAGCATGAATTTTGACGTCAATTAAACTCACGTAACTAAAAACGAAGAACAGAGCCAATGCTACTGTCTTAAATCTTAACAATGATTCACCCAAAACAACAATTATAACTAATATAAATTACACATAATTGCTAACAATCATCCATATACCAATTACCAACCACTAATTAACAATATCATAGACTAATTCTTTGAAAACACTGTGTTTTAAAAATTATACTCCATTTATGAAATATCAATTTACAGTGAACATAATTTACACTGTTATCAACCAATTTTGATTCCTTTGACATACAAGTATACCAATATATATCCCAATTAACATGTATAGTCCAATTTCTCAGTTAGCATACAAATATATATATATAACCTTTGATAAATTCTACACTCAAGTTCAGTACTCACATGTTTCCACTTTGTAAAAACAATTTCTTAAATAATGTAATTTAGCATACCATCATATTTATATATTAAGCATACAATTATATACAAATATATATATATGCTAGTATAACAATTACCAACACATAGTTTACAAGAATTTTGTAAAACTTATACACATTGAAGTTGAAAAACACGTATTATCAAATTCACAAGTAAGTATATGGCGAAAACATATATGATTACATACACATAAATTAAGGTTATAAGCACCTACCTTTTTTTGTTGTTAAGAAACACTTGTTTACAAAATCTGCTTTTGAACAATCACGCAATTGGCTTCTTCTCAAACTCTCTCAATTTTTTCTTTCTTTTTCTTACTTCTCTCAAAGAATAGACTAGTACTAACATCGAGCGTAAAATCGATAATCATATACGTAAAATAACTCATATGGCAATAATAAGCATATTTATTCTTATCGCCACCAACATATAACGATAATCTACTAAATATAAATATATTTGTTTTATATATTTGTTTTATTCTATTAATAATATAATTTAAAATTAACAAGAATTTCAAAAGCCATAAGGCCTTGTTTGGCAAAAGCATTTATAAAATAAAGGATTACTATACTTACACCAATATGATTCGATGATGTGGTTTATTTATTGTCGTGGTCTCAAATCGATAAAGTGTGTTGATGATAAACTTTTTAAATCATGTAAGATAGTAGATATCATGCTCTACTGACTCTTCTAATGGATTGCTTGTTCCACTCGCTGATAAAATTGATGCTTAAACTTGATGTTTATTTCTATATTTTATCGCTTTAACACTTGTTGAAGGCTAACGATAATTTATTCTAACGATAATTTATATTCGCATTATCTTAGTCATAATATTTCTTACCGGGCTAGTTGAGCTCACCCTTTTGCTTTCATTGTTCTCTTCAGAAATGAGAATATAGTCGGGACTAGTCTGGGAACGAGTGATTATCCGAGATGTTTGCATTAGTAGTCCTCACTATTCAAAGAAATAGTGTGATAATAATTGTAATGAGGACTTTATTTGAGTTTGATATACTCTACGAAGACAATATTCGTGTTAAACTCTCTCAATACGCTTTTGTCGTCATTTTATAGTAAAAAAGAAGTTTGTATTTTTGATTTTTGTACCATGTATTCATGCGACTCAAGATGGGTGATGTATACCTATTTTGGGGGCGCCACAATTGGTATCAAAGCTTAGGGATATGATCCCCGGCCGAGATGTGAGACAAGAACTAGGAGGGAGAGACGGGAATTCCTTCGCTAGTATGACCTACCTAAGTTTATTTGGTATTTATTTATTTGGTCACAGAGTATAGGGATAATATGTGACATGTCAATTAACCCTTGTTTTGTGGCAAGATTTTGAAAATGGCATCCAAAAATGTTGAGATAAGCAATGAAGCACATGAGACCGCTGAGTCACCAACGATCAATACCTGTGATAATGTGCATCAGATGGCAATAATCCTCGTGAAAAACAACAACGCCGACCAAATGATGAACGATGGGATGTTCAGAGGCTTTATGCAATTCATGCAACATCAAAGCAGAACGACTCCTCAAAAATGCAGTGGAAACACCGGCAACTCTCTGACTGGTCCACCGCTAAATAGCTTCAAGGAGCCGGGACCACCGAGTTTATTGGAGAGCCAAAACCACTTAAGGCGAGACGTGGATAAAGCAGATCACCAAGATATTTGATGTCTTGGATGCTCCGAGGAGCAAAAGGTTCCTTTGCCACCTTTTTATGTTATGAGAGAGAGGCAGACATCGGTGGGAATCAGAAAGCGTACTCAACCCGCCGCACCAAAGATGTCTTGGGAGAAGTTCCAAGAACTGCTCAACGACAAGTACTTTCCCGAAAAGTATTCATCACACGAAGGAGGTAGAGTTTATCAAGTCGAGCAAAACAATATGACCGTGTCACAAGACGAAGCTAAGTTTGTCGAAGTTATCCCTGGCCATATCCCCACTTGGTTGATAATGAGGAGAGAATGACGCGATGTTTCTAAGAGGTTTGAAACCCGAGATACGCCAATACCTAATTTCTCACAAACCGTGTTTGTATTCGATGTTGTAAATAGGGCTCAATTATTGAGCGCCATAACGAGTCAACCCAACCAAGAGAGAGCAAAACCGACAAAAATGATAATACCAAAGGTAGCAACATCGGGCTACACAACAAACGTGGAGGAAATCAACATGCCGTAAATGGTAACCACTTTGGGGTAATCATGGCCAAGATAATAAAAGTGGAAATTTCAAGAAGAGGAGATTCAATAATGATGGAAAGACGCGCAAGACCAAAGACCGTTGTTAAGAAGGAGAACGACCACCAATCGATATGTTACAAATGCGAGGGGAGGGACACATCACCAAACTGTACGCAGCAATTCAAAGCATGTTACAATTGTGGAAGAGAAGGTCACCTAGCCCGATTTTGTCACGGCACCAAAGTCAAGTCCAAATTGGGGATGGAGGCATCAAAGGCCATCCCCGCATAAGACAAAACCGTAGTTCAAGGGAGAGCGCTTGTCGTAACCTCCCAAAAAGCGAGGAATCCAAACGAGGTGATCACGGTAAGCTAATCATAAACTCTAGCTAAGTCTATACCTTATTTGATACCGGTTCTACCCATTCTTTTATTTCTCCTACTTGCGCCAACGCTTAAATTTAACTCCTGAGAAATTAGACTTTGATTTATCTCGTTGAAACTCCGCTTGGGAGAAACCTTCATTACATCCACTGCTTATAAGTCTTGTTTGATTCAAATCGGAATCGCATCATTACCTCGTCGATCTTATCTCTTTGAAAATACTTGCATTTGATGTGATTTTAGGGATTGATTGGTTAACTACTCATCATGCTAAAATCGATTGTTTTCGTAAGGTCATTAGCTTTCATATTCCTAACCAACCTATTATGCTAATTCAAGCAACCAAACCACTAAAGTCAATCACCGCTATATATCAAGCCATAAAGCTATTCGCTTATTGAAAAACGGATGTCAAGCTTTCTTAGCCCATGTCACGATTTAAACAAAATACGCCGATTTTGAATGATATTTCTATTGTTAATAAATTTCCGACGATTCCCCAAGAACTTCCCGCCTACCCCCCTGAGCGTGAAATCAAATTTTGTATCGACCTTTCGAATCCTGACAAAACCCATTTCCAAAGCCCCATATCGAATGGCTCCTATTGAACTTCGTGAGTTAAAACCCAACTACAGAATTGTTAGACATCGGCTTCATTCGGCCCTAGACGCCTCCTCGGGGTGCTCCTGCTTCTATTCGTGAAGAAGAAAGATGGAAGTATGCGACTTTTGTATTGATTATCGGAGTCAAATCATGTCACCATCAAAATATAGTACCCGCTACTTCGTATTGATGATCTGTTTCACCAAAGCAAGGGCGCCAAATTTTTTTCAAAGATCGATCTTCGCTCTTGATATCATCAATTAAAGATTAAAACCGATGACATTCCAAAGACTACTTTCGTAACTCCCACGACGGCATTACGAAATTCCTAGTCATGTCTTTTGATCGACTAATGCCCTCGCCGCTTTCATGGATATGATGAACCGAGTATTCAAGGAATATTTGATCACTTTGTGGTCGCTTTTATTGATGACATCCTCATTTACTCCAAAAGTCGTGAAGATCATGAGCAACACTTGAGGTCGATACTCCAAAAGCTTCGTGAAAAACAAGTTATATGCCAAGTTGAAGAAATGCGAGTTCGCTCGAGGAAGTAGCATTCTCGGGCACGTGATATCAAATCACGGAATATCTGCTGACCCTTGCAAAAGATCAAGCAATTCAAAGTCGAGCAACCTAAGTCAAGGATCAAGCACGAGCTTTTTTTACTTAATGGTTATTATCTGAGATTCGTGGAAGGGATTTTCTCAATCGCTACTCCATTAACTCAAATTGACTCAAAAAGATACAAAATTCATTGAGCGAGGAATGTGAGAAGAGTTTTCAAGAACTCAAGAGGAGGCTCATTTCAAAGACTGCTCGACAATACCATCCGGTCTCTGAGGGATTTGTCATATACAAAGGATGCTTCGTGCAAAGGTTTAGGATGTGTTCTCATGCAACATGGGAAAGTCATAGCCTATGCCTCACGACAACTCAAAGAATATGAGAGGAATTATCCTACTCATGATCTAGAGTCGTCAAAAATATCATTTTTTTTGCTTAAGATTTGGAGGCATTACCGTATGGAGAGAAGGTGGAGATCTATACTGATCATAAAAGCCTCAAATATTTCTTCACTCAAAAGGAACTCAACATGCGATAAACGACGATGGCTTGAGCTATTGAAAGATTACGATCATACCATTCAATACCATCCTGAAAAGCTTAACGTAGTAGTCGATTTATCGAGTAGAGAGATCATATGCGCGTACGAAAAGTGATATTGTCAACGCAAAGCCCATTTTGTATGACTTACAAAGGATGGAGATAGAGTTAAAGACTCAGTGGACCCATGTGATGATGGCAAATATACGAGTAGAACCGACTTTTAATCGATAAAGTTAAAGTCGCTTCAAGCTACACTGAGCCGATGCGTATGAGGAAGAAAGTGCAAGAAGGTGCTATTCCTAAGCAAGAATCGATGAAGAAGGAATACTTCGAGTCAACTCCAGACTTTGTGTTCCTAACGATTCTCGACTTTGAAGTATAAAATCATGATGGAGGCGCACAACACACCATTTACAAATCCATCTCGGAGTACCAAAATGTATCGTGATCTTCGACATACATTTTGGTGGAGCAATATGAAGAGAGAGATAGCGGGTTTATCTCAAGGTGTCTAACTTGTCAACGAGTCAAGGCGAGCATCAAGTGCCAAAAGGTCCATCAGAACCACTTGAAATTCCGTAATGGAAGTGGGAGCACATTACCATGGATTTCATTATCGGGTCTTCCCAAGGTTTCTCAAGGCATAGATGCGATTTGGGTCATTGTTGATAGATCGACCAAGTCCGCTTATTTCTTACCGATACGAGAAAAACTTATACACTTGAACGCCTTGCTCAGATGTATATATATAAACGAGATTGTAAGATTGCATGGTATGCCAAGATCCATAGTTTCGATCGAGACCCAAGATTCACTTCACGATTTTGGGTTAGTTTGCAAAAAGCTATGGGCACGGATTTACGATTTAGTTCAAAGATATCATCCTCAAACCGGACGGGCAATGGAGAGGACTATTCAAACTCTTGAAGATTTATTAAGACTCGTGTCCTCGACTTCAAAGGAAGTTGGGACAAGTTCTTACCATCGGTGGAGTTTTCCTACAACAACAGCTTATCAAGCAAGTATCGTACGGCTCCATTTGAGGCGCCAGATGGAAGAAAGTGTCGCTTCTCAAAGATGTCGGGATGAGGTGGGTGAAGCAACGTTGTTGGGACCGTGAGTTGGTACGTATGACTACACGAAAAAGATTCAAACGATCCGACAACGATAAAAACCTCACAAGATCGACAAAAGAGTTATGTCGATCTTCATCGAAAGGACGTGGAATTCAATATCGAGATCATGTGTTGTTACGTGTTGCTCCATGGAAAGGAGTTACGAGATTTGGAAAGAGAGGAAAGCTCAATCCTCGATTCATCGGCCCATTTTTAATCCTCGATCGAGTAGGAACTCGGCCTATAGACTCGCCTTTTTCCGCCAAGTATGTCTCTCTGTTCATAACGCTTTTCACATATCTATGTTACGTAAATATGTGAAAGACCCAAACCACATTATCAATTAGAACCGACGAGATAGCGGAAGATTTAACGTATGAGGAGGTACCTGTTAAAATCTTGATAAGAAGGATCATATTCTACGCCCAAGGTTATACCTCAAGTCAAAGTTTTGTGGAGAAACCACGATGTCGAGGAAATGACCGGGAGTTAGAATCAAATGAAGTCAAGGTATCCTCACCTCTTCGACATACCGTACGCACACCCTAATTTCGAGGACAAAATTTCATAAGAAGGGAGGTCAGAAGACCCCAACTTTTATGAATAAAGATTAATTTTTCTCAAAAATATTTTTTTGAATATTATGGTGTGGATTTGATATAATGTTATAGTTGTGGGTATTATTTACAAATTTTGCAAAGTAAGCAAGTGGTTATATAATATTCGATTGGTCTGGGAATATTCGCTTTAACAGTGAAATATTCGTACGACGACACACAATCATCAGTGGACCCCACAACGAAAGTATTGTCGTAGTTAGAAAATGATGTAATTATCTTTTATAAAAATAACGGCGAAAAGTTTACCGTTAAACCGCTTGAACTACCCTAAGTGGTAAAAGTACAAAAGAATACGCTGTGGTCGCATAAGTAGCACACCAGATTGATTATCGATGCTTACGTGAGAAGTCACTCATTATACTCAATTATCACAAAAGAATTGCCGCATAATATCTCTCATATTATCGATTCAATTATTGTCACAAAGATCATCTCGTATAATATTTATTATTATTAAATCAATAATTGAGACGACAAAGTTATTCATATTATTATTTTTGTAATATCGACAATGTCTAGAAAGTTCTATCAAGGAGAGGTTCGTCACCTAATCATACGCCAAATAGGAGAGAAATCTTTATCTAAAAGCCCCCTTTCCGGAAATGATCCGTTGTTAAATATCAGAGTTATAATATTAATGATGAATAAGTTCGTATTGATTAAAGATGAAATTGATATTTTCATCAGTGTCGGATTATTATTAGTAGTTAATGGAAATCACATCTATTTCGATAATAATTGATGTCCTGGAGGTTATATCGACCAATCGGTAATTAATCTGATAAATGAGCAATTAATTGCTATTAATTCACACATGCTATAACTATTTGTTCACATGTATGTACTATTGATTCACATGCATGTACTATTAGGGGAGGTGGTGCAAGATTGATAATACTTGCATGACTAAATTAAAAATAGAGGTATGTATGAAGGTACTATACCGTAATTATTTTTTTTTCACATGTGTATGTAACTATCGATTCACATGAATGTACTATTGATTCACATGATGTACTATTAGGGGAGGTGGTGCAAGTTTGATAATACTTGCAGGACTAAATTAAAAATGAAGGAAAAGATGAAGGTATTATACTATAATATTTTTTGAGCCCCAAAACGCAAGCAATTATCGAAACTATATTTTCCTATAAATAAAGCTCATTCTTCTTTTTCATTCTCACCAATTCACTAAGACTCACAAGAGCAATTATAGAGAGAGAGCTAGAGAGAGAAGAGAGAAAGAGAAGTCTCTACACCTCACTATTCCAAAGATCCAAATTTTCTTCGAGGTAAGATATTATTATTTTTTCAAGATTCATATAATAATATTTTCTTCCATACTGTAGTATGTGAGTAATATTATTTCATCTCGTATTCCTAATTTATACCCTCATTTTGTTAAAGTATTGCTTCTATACTCCGTGAAATTAGTAGAATATCCTTGAAATTTGCGCTTTCATCTAAAGATCGCTTCACAAGGATATTTTCTACACATTCTTGTTAAATTTTAAGCTTTTCATGCCGAGAGTACTCGCCCATGAGTAGTATTCATTTTACTAAGACTATTCACAAAGTACTATTCACTTCTCATAAAGTACTATTCACTTGGTACTATTCATAAAGTACTATTCACGGTACTATTCACAAAGTACTATTCACTATTCACAAAAGTACTATTCACTATTCAAGTACTATTCTCATACTATTCACTTCACGGTACTATTCACTCGGTACTATTCACCCGAGAATTATTCATGATAAAATTGATTTCTTTTTTGTCCAAATCATTTTTGATACAATATTATTCTTCTTGAATTTTACTCCACAAAGCAAAGATCATGTCGACAATTTGACATTATTGAATTCTTGATAAATTAAATTATAAATCTTTAAAATTTATCCTTTGCTTTCTTTTTAATTGAATTCTTATATCATCATCATCATCCTCATGCTTATATTGGATAAAAGTCATATGTGGCTTTACGTGCATAGATGTATGTATTGATTGGTATGATTATGACCAGGATTATTCTAAGATAATCATGACCGTAATGTTACAAATGATGTGGTAAAAATCCTCATCGGCTCGTAAAGGTATCGATGGACAACGTTGTTGGTATGATTATGACCAGGATTATTCATAATCATAACTATCGATGATTACATGAATATCCTCGGCCCAGTGTGCAGGATGATTCGATGATGTGGTTTATTTATTGTCGAGTCTCAAATGATAAAATTGATGATAAACTTTTTAAATCATAGAAGATAGTAGATATCATGCTCTACTTGACTCTTCTAATGGATCGCTTGTTCACCTATGATTAAACTTGAAACTTGATGTTTATTATATTTATCGCTTTAACATCTGTTTTTTATTGAAGGCTAACGATAATTTATTCTCAGCATTATCTTAGTCATAATATTTCATCGGGCTAGTTGAGCTCACCCTTTGTTTTCATTGTTCTCTCGTTTTGTTGAGAAGAATATATTTAAATTTTGTACCATATATTTGAACTAGATCGGGACTACCGAGATCTTTCAAGAAGTTATATTAGATTGCTTAAACGGATGTTAAATTGCGATGTTCGCGATAGTAGTCCTCACTATTCAAAGGAAATAATGTGATAATAAATGTAATGAGGACTTTATTTGAAGACAAATGTCGTAAAGGTTTAGGAGTAGTTTATAAAGAATGTTAAATTATTATATTATCGGATGTACTTATTAATTTATGTAAACCTTTTATAACATTAAGGGTATGTTTAAGTTAAGGTTCAGATGACCTTGAGACTATGTTGTAAGACTTTATTTTAATGAACAATGTATGTTTATTATTCCGCAATAGTTTATAGAATGCTTATAATTCGTGAGCACTGAATCTGATGTAAGAGAACCCGGATTTGACGGCGTCACAGTAAAAGAGTGCATACTTTTAGGGTGTAATGCGTCCTATTAAAAATTAGATGTAATTTTAATCAGTAACTAATAAATGCAATTAATTCCCCCAAATGTCCGACGCAAAAATATTACTCCCTCCGTCCCATGATAAAAATCCTTATTACTATTTTGGGTAGTCCCATGTTAAATATCCATTTTTCTTTAATAACCAAACTTTTACACATATTTTTCTATTATACTCGTAGCATTAAATATGTTATACTTTTCTTATTCTAATTATCTCTCCATATTTAATGACATTATTATGGACAATTTTATCATTTTATTCATCTTCTTAATATGCGTGAAAAGTCCACCAGAACTTTTATCATGGGACGGAGGGAGTAAAAGTTTCTTCTTGAGAATTAATTTGTGATTTTCAATCACTAAATGATAAACGTAATTAAGTATCCTTTAATAGTGGTAGAATACGAAATATTCATTTTTGTTAATTTGTACTATAAGTATACATCCGCGAACATTTGCGTCTCTTGTTTATTTATTTTTGTTTAATGTGGTATGTAATTGTAAATGTATTATCTTCAACATTATATGTGTATTATGTTAATAAAAAATTGATAAATATATCAATAAAAAATTATCAAAATTTTGTGAAAAAAGGTTATACAAACTAGCCTATTCCTCCAACACGCTATCAAACTTGTGTGTTCATAAATCACGAACTCCAAATACACATGACACTTGTCTTACAAAAGCTATTGTTTGGATTTCTGATTATCCTATAGTAGTAACTATTATTTCGATTTAATAAAATATGAACCAATGTCAACAAGAATGATATATCATGTGTATACTGCTATCACTGAACATGATACATATTTTTTAGTATGTATATATATATATATATATATATATATTAATAAATAGAACTCTTGTAAAACAGGCAAAATAACTTTTAATAATTTATTTTTTTTTCTTATTCCCATTTCATATATATAAAAAATAAATAGTTTTTTTCGTTAATTGGGATTAAGAGTTATTAACCTCATTCATTAAATTAGAGATAAATTGAAAAAAATGAACAAACTAGAAAACAACGAAAAGTGGTAATGGAGCTATCCTACATTTTTCCCACCGATCTAGTGACGAGTCCTTCTAGGGGATATTTTTTCAGTGACCTTTAATTTTTATTTTTTTTGGATTTTTTTTTTTGTAGTATCTTCCAAAAAATGTATAGTATTTATTATCATTGAAATTTTTATAAAAAATAGTGTTTTACACCTAAAACAGTACTCCCTCCGTCTCATAGTTATAGACTGATTTTCTATTTTGAAATATCCCAATATATAGGCTACTTACTATTTATAAAATTTAGTTGGTTCATTGTTTTACTTTTATGCCCTTATAATAAATATTCAACCATTACTCTTTTTTTGAAGAAATAACATTCAATGTCATTATTTTTATCACCACATTTAATATTGTTGTATTCTCTTTGGTTAAAGTTTATGGATTTTAATGGTCAGTACACGTCAATCAATGAAGTT
Organism: Panax quinquefolius; assembly: GCA_020205615.1. Lineage (NCBI taxonomy): Eukaryota > Viridiplantae > Streptophyta > Magnoliopsida > Apiales > Araliaceae > Panax > Panax quinquefolius. The sequence continues at coordinate 34,493,956 of CM035165.1, forward strand.
GAGAGTTCCAGTGTGATAAGTAAGGAGTAATTAACTTATTCATTAATTCTATATTAAGGGGTATATATAGAAAATTTATGTTAAAAATTGTCACTTAACTGATTTTCTTAAACTATGTGCCAAAAAAAATCAGCCTATAACTATGAGACGGAGAGAATATTTTTTATAAAAATTTCAATTGTAATAAATACTATACATTTTTTGGGATGTACTACAAAAAAAAACTAAAAAAAAAATCACTAGAATGTCACTAAAATAATGTCCCCCTAGACTTATTGATCTAGCGACACAACAATCACGTCCGAAACTCCCCTCACCCTCTAATGTACGGATTGATGAAAACAATTTGTTCACATTTTGGTGTGCTATTATCATAGCAGTTTGCTATTCAACTATTTGTGTTGAAAAATTGTCTAATTAATATGCGTATTGTTATAAAACTTTAGCAAAGTGTAGAAAGATAAACTTATAATTGCTGCATAAATTTCGAGAGAATAAGTAAGAGAAAAAGAGAGAGAAACCTTCAGAGAAATTTTTATTAATTTTCCTTCAGTATGAACTTCTTATATATGTAAGCAGAAGAGTCACGGGGGAGGGGAAGAAATTCACGGGAGAAGAGAAGAGAAGAAAGAAGAAGGAAGAGAGAAAGGGGGTTCACAGGTCCCTCCTCAGGAGAGAATCATATCATGTATAACACTTCCCCTGATTCCCTACGATAGCACATTATGTCTCATTAAAAATTTTGTTAAAAAAACTCAGTGGAAAAAACTTAACGAAGGGAAAAAGAGTACATATCTTTTACATAAATATCTTTTAATTGACTGCCTCGTTAAAACCTTGTCAGAAAAAACCCATTGGGATAAAAACCGTGACTAAGAAAAAGAGTACGCCTCTTCCCTCAAAAGGAATTTATTACTCCTTGATGAAATGTTGTCATAAGTCTTTCAAATGACACATTCCGATCCTTTTCCAAGTTTTGCAACGTTGCATTTGGTAGCGACTTTGTGAATAAGTTTCACTAGATTATCACATGATCGAATTTGATGCACATATATATCACCATTCTTTTGTAGCTCATGTGTGAAGAAGAATTTAGGTGAAATGTGCTTTGTTTTATCTCCTCGATGTAACCTCCTCTAAGTTGAAAGCAATAAATGCAACGTTATCCTCATACGTAATCAGAGGAATGTCTTTGATTAATGGTATTCCACATAATTTTTGAATATGCTGAATAATTGATCTCAACCAAACACACTCTCTGATTGCTTCATGTATAGTGAGAATCTCTGAGTGATTTGAAGATGTAGCAGTCATGGTTTGCTTTGTGAATTTCCAGGATATAGCCGTGTCATAATATTTAAATGCATAACCTATTTGTGATCTTCCATTGTGTGGATCTGATAAATATCCTGCATCGGCATATCCAACCAATTGCGACGTTGAATCTCTTGGATAAAATAACCCAAGATCTATACTTCCACGGATGTATCTCAAAATGTGTTTGATCTCATCCCAATGTCTCTTAGTTGGAGAAGAACTGTATCTTGCTAACAAGTTGATAGCAAAAGTAATATCAGGTCGTGTACAGTTTGCAAGATACATAAGAGCACCTATTTCACTTAGGTATGGAACTTTAGGTCCAAGAACTTCTTCCCCACTTTCTAGAGGCCAAAATGGATCTTTATCAACTTTTAAAGATCGAACAACCATCGGGGTAGTCAAAGGATGAGCTTTATCCATATGAAAACGACTGAGAATCTTTTCAGCATATGTGGATTGATGAACAAAAATTCCAGATGATAAATGCTCTACTTGTATTCCCAAATAGAATTTTATCTTTCCAAGATCTTTCATTTCAAATTCATCTTTTAAATAAGTAGCAGTTCTTGTGAGCTCTTCAGGGGTACCTACAAGGTTCAAATCATCCATATATACATCAATGATGGAAAATCCACTTTGTGATTTCTTAATAAAAACACATGGACATAATTGATTATTTATATATCCATCTTTTATTAAATAATCACTAAGTCAATTATACCACATACGACCAGACTGTTTCAACCCATACAATGAGCGTTATAACTTGATTGAATATATGTGACGGGGCCTTTGTGATTCAGCCATTTTCAATCCTTCAGGGATTCTCATGTAAATCTCAACATCAAGTGAGCCATATAGTATATCTTGTTACAACATCCATTAGGCGTGTTTCCAAACCTTCCACGGTTGTCATACCTATCGAAAGCGAAAAAGTGACTCTATCCATTACTTTGAGAGTATGTATCCCGATAATCAATACTAGGTTTTTTGTGAAAACCCTCAACTATAAGTCGGGCTTTGATCTCACAATTTCATTTTTCTCATTTCTTTCGTACAAATACCCATTTGTTTCCAACTGGATTACACCCAATGGTGTTTGACCATCGTCCAAATACTTCTCTTTTTAATAGAGATCAGTAGCTTTCAGTTTGAATAAAGATCTTTCCATTTTGTCAATCTTTTCTTTTCCGCATTCTTCCACGCTTTTGTGGTTCGGATCCGTGTCGAATCAAAGTAATATCTGATGCTATAGAGAAAGCAAATATATCGTCAATCATGACTTTGCTTCGATCCCATATTTTCTCATCATGTACATAATTTATTGAGATCTCTTGGTTTTCATCTCTTATCCCTTCACTGAGATTTTAAACCTCTTCTGGGGTTATTCCCACTCTTGGAATAAGTGCTACTTCGGGAGCGGTTTGTACCTCTTCTGGGGCTATTCCCACCCTTGGAATAAGTGTTACTTCTGGAGCGGGTATTCCTTCTGAGATTCCCTTATTTGCTTTTGATTTTCATGGTACAGTGTCTTTTGCACCAACCGGTCTTCCACGCTTCTGGCGTGGTTTAGATTCTTCTATTACCTTATTCGTCAATTCTCCAGGAATTAATTTTTCAATAGGTATTTCTATCCTTGCTGGAGTATTCACTGCAGGTGTATATGACTTTATCATTTTTCTAGCATCATTAAATGTATCTGGCATTTGATTTGCAATATTTTGTAAATAAACAATTCTCTGAACTTCAATTTCACATTGTCCTGTACGAGGATCAAGTGAATTTAATTCTGATGCATTCCATGATATTTCTTTAAAACTTTCTCTCCTCCTAATGGAGGAAATACAGATTCATCAAAATGACAATCTACATAACGTGCAGTAAAAACATCTCCAGTTAAAGACTCAAGATGTCTGATAATAGAAGGAGAATCAAAACCAACATAAATACATATTCTTCGTTGGGCTCCCATCTTAGTTCTTTGTGGAGGTGCAATTGGAACATATACTGCACTTCCAAAAACTCGAAAGTGTGATATGTTGGGTATATGTCCAAGAACTAATCAGAGGAGAAAACTTATGAAGAGTCATTGGTCTTACTCGAATGATGGTCAGCAGGCATGAAGAATTGCATGACCCCAAACCGAGGTAGGTAAGTTAGCCCTTAACATTAATGGTCGTCGCAATTAGTTGAAGTCTTTTATTAAAGATTCAAATAAACCATTTTGTGTATGAATATAAGGAAATGTAATGCTCAATAGAGATTCCAATAGTCATACAAAAATCATTAAAAGTCATTGATGAAAATTCAATAAGTTATTAAGTCGAATTGACTTGATTGGATGATCTGAGAACTGAGCCCGTAATTTGATTATTTGAGCAAGAAGTTTTGAGAAGGCAAAATTTCGAGAAGAGAGAAGACAAACATGAGACCATTTAGTTGAAGCATCTATTAAAACCATGAAATATAGAAATGGGCCAGATAATGGGTGAATAGGTCCACAAATGTCTCCTCGAATTCTCTCTAGGAATTTTGGGGCTTCTTTATAAACTTTTACTGGTGATGGTCGAACAATTAATTTTCCTCGAGAACACGCAACACAAGAAAATTCCCTATTAGGAAAAACCTTCATATCTTTGAGATGATGACTAGTAAAATTTTCAATAATACGACGCATCATAGAAGTACCTGGATGACCGAGTCTTTCATGCCAAAGCATAAAGGATTTGGGATCTATGATTTTTGGAATCATAACATTATGAGACTCAATAGCTCTAATTTTCATAGTATATAATCCAGAAGAATTTGAATGAAGTTTTTCTAGGATATTCTTTTTTCCAAAAAAAGTAGAAGTGATGAGAATATATTCATTATCATTTTCATTAGTTGTTTCAATATGAAAACCATTCAGTCGGATATTCTTTAAAACTAAGAAAATTTCTTCTTGATTTACTAAAATATAGAGCATCTTTGATAAAAACTTGTGTCTCATTTGGTAGCATGAAACTAGCTTTTCCAAGTCCCTCGATTAAATTTGATGTGCCAGAGATAGTTCCTACATTTCCCTTAGCTTTGATCAGTTGTGAAAAATATTTCTCACTTCGAAGGATTGTATGAGTTGTTGCACTGTCTGCTAAACATATATCCTCCATATCTATTAAAAATGGTCTGGCACATATAAAAACATAAATAAGAAAAGTTACATTTCAAATATAATTTTATTCATGATAAACACATACCACGTATAGAACGAAAACTAATAATATTATACATGCAGGGTGTTTAATTAAAACAAGAAATTAAACGATATCCCAAAAGATACTTTCAGAAGGTTCAATAATATCAACAACTTTTTCCTCATTGTTGGTCATTGGTGGAACATCAACAATATTCAATTGATGATCAACAAAGTTTGTTTCTGCCTCCATTACTTTGTTCTTTCGAGACTCTCGAATAAATTAACCAGATGCCTCGGCGCATTTGCAAAACGCAACCAATGCCCATTCATCCCACACCTAAAACAAACATCCGGTTTGTTTTTATCTGCGTTTGCATTTTCTTTATTTTACCCAACCCAAATACTTGCCACTTCTGGTGGCCTGAATTGTCGCGGTTCTGGAATTTGTTGTTATGATGGCCTCGTTTATTCTTTCGTCCCCAAGGCTTCTTTTTGTATGACCATATATTGTCACGTTTATTCTGCTAGAATGACGTGCTGTTAATATCTGGCAATGGGGTAGCACCCGTTGGCCGTACTTGATGGTTTTTCAACAACAATTCATTATTCTTTTCTGCAACAAGGAGAATAGACAACAAGTCACTGAATTTTGTAAACTTACTCTGTCTATATTGTTGTGACAGAATCATGTTGGTGGGATGAAAAGCTGAGAGCGTTTTCTCTAATATTTGGATTTCAGAAACTGGATCTCCGCACAAAGCCAAAGTAGAGGTTATTCTATAAACATTAGAACTATATTCCGTAATTGATTTGTAATCTTGTAGCCTTAAATTAAGCCACTCAAATTTGGCATTAGGGAGAACAACCAAATTTTAGTGGTCAAATCTTTCCTTCAGTTGTGTCCATAAAGACAAAGGATCTTTGACTGTTAAATACTCAGTCTTTAATCCTTCATCAATATGGTGACGAAAAAAAATTATGGCTTTTGCATTTTGTGCCGAAGTTGCTGTATTTCCTAATTCAATGATCTTTTCTAACTCATTTACACTTAGGTGCAATTCTGTATCAAGTGCCCAAGCCAAATAGTTATCTCCAGAGATTTTCAAAATAGAAAAATCTATTTTTATCAAGTTTGCCATGTATTCTGGGTTAAAACACAATTATTATTTATTAAAACAATAAATAATTGCATGTATGATATAGAAAAAATAAATTAAATCACGACTTCAAGTGGTGATAAAATGCAAATATAAATAATATAAATATTCTTATATTTATGTTATTAGCATATTATTTTAGTAAAAAGAATATGCAATCGTTAATGTATATACAAGTATTATATTTCAACAATAAATATATATATAAAAATGCAAATGGATCTTCACCCAACGCTACGGTGAATTCGATGTATGATTATTCCAATGTAATAATAAAGAATGGAATAACAGAAGAATTTCACCATGCATGCGGTAGTCCGCGTAGACATGTTATTCCAACAGAATAATAAGGAATTGAATAACAAAAGAATTTCACCAGGTATGCGGTATTTCACATATACAGGTTATTCTCACAATTTAATAAGTGGTAAAAAGGTTCTCACCAAGTCTTGTAAGATTAACAAGGATAGATGGTACCATTGTAAATAACAGAATTTAATGGTAAAAAGGTTCCCACCAAGTCTTGTAATATCAACAAGGATAGATGGTACCTCTGTAAATAACATAATTTAAAATGGACAATAAAACATAAATATAACTTGACAGTTAAAGAATATAATAGGCGGCAAAGCCAAACCAATTGTAATAATAACATTATACTATTGGTGGCATAGCCAAACCGGTAGTATAATAATAAATTGCAAGAATTTAAAGGCAATCATAAGAATAAAATTATATTAATGGTGGCATAGCCAAACCGGTAATATAATAATAAATTGCAAGAATTTAATTTTACCGTCTCAGTTAGTTAGAGCTTTGTGCTGATAACGTGTTATAAAACTTTAGCAAAGTGTAGAAAGATAATCTTATAATTTCTGCATAAATTTAGAGAGAATAAGTAAAAGAAAAAGAGAGAGAAACCTTCAGAGAAATTCTTATTAATTTTCCTTCAATATGAACTTCTTATATAGGCAAGCAGAAGAGTCACGGGAGAGGGGAAGAAATTCACGAGAGAAGAGAAGAAAGAAGAAGAAAGAGGGAAAGGGGGTTCACGGGTTCCCTCCTCGGGAGGGAATCATATCATGTATAACACGTATTCTATTGTTATTTTTAAAATATGACTATTTTTAGAAGTACATGTGAATTTTCACTAATTATTACTACCATTAATTGATTATTTATTATTTTATTTAAAAATATTACCATTTTATATTATTTTATTATAATATTTCTAGCTTTTGTAACTAACTGTAATTTTAATTTATTTCAATCTTTGAGCTATTTAATATAAAAAGTGTGTACAAAAGTTGTCAAAAGATGACAAAGTATTAATTGCTCGATTGACAAGAAGAGTATCTATAAATTTTGCAAATTTTTGAGAATATTTTTTATTTTATATTAAATTTTAATATATCAAATATCTATTTAAATAATAAGAAAATAATATCAAAATTATTATAATAAATTTAGGAATATTTTATCATTTTGGACAATCAAACACAGGAAAAAAACAGTGGCAAAGGACAGAAGGAATATCTTATATCCGTATCATTAATTCATTATTATTACAGTATTACACAATAGGATCCACTTAGTATGAAGTTAATTTTTGGATAAGTTAATCAATTGGCCAATAAAATACTGACACAAGTCTAGCCTGCCTGTCAATACTCCATTCATCAATTGACCAATTTACCCAAAAATAAATTTCATGCTAACCAATCCCTACACAATAAACAGCCAACCTAAGTTGCCATTAAATGAATTTGACGGAAAGACACTTAAAATTGGGTCAGATGGAACGACAGAGAATTGGGAAAGTTGGGGTCTGTTCAGGAGTGTTCAAACTTCAAAATTCTAAGCAACCAGATGGGTTCCCTTTTCTAACTCTCTGTTCATTTTAATATATTTTCCTATTTTTTATATTAAAAAAACCAAAGAAATCGGCAGCATTGAGAGATTTTCTGAAAGTATATAATCCGATCCATCTCAAGTTCTTGAAAGCCCCTTCAAAGAGGTATTTTCCCACAACTTTCTTTGTTCTTGTAGACCCATTTTGCATTTTGATGTTATAGTACTATATATATATATACATACAACTAAATATGAAATTTGTATATTTGATAGAGAATTAGAAGGGTTTGAGTTGTTAAGTCTTTGTTTAATTATGATCTTGTTTTTATAAATTCCCCCCTGCAAATTTAAAGAAATCAGCAGCGTTACCACTTGGGCACTTGATTATGGAGTTATTTTAACTTCATTTTGTTGTTTAGCACTTGTGCATTTTATTTTTATTTTTATTTTTAATTTTTAAATAGTAATTAGTGGTTCCCCAGTCCCCACCAACCCTTTTGGGCATTTATGTTATGTATACATTTTTCTAATTTTCTTGATTACGACTTCTGTAAAGGGTTGTAGGTTATTTTAAGGTGTTTGTATAATTAATCTCTTGTTTTGATTCTGCTGACTATTTTTGGGTTGTTGCTTTTATTGGTTTAGTTTCTTCTCAATCTCCTGTCCCAAATGAAAGGGAAAAGAAGAAAGAAGAAAATGCTTTTATTATCTAAATTTTCCAAGGAAGATTAATTTTATTCATCTTTAGCTCAACCAATATTGAGTGGGATTACTTTACTAAGAGAAAGGGGAATATTTGAAACTTTTTTTTGCCTATTACTACGGAATTTATACCTGGAATCCGTGTATTCTATTTCAGTGGTTGTTTTTAAAACTGATGTTTGCGCCCATGCTTAACAATGTGCATCACAAATATTTATTAGCTTTTGAATTCTCATCGGATACACAAAATATCTTAAATATTGTACATCAGGACTATGGTACACGGACTCTTCATCGTGCCCTAAAGTACCCTAAAGTGTTGATTATGATCGGGAATTGACAAATGACTTAGTGATGAAGGCAAGTAATGTAGTCCAATAGGGTAGCATCTGTGAGGTAATGTATGCTCCAGATATTGGGAGCTGGTTATCACTCCATCATTATTCAGAATTATAAGTTCTTTGCCAATAGTTAGCCTATTTGGTGTTTTAATAAATTTAAAACTAAATTGCATATAGTCCCGTGTATAGATAAGTTTAGGCTTTAGCTTTCTATGGAATCTTTGGTATACGTGATGACTTGATATGCTTTACGTGCCTAAACTCGAGTAGGAGCATGATTTGATATTGTGTACTTCCAAATTACAATTTTTTTTTATGATCAGCTTTCGTACAATTATTTTCGGAATGAATTCCTCATGAATTGCTAAGAAGAGTAAAATTGACAATCCTGTACAAGCTTCACAAGAAGTGTTGAATTCTGAAACCACCGAATCTGAAGAGGATGTGGAATTTTGGCCCTTATCTGGGAAGCCTTATGCCAGTGTACTTCTTGCAAAATCACATCTCCATCCTTCGTATTACCTGGTAATTACTTTCTTTATGTGGTAGGTGGAGTTCTATAGAGGAAGAGGGCTGGTCATTTATAGTTCCTAATGCACAAGACTCGAGAAAAAGAATACTTGATTGTGAAATTACTGCAGCTATTTCATTAGATCATTTTATAGGGCATATGAGATTTTGTTATTGTTAATTCACATCTATGATTGAAAATGACCAAAACATTCCCTTTTGAAATGTTTCGACACCTAACAAACTGCAACGAAAATTTGGCATAAAATGTTGTGTTGAACATAGCTTGATCTGATCTATTGAATTTATACATTATTATACCAGAAAATGCCAGCCAAACTGCACCGTTTGCTTCCTTCTGCTACTGTCCCTGCAGTTCTCACCTATCGAGGGAAAACTTGGGAGATTACTTACTATGGTGATAGTTGCAACAAAAAGCTTGATCCAAAGTGGAAAACATTTGCTATTGATAATGATTTGAATATTGGAGATGCATGTATTTTCGAACTCACTGAGTGCAGCCCTACCAACGTCAAGTTTAAGGTTCAAATTCTCAGAGGGGACTTTCCGGATGAATTACTGGCCAAGGTAAATGGTGAAAATCCTGACACTCCTATTGTCATTGAGTAGGACCATTTATCTGTTTTAGACTATGTAACAAGTTACTTAAGTTCTTTTAGTGACGGTAGCATTTGAAATTTCAAAATATATCGTCTTCAATCAGGATTTATCATCCATCTGTATAGACATTTATCAAGTTTTATGCAGCTTATAGAACATAATTACTATGTTTGGTTGATTTCATATTTGCTCAACTCTCACGTTTTTAATAAGGGACATCACATTAAGGGACATCACATTAAGGGGTCACTTTTTATTGTTGAGATGGTGAGTAAAAACTGAAACTAATGTGTGTGTGTATATATATATATATATATGGGCAATGGATGTATTGAAACTTTAAGGGACATCACTTTACGGGGTCACTTTTTATTGTTGAGATAGTGAGTAAAAATTGAAACTAATGTGTATATATATATGAGTAACGCTATAGACACAAATTATTTTATAAATATTTTACAAACTGCTGATGTGACATACTCCACCTCAGCATATTGATCAACAAATTGCTTCAATGTAGTCTTCGGCCCCACACAATATGCTGAGGTGGAGTATGTCACATCAGCAGTTTGTAAAATATTTGTAGAATAGTTTGTGTCTCTAACATTATTCTATATATATATATATATATATATATATGGGCAATGATATTTGCCAATTTTTGATCCATAGCAAATAAATGCTATGGATCATTACCCTATATATATATATATAGAACATTGATCAAGTCTGGACTCTCAGATTTTTTTAAAATCCGGACCTTTATATATATATGTATACATTTTTCTAATTTTCTTGATTACGACTTCTGTAAAGGGTTGTAGGTTATTTTAAGGTGTTTGTATAATTAATCTCTTGTTTTGATTCTGATGCCTATTTTTGGGTTGTTGCTTTTATTGGTTTAGTTTCTTCTCAATCTCCTGTCCCAAATGAAAGGGAAAAGAAGAAAGAAGAAAAGGCTTTTATTATCTAAATTTTCCAAGGAAGATTAATTTTATTCATCTTTAGCTCAACCAATATTGAGTGGGATTACTTTACTAAGAGAAAGGGGAACATTTGAAACTTTTTTTTGCCTATTACTACGGAATTTATACCTGGAATCCGTGTATTCTATTTCGGTGGTTATTTTTAAAACGGGTAAAATGCAAATGTGACCACTGAACTTTAGGTGACCACTGAACTTTAGGGGTTTTTGGGTATTGAGCCATTTTCTTTTGGTCAACGCATTTTGAGCCATTTTCTATTTAAAAATTTGGACTTCGAACTCCTGTTGCCAGATATGCGTTGACTTCCTGACGTGTTGCCTACGTGGCATATTTAAAAATTTTGTTGCTGCTCAGATTCGATCTCCAGACCTCCCACTCGAAACTTCAAATCAGTTACTACCCAAGCACCACAGGCTAGCTAATTTTTATTCGCAAGGATTATTATTTATAACATCCGGTCCAATTTCCCCCAAATTAAAACAAAACCCATTTACGCTCGGATCTGATAATTCTCCTTCTCCTTCTCTCATTTCGTTCTTTCGATCTTCTTCTGTCGCTTGAAATGGCCAACAAGGTCTGTATGCAACTCCACTGATTTATATTATTTTTGTCCTGTAATTAGATTTTGATTTAAAATTCTTGTATTTTTAAAATTTTCAAGAAAATTTACTCCTTGTTTCATCTCCTCTCTATCTCTTTAACCTTACAGCTGATTGAATTAGAGAACCAGTTGAGAAAAGAGGTAAAATCAAGGAACAGAGCTGAAAAGAGGCTGAAATCACTAATAAAGAAGCTGGATTCCATGAATATATCGTATGTGTTTGTTGTTTCAGATGAATCATCATCAGAGCAGTCAAGCTCTTTGGAGAATAGTGAATTCAGCTCTGTATCATCATCATCCACAGCCTCTTCTTCTTCTTCTTGTTCATATCCAAAACCTCCAAAAGATGACAAGGAACAACCCATTAATACCCAAATTAGAAACTCCACAAAATGTGAAATTGAAGAGCCAGTGAAGGAGACAGAGTCCCCATTATCAGAAATCTTGAATCATAATGTTACCAATACAATTAGTGAAAGCTACATTGTGCCTTCAAATGGAAAGAGTGAATCCAATGATTCTGTATGCAACAAGGTTTGTATATCCAATTCTCCTTCTCTCATTTCAATCTTTTTAGGTCAAAATCTTCAGTTTGAGGGCGAGGAGATTAATGGAGAAAATTATCAAGACTGGGATGAAAGTTGTGTCGTAACAACAAAAACTGCTAACATTAATCCAGCTAGTGTTAAAGATGTTCTTGATACTAAGGCATATGAAGGAAAGACTTCAAATTCAATGGAGAGAAGACATAGGGTAAAGAACAAAATGAGAGATGAAGATCGAAAGAACGAAATGAGAGGAGAATTATCAGATCTGAGCGTAAATGGGTTTTGTTTTAATTTGGGGGAAATTGGACTGGATGTTATAAATAATAATCCTTGCGAATAAAAATCAGCTAGCCCGTGTTGCTCGGGTGGTAACTGATTTGAAGTTTCAAGTGGGAGGTCTGGAGATCGAATATGAGCAGCAACAAATTTTTAAATAGAAAAGGGCTCAAAATGCGTTGACCAAAAGAAAAGGACTCCATACCCAAAAACCCCTAAAGTTCAGTGGTCACATTTGCATTTTACCCTTTTTAAAACTGACGTTTGCGCCCATGCTTAACAATGTGCATCACAAATATTTATTAGCTTTTGAATTCTCATCGGATACACACGATATCTTAAATATTGTACATCAAGACTATGGTACACAGACTCTTCATCGTGCCCTAAAGTATCCTAAAGTGTTGATTATGATCAGGAATTGACAAATGACTTAGTGATGAAGGCAAGTAATGTGAGTTCTATTGCCATTTAAAAAGGAAAAAAAATGGTAATGTATGCTCCAGATATTGGGAGCTGGTTATCACTCCATCATTATTCAGAATTATAAGTTCTTTGCCAATAGTTAGCCTATTTGGTGTTTTAATAAATTTAAAACTAAATTGCATATAGTCCCGTGTATAGATAAGTTTAGGCTTTAGCTTTCTATGGAATCTTTGGTATACATGATGACTTGATATGCTTTACGTGCCTAAACTCGAGTAGGAGCATGATTTGATATTGTGTTGGATATTTTCATTATCTAAAGTATATATTATATGTTATAATATTAAAGTGTCGGTATTGGAAGTTGGAGCCAACGGTAATATTTGGCGGAAGCCAAAATTGAGTTGGGTCAAAAATACGCAACGGTAATATTTGGAGGAAGTATTGGAATACGACATCGTATTTGGGCCAAAAATTGGGAATTGGGATACGTATCAAAAATTACAGAACGACATATCCCATAATTGGGATACGACCCAACTCAAAGGATGCCATAAATGGGATACGACCCAATTTATAGGATACGTCATATCCCAAAAATTAGGATACGACAAACCTATAAATAGATCAGGAATCTACCAAATTCAACACACTTAAAATTTTCAATCCTTCTTATTCAATCCTTCTCAAGTTAAGAAAATTATCTTTCTGAATATTTTCCTTATTATAAATTTTCTTCTTTCATTTATAGTTTGGCACTAGATTTGTTTCTACACAACAAATTCTAGTACAGAGTAAAATCTGGGTTTGTCTTATCTTGGGAGACTAATTCGTAATAACCCTGTGTAGCAAAAGTAAGGGGCGAATATAGTCTTAAGGAAAGAGTGGTCAACCATTCGATTCAGGCAGAAATATTGTTGTTCTATATCTTACTACAAAAGGAAATTTTTAACAACATTGTGTACTTCCAAATTACAATTTTTTTTTATGATCAGCTTTCGTACAATTATTTTCAGAATGAATTCCTCAAGAATTGCTAAGAAGAGTAAAATTGACAATCTTGTACAAGCTTCACAAGAAGTGTTGAATTCTGAAACCACCGAATCTGAAGAGGATGTGGAATTTTGGCCCTTATCTGGGAAGCCTTATGCCAGTGTACTTCTTGCAAAATCACATCTCCATCCTTCGTATTACCTGGTAATTACTTTCTTTATGTGGTAGGTGGAGTTCTATAGAGGAAGAGGGCTGGTCATTTATAGTTCCTAATGCACAAGACTCGAGAAAAAGAATACTTGATTGTGAAATTACTGCAGCTATTTCATTAGATCATTTTATAGGGCATATGAGATTCTGTTATTGTTAATTCACATCTATGATTGAAAATGACCAAAACATTCCCTTTTGAAATGTTTCGACACCTAACAAACTGCAATGAAAATTTGGCATAAAATGTTGTGTTGAACATAGCTTGATCTGATCTATTGAATTTATATGTTATTATACCAGAAAATGCCAGCCAAACTGCACCGTTTGCTTCCTTCTGCTACTGTCCCTGCAGTTCTCACCTATCGAGGGAAAACTTGGGAGATTACTTACTATGGTGATAGTTGCAACAAAAAACTTGATCCAAAGTGGAAAACATTTGCTATTGATAATGATTTGAATATTGGAGATGCATGTATTTTCGAACTCACCGAGTGCAGCCCTACCAACCTCAAGTTTAAGGTTCAAATTCTCAGAGGGGACTTTCCGGATGAATTACTGGCCAAGGTAAATGGTGAAAATCCTGACACTCCTATTGTCATTGAGTAGGACCATTTATCTGTTTTAGACTATGTAACAAGTTACTTAAGTTCTTTTAGTGACGGTAGCATTTGAAATTTCAAAATATATCGTCTTCAATCAGGATTTATCATCCATCTCTATAGACATTTATCAAGTTTTATGCCGCTTATAGAACATAATTACTATGTTTGGTTGATTTCATATTTGCTCAACTCTCACGTTTTTAATAAGGGACATCACATTAAGGGGTCACTTTTTATTGTTGAGAAGGTGAGTAAAACTGAAACTACTAATATATATATATATATATATATATATATATATATATATATATATATATATATATATATATCCATAGTAAATATTGTTATAGATCATTTCCTATATATATATATATATATATATATATATATAGGAAATGATCTATAGCAAGTATTTGCTATGGATGTAAATTGGGCAAATAGCATCTTAGTCGTTCATTTCAATAACCAAGCGTTGGGATTAAAAAATAAAACAAGCCTTACACCAGACGATGTAGCGTAAGCTAAAAAATTATAAAACACATACGCCAGACGGTCTAGCGTATGATAGAAAAATAATTTTCACCCTAAATTGCCCCCAAGTCTCATCAACCTTCGTTCTCCGATCGTTCAACTAGACGATTCCATCTCTCAAAACCTTCCCTCCTGCTCCGATCGTTCAACTAGACCCTCGATGCCTGCGACGATTCCCTAAACCAAACCCTTCCTCATGCGATTTCGAAAACCAAACCCTCCCCTGCTGCGATTTCGAGCTGCGATTCTCTAAACTCGTTCGGCTAATCGTCTAGCTCTCCACTTCTGCAGGTTCTCTAAACTCGTTCGGCTATGATAATCCTGACCCATGATGATAATCTGATTGGGGCAAAAATTTTTCCTGCAATTTCATTGTGAAATCGAATTGGGGTTATTCGCAATTGAAGCTGTAAAATCGAATTGGGGCAAAAAGTACTGGTAATCTTGGTTTTTCTTGGTTTCAATTCTTTTCAGGACTTGCTATTTATGACTAAGCTATTACATTAAAGATCTTTATAACCTTGGTTTTGTACCAAGCTTGAGATTGTTTGATTGCAGCTTTTAATTTTAAATTTATTTTAGAAAAATAAATAAGGTTGTGCTGCAGGGGTCAGTTTGGCCATTAAGTTTCTTGATGAATTACTGTACGATACTTCGAAACAGACTGCTTGCTGATCCTTCATTTTTGTGTACAGTCGGAACTGAGGTTTGATACTTGTTATGTTTGTCAGTTGGTACAAGTATATTGTTCTTGAAGTATATAGTGTACGTTACTATGTATAATGCTAGTTTGAAGTTGAATCATTTTCTAATTTGCACGTTAATTGTAATTGTGATTGAACATGTTGAAGAGCTTTTCCCAAGTGAGAATTTATATATGGTTCACTGAAAGCTATTGTCTCAAATTTCAGCTGGTCACACTCAATATGTTACAATTCATGAAGGAACTTGGCAAGGTGCAGAGTAATTTGGAAGGCCCCTTTTATTTGCAAGGTTTCATTTTTTTGAACATGCTTATTTTCTAATATGGTTTTGGCTTTACTGTTTTGTCTGCCTGCAGGCTGTAACAATTGGTGTTGTAGGAGGATCTGACCTTGTTAAGATTTCAGAACAGCTTGGACAGACAGGTTATCTCCAACCAGGACTTTAATTTCAATATGTTTGTTTGACTGCAACATACTGTCACATTATAAAGGATGAAACTATGATACTTCTCCTTTCAATATTAATGGCAAGTAACAAAATCAGATTTAAGTATTTGATCATTATGTTTATCCGCTTGGATGAATATTCAGGTCAATACCCTTACAGGAATAGCCAAGCATGAAGGTTTAAAGGGTCTCTATAGGTCAGGATTTTCAGACTCTGGCTCTAATTTTTTACTTCTCTGTTACGTGTTTTTCTACGGGGCATGAGGCTTGTAGTAGTGTCATTGGCAGTGGCCAATTGGAGGAATTAATGGAAACTAAAAATTCCATCTGGTTCAGCTTTCTCATAAAGTGATATCAATCTACTTTTAAGAATTGATTCTAGATTTAGCTTGTAGCACTGATTTTTGTGACATAACATCATGGATATAAGGTTATCCCACCCTACTGATGCTGCTGCTTAGCTGCGCCATGTCATGACCAACCGTTATTTTGTTTCATATTGGTACAATCATATAATGGTTTGTTTCATTTTGCTACAATCATATAATGGTTTGATTCCCTTACCATATGGCTATTTAAGATCCTTCCACAAATTTGTGACATTTAAATGTGCTTTTGAGTGTTCTACTAACCTGTTGTAATATTACCATGTGTAGCTTTTGTCCACTTGACCATGCTTTGTGACCTTGAAACTGTTTTGTGTATAAACATAAAGCAGTGCACTATAGTGTGCTTTTGAGACATACAAATTTTATTAGCAGAATTTCAGGTCCTATCCAGTTGCCATTTCTTTGGGTGACGTGCGTTGTTATTTTGTTGCACAGATGATTACGAAGAATTTTGAAGAATACCATGAGCATTGCCTCAAAATTCAATCTTTACTTCGTGCCATTGCTACATATTGTTTCCAGGCTTTGATTCTATTGACAGTTGTCTTTTTATTGGCTATTTATTAATGTCTTCAGGTATAATGACCAGTTTTTTATTTATTTTGCATAGTAAGTTACTACCACCCAGTGTTGTCTGATATTGTTCTTGATCTGCATCAGCTACTTAAACTTGTTATGGATTCCATAATATGGGCTTTCCGTCACACTGAAAGGAACATTGCTGAAACGGGGCTGAACCTTTTGTTGGAGATGCTGAAGAACTTTCAAGTGTGATTATCATCCACTATCGCTAGTGATTTCTGCTGACAGTCCTTGAATTGGATACGAGTGGAGGGGCTACTGTTGTTTAAACATAGCAGGCACGAGTTGTGTATGAAATAGTGAAATACTCCAACCTAGCAAATTAACTTTCTGATTAGTGATGTCTTATAAACCTTTTTACAGGGGAAGTACATATTAATATATTCGAAGTAAATATTGTTTTTTTTTGTAATATTTTTTTCTCCGTACTGCTAGTATTTGGAAATACAAGCTCTAACTCATTAGTAATTGTGAGTAATTCACGAGTTATTTTTTTGAGAATATCTAAAAGAAATTACAAGGAATAAATATGATAATAATATAAGGTTTGTATTTTTTTACTATTGATATTTCGTGTATGTTTTTTTTTTTTTTAGCTTGAAAGCTATCCCATATGTTATTTCCTACTCTGATTTGGTTTCTTGTCTTCCTATTTGATCTGATAATAGATTGTTATAGCCTTTGTCAAGTTGATATGGAATTTTAAAAAATTTGGACTGTTGCTAGGATTTGACGCGTTGAATATTGCCTTATCAAGTTAAATAATTGTCTTGCCAGTTGGCTTACCAATGGCCCTTATCAAGGTAAACAATTGTCTTGCCAGTTGGCTTACCAATGACCCATACGCGTTGACTGTTGCAACTCCTTTTTCTCAGTTACGCTATTTGGTGTAGCGTATGCGCTATATGAATTTTCAGGGCACGTTAGTTGATATGGGTAATGATATTTGTCAATTTTTTATCCATAACAAATAAATGCTATGGATCATTGCCCTATATATATATATATATATATATATATATATATATATATAAAACACTGATCAGGTCTGGACTCCCGGATTTTTTTAAAATCCGGATTTTTTTTTTAAAAAAACAACTAAAAAAAAGTTTAATATTTTATGGAACTGAAATTTTTTCATAATATAGTGTTTTGGGCGTGATTTGGATACATATAACAAAAAGGTCTGTACAAACATGTTTTGTTATATGTATCCAAATCATTGTATTATGGAAAAATTTCAGTTCCATAAAATATTTTAAAAAAAATTTAGTTGTTTTAACAAAAAAAAAAAGGTCCAGATTTTAGTAAGCGTCTTGAAGTCCTGACCGGATCCGCACTTATATGTAACATTGATCGTCCCAATTTTAGTAATGCGTGCATGAATGCGATCTTATCCCACTCATATAGAACACTCATATTTATATATATATATATATATATATATATATATATATATATATAGAGAGAGAGAGAGAGAGAGAGAGAGAGAGAGTTATAAGGATAACTATAGCCTTATAACACAACTTCAAATATGTATTCCTATCATATTGATTGTGTAATGATAGGGTTCTCAATTTTTTTTTATTTTTTTTGGTCTTAAATAGTTATCAAATGGCTGGATATTGAATATTTTAATAATAATTTATGACATAACCAACCACATAATATCTACTTAACTAATGTTTGAGACACTTTTTGAGATAAAAAAATTGAGATCCACATCACACATAACTATTTGGTAAATATAATACTCCATCAATCTAGAAACGAGAAATTCTCTATTTTTGTGTGTTGACTTTTTAGATTTGTATAAGATCTATTAGTTTAAACATAAGGCGTTTGACTAATTATTCTATTAATTTCGGTACTACAATTTATCACTAAAAAAAATCTTGAAAATAAAATATTTTGAACAATTTAAATGTGAAAATTGAAATAAATTAAAAGAGATTACTTATGACTTCCACAAGCTTTTTAGACTGGAAGCCTGATTTTTGAATATATAATAATGGAGGAAGTTATTATAAAATATTATAATGGATGTCTAAATTCATATAATAGATGTCTAGATTCATTCTCCATATCTTTGATTGTAATGATTTTGAAACATCTATTGAGTTATGAAACTTATGACCTTTGAGTTTTGTAACCTCTTAGTATTGATGTCCTTGTACAATAAATAGCAGCATTGTAAAGAGAATGGGTTAAAGATATATACAATTACAACATATATGAAATGAGAATGCTCTTCTCCTTAAATTAAGTTATTTCCATTCCATTTGAAAGTCAAAATAATTCATGGGATCTTCAGGATCATTATGATCAATAAAATTTATTTCCTTTTCTTTTATGGAGTCTTGGTACAAATTTACCAAATATTTTGGAGTACGACAGGTACATTCCATTTTCTATATTGATAGTTCTTTTCACGCCCACGACCACAACCACAACCACAACCATAATTTCCTCTATGTTTATCAAATGAGGTTCCATTCACTTCAAGGAATGAAGTAGAACCAATCGGACGAGATTGTTAGTTTTTCAACAAAAACTCATTATTTGTTCAATCACTAGAAGAAATGATATCATTTTTAAGAATATAATTTCATTTATCGCTTTAGGGAATATTTTCTGAACTAACGCTCTCGATATTGCTAAATATTTTTTCTAACATGTCTTTATCAATATTTTTTATTCATGGAGATGATGGCAAATAAAAATAATTGATTTTGCATGATCATTCAGGGGTGCATGTTTGTCAATCTTAATTATATCTCCAAAATTGTCTTTATATGAATATCAGTATCAAAAGTCCATGACAAGTAATTCTTTCTCGATATATATCAAGGACAATAAATTTAAGTTTTGTAATGTTCGATATTTATATAAATATATAATTAAATAACTAAATATAAATATCAAATCAATAAAAACAATAGCAAAACTTAAGTGTAACAACAATAATAAACATGTCATTTCCTGTTTAGTCCAAGACAAAATTCTCTCTTAATTAGTTTTCTTTACTATGTCATGCTATGTTAATCGAATAAAAAATGGTTTTGTTTTTCAAAAGTAAAAAGATGGGTGTAACATGTTAGACATGATAATGAATGCCTTTTGAATAATTAGAAGTATATGAATACATGTTCAAGCATATCATAATGCATCCAGATGCTAATAAGACTAAACAAATAAGGCCTAAATATGCTATAATGTCGCATGCATGTTATACATACATGCATGTGTTAACGAAGCCTATCTGATAAGTCTTGAATTAATTGCTAGATAGATGCTACAAAAGAGACAAATATACTAAGAGATGGACCCAATCTTATGTATCAATTTTCTATCCTTACACTCTATTCCATTCGATTGCAATGACAAAACATATATTATATACACAGAGAGAGATGGAGAGTTATACCTTATTCTTATTCAAACCAAATATGATTATCTGCTTCAAGACAAAAAATGAGAAGCAATCGTGCTGATAACGTGTTATAAAAGAATACTAATATTAAGAACAAAATTGGATAGAGTTTCGTGCTGATAACGTGTTATAAAAGTTTAATAATATTAAGAACAAAGATGATGATTAAGGGAAAAGAGCACTCTCATTTCATATATGTTGTAATTGTATATTTCTCTTGATAAGTGATTCAGCTACATCATTTTGAGTATGTGTATGTGCAACATGATGTTTAACATAAATTCCAATTAACATGCAATATTCATCAAAAACTTGATATGTGAATTTTACTAGCATTATCTAAATAAATTTTCCTAGTTATATAATCAGGAAATTGTATTCGCAACCTAATTATTTTAGCAAGAAGTATAAGAAATGCAATATCTCTAGTTAAAAGTAAACATACATGTGATCATCTGGTTAATGAATTAATTAAAACAATAAAATACTTGAATGAACCACACATGGTGGGTGTATTGGTTCAAATAATCACCTTGAATTCTTTCTAAGAAATATGAACACTCAATAATAATCTTTAAATGTGATGGTTTGGTAATTAATTTACTTTGATATAATCAACAGATAAAAGAATCTTTTGGTTCTTTAAGGGATCTTCATGGGAGTTTTAAATAATTCGACGCACCATTATTGATCCTGGATAATCATGCCAAATCATAAAAACATTTGGATCAGAACACTTCTAGTGTATTGTACACTTCTGGTGTATTACCACATTTGTTTCAACTATTCTCATTTTAATATAATATAACCCAGTAGAAAAAATAGACAGTTTTTCTAATATGATCTTCTGACATGATACTATTGAAGTAAAATAAAGAAATTCTTCACTGCCTTTGTTATTGGTTTTAATATAATAACCATTATAACGTATATCCTTAAAGCTGAGCAAATTTCAGCTTGTCTCAGAAGAATATAAAGAATCATCAATACAAAGTTTTGTGTCCTTTGACAACGTTATAATTGCTCTTCCAGAGACTTTAATAAAGTTTGATGAATAATCGCTCTTCTAGAGCTTTTAATTAAGTTTGATGAGCTTCTGACCCATACATCTTTATATATGCAAAAACATAAATTTAACTTTATTACTTGAAACATAAATAAAATATATAATAAAAATACTTATTATAATGTCATAATACAATGAAATAAAAATAATTAATTGGTATGGACATTTCTATCGACATCATCAAGGAAATCATAGATATCAAAATTAGTTATATCCACTCCATTTAAAAAGTCAAAATAATTCATGGGATCTTCAGGATTATTATGATCAATAAAGTTTATTTCAATTCCATTTCCTTTTCTTTTATGGAGTCTTGGTACAAATCTAACAAATGTTTAAAAGTACGACATGTACATTCCCTTTTCTATATTGATTGTTTTTTTTTTCACGCTCACACTCACTACCACAACCACAACCACAACCACAACCACAACCACAACCATAATTTCCTCTATAATTATCAAATGAGGTTTCATTCACTTCGAGGAATGTAGTAGACTCAGTCGGGCGAGATTGTTGATTTTTCAGTAAAAACTCATTATTTTGTACAGCCACTAAAAGTCATATATAATATCACTTCTAGGAACATAGTTTCCTTTATCGCTTCAGGGAATATTTTGTGAACTTACGCTCTCGATATTGCTGTTGCAGGAGCATATTCGAGGCATGAAATATAATAAATATTTTCTCTAACATGTCTTTATCATTTCATAAGACAAGTGAGTCTTTTACTATAAAGTACTTTGATTTTATTTTTCATGGAGATGATAGAGAATAAAAATCATTAATTTTGCATAATCCTACATGGATGCATGATTGCTAACTTTAATTGTATATCCAAAATTCTTTTCCTTTATAAGAATCTCAGCATCAAGAGTCCATGACAAACAATTCTTGCTCGATATAAATCAAGAGTAACAAATTCAAATTTATAAGATTTGACATCTATATAAATATATAAATACGTAAGAAATTAAATAACTAAGTACAAATTTATAAGAAGACAAAAATATTTACCATTTTCTAGTCACTTTCAAAGTGGGAGAATTGGGAGGTGGAATGATTATTTGTTTATACTAATACTACTACATCACAAAAGTAGTGTACTTACGTAATTTGTATTCTCAGAATCTTGAGAGTTGTCCATTATCATTATTGTTTCACGCGTCTTTTGTTAAACAAAATGTTTATATGTATATCAAATTTAATTGTAATGAAACAATACTTACAGTGAGTTGAGAGAACCTTTTTTTTTCTTTCCAAAATTGGGTAGAGCTTCGTGCTGATATTGTAAAATATGTTTAATTTTATTACAATATCTTCGAGTTGGTGCATAACTATACATTACTAGTATGTAAACTGCAAATGCTATATCTGGTATTGTCAAATTTGCAAGATACATCAAAGTACCAATTACATTAAGATATAGTACTTCAGGACCAAAACACCAATTTCATGAAGATATGGTACTTCAAGACCAAAAGTTTCTTCATCATTTTCTTGTGGTCAAAATAGATATTTCTTAATATCAAGTGACCAACCCATCATTGGAGTACTTAAAGGATTAACATTATCTATGTAAAGTTTCTTCAGGACTTTTTCTGTGTATGTTGATTGATAAATAAGAATTCCATAGTTTAATTTGTAGGCCAAGACAAAAATTTGTCTTACCAATATCTTTCATCTCAAATTTGTTGTTTTTGTCGACTCTTTTGGAGCAAGATCTTTCATCATTAAATATAGTAATAATAGCAAATCCAGATTATGATCTTTTGATAAAAATGCATGCACAAATTGGATTATTCTCAAATCCTTCTTTCAAAAGATATCCACTCAGGCGATTATACCACAATATACATCTGGATTACTTTAACTCATATAAGAATCTTTTAGCTTGATAGAATACATACTTCGAGATGCAGAATTAAATGCTTCAGACATTTTATATCCTTCAAGGATTTTCATGTAGATATCATTATCTAATGATCGATCCATACAGATATGATGTAACAACATCCATTAATTTCTCTTGCTACTAAGCTAATTAAAAATCTGAATGTAATTGCGTCAATTAGATGAGCATATGTTTCTTCATAATTAATACTAGGTCTCTGCGAGAAACCTTTGTGCTACAAGTCGTGCTTTGTACCTTATAATTTTATTTTTCTTATTTCATTCAAATACCCATTTGTATGTAACAAGCATCACACCTTGAGGTATTCAGACTACAGGTCCAAAAACTTCATGTTTACTTTGTGAATTTAGTTCTATTTGAATCGCCTCTTTTCACATTGGCCAAATATTTCTACATTTATCAACGATTTGTGGTTCATATACATTATCATTACTTCTAGTAATATTAAGAAAATTTTATACGAAAATATGTTGTCGACAACAATTTTATTTCTATCCAATATATACGTCTCATGTATATACATAATGTATCAAGATCTCGTTATTTTCAAGTACTTGATCCTCTTCAGGGGATAACTCATCCTCTTCAAGAGTTTTATTTACATGAGATTTTTGTTCATAAATTTTGGATAGATCGATAAATTTTGTAGCCTATTTCATGGGTATAGCCTCTTTATAGGCTGCAACTTGTTTTTCTTGTACTTTCTTCTTCTGCAAAATTTTATTTTTTAACACCGATAGGTCTTCCATACTTCAGGTGTGGTTTTGATTCATTTGTTGCTGTATAAACTGATTGTCCTACAGAGACTTCAATCCCTGCTAGAGTATTAGCAGCTAGAATGTGAGATATCACTATTTTCTTCTTATCGGTGAATAATTTTGGTAATTGATTTTCACTTCATTGCAAATGAATAATCCTTTAAACTTCTAGTTCATATTAATTTGTATAAGGATCAAGATTAAATAACGTTGAAACATTCCAATTAATCTCTCGTCGTGCTTCAGGCAACGATCTCACGTCATGCTTCAGGCAACGGCTTTTCTCCCCCTAATGGTGGGAAGACTGTTTCATTAACAAGGACAATCCTCAAAATGTTCTTTTAAAAAAAACATCACATCTTAAGGTTATGATGCAACATGTAAAATAGCATGACTCCAAGCATAAACAGGTAATTTTAATTTCATAATCAAAGGTCAGCCAAACTTAATTAAAGTCTTTGGAAGAGCGATTATAATGTTGTCAAATGACACAAAACTTTGTATTGATGATTCTTTATATTCTTCTGAGACAAGCAGAAATTTGCTCAGCTTTAAGGATATATGTGACGCCCCCAAAATAGGTATACATCACCTATTCTGAGTTGTCAATACATGGTACAGAAACAACTACAACTTTATTATTACAACAAGAAACTGTGAGTTTAAATACAAATATTATCTTCTGACAATATCTATACTCAAATAAATCCTCATCACATTTATTGATACATTATTTTACAAAAATGGTGAGGACTACTAAACAATCCTTTCTAAAACCTTCATTCCATACCTCGACTCGCATCGCTATATTCTCGCCTCCGAGAAAAATGGAACAAAAGGAAAAAGGGTGAGCTCAACTAGCTCAAGAAAGAATATTATGACTAAGATAATATACAACAAATTATCGTTAGTCTTCAACAGGAAAAATATAATAGAATACAATAGACAACAAATTTTAAATCAATATTCGCAAGTGAAATAATAATTCATTAGAAGAGTTAAGTAGAGAATGCAAACTACTATCTTCTATGTATGAATTTAAAAGTTCATCGCTCTATCTTTTCCCCTCGTAACATCAATCAATATACATCTCGAATCAAATATTCATCTTTGCACTACAAAAGCCAAAGATATTCATCACCGTCATGTTCATTTAAACACTGCTCATCTTTGCACTACGGCCAAAGATATTCTTCGAAATCATTCATCTTTTACACTACACAGCCAAAGATATTCTTAAGAAATCATTCATCTTTTGCACTACAAAGCCAAAGATATTCCATAATATCATCATTTAAGACCGAGGATGATGAAAATATTTTTTTTTAAAGAAACGAATCCAAAGAAACAAAAAAATGACAAGGATTAAGGATTAAGGATTCGTACTTGGTTTTATCCACGCCCAAAAATACCTCAAAAATAATCATAGTGGTGTAAAATTCAAGAATGATCAAAACATGGATACAATCGAGTTAGTATCCGCATAGAGATGTTTTGGACGAAAAGAAGAAATTTTATTTTTCTATTGAATAATACCGATATCGTGAATAGTCTTAGATATCGTGAATAGTGTCGATATCGTGAATAGTAACTCCGACACCAAAAGATAGAAATTCCACAAAAAAACATCTTCACGCTTCATGAAATAGTACTCGTGAATAGTAATCTCGTGAATAAGAACTCATGAATAGTAACTCGTGAATAGTAACTCATGAATAAGAACCCATGAATAGTAACCCCATATGAAAAAGTTCCAAATTTGATAAAACTTCAGATCAACATTTCAAAGATAATGATATTGAAGAAATAATATCATTACGAAAAGAAATAATATCCCTTACCTCGAAAGATCAAGACTTCTAATTAGAATACCGTGTTAAAGTCTTTGAAGGGAACTTGCACCGCCTAGCAATACTCAAAGTATACTCAAAATACTCACAAGAATACGCCGATAATATAGAGAGAAAAACTTCAGCTTTACGGTGTGATTTTCAATTTTAACCTAAGCACCCTATTTATAGAAAATGCTTAGAACACCAAAGCGTAAAATTTAATAAAATATATTATTATTAATAAATTTCCTCGCCTCTTTGGAAATCAGATCCCAACATTTCCCACATGCCAACCTTCTAGAAAGAAATGATAAAAACGTTTTTCATAAAATAAATAATTAAAACTTACAAAAATCAATTATTTGAACTTCGAACTTCAATAATTCATAATAAATAGCCCTTTCATCAGAAAATTCGAATCTCGTGAGTTTTTATAGGAAATTCAATTTCTCTACAACTTTGCAGAAGAAAGTTTTTCCAAATTCCAAATAGAAATTGACCAAAATCCACAAACGGGCGATTTTACAGTATAATCAAATTTTAGTCAATAAATGGGGTCCAATTTAACATGTTTAACATGTTTTAAACATTTATTGCAACAAAATACTCTTCCTCCTCAGATACTCATATATCCCACATTCGTTGTAAAAATATCACCGTTAATATATTATTAAAATAATATATTTAAATGAATTATTTTATCGTAAAAAGATAAAATATTAATTTTAAACAATTGTCATTTTAAAATTTTTCTCCATCTATATCCACATAAAATCAATATTTTCCTCATCATATAAATCAATAATTAATTATTCACAAATAATATTACGTAATCACAATATCGACAACCGTGCGCCTCAGAAAGAGGGGCTTTCCAATAAGAATTTCTTCTTCTTGCGCCAATTGATTAGGTGACCAAACCTCTCCTTAGACATGTAACTTTCTAGACATTGCCAATAATATTATCTAATAATATTATTCAGATAATATGAATTATTGCTTCGATAATGAAAATAATGTAATGACATTTATCAAAACAACAAAGAATATAAAATATCAACGCAATAATTATTAACTCAATAAAATATCGAATAATAAGAATTATCAGAACCATTATTGAGTAGTGCCTTCAATAATTGGTGCAATACCGCAAAGCATCTTCTTTGTCAACAACGCCAGATTATTGTGTTTTTAACCACCGGGTATTCCAATAGTGTTAATTGAGAATAACTACGCCGTTATTTTTAAACAACTTATATTTGTCGCTTTTCTTTATCCAATCGCTTTTCCGCGTTATGGGGGCCCACACATGGTCACACTACTTGTCAGCATTTAATATTCCCCGACAAAGATTTAATATTCCACGACCAAACGAATATTCCCGACAACAATGAATATTTTATAACTACTTGCTTATTTTGAAATATTTGCGATTTAACCCTTAACTATCCACATTAATCAAATCAACCCTTACTATTTCAAAATAATAAATAAAGGAAATTCCTTTTTATTTAAAAATTTCTGGGTCTTACAACCTCCCTCCTTATGAAATTTCTTCCTCGAAATTGACGTGACGCATTACACCGTGTGTTTCAAAAGGTGAGGATACCTCGCTTTCATTTCCGCTTTCCAATTCCCAAAGTCATTTCTCTATAGCATGATTCCTCCACAAAACTTTAACTTGTGGTATGACCTTTTCATAGTAGGACATGCTCCTTCCTATCCAAGATCTTGACAGTACCTCCTCATACGTTAAGTCTTCTCTATCTCGTCCGGCCTTCTAACTCAATAACGTGGTTCGGTCTTTCACATATTTACTGAAGTACGAGATATGTGAAACACATTATGAACACGAGAGACATACTCGGAGGTAACGCAAGTCTATAGGCTACATTTCCTACTCGGTCAAGAATTTGAAATGGACCAATAAATCGTGGATTGAGCTTTCCTCTCTTCCCAAATCTTGTAAATCCTTCCATGGAGCAACTCAATAATACATGATCCCCTACATTAAATTCCTCGCCCTTTCGATGAAGATCCGCATAACTCTTTTGTCGATCTTGTGCCGCTTTGTATACGTTGTCGAATCATTTGGATCTTTTCGGTAGTCATATATCGTATTTAACTCCTCGGGTCCCAACAATGTTGCTTCACCCACCTCATCCCAACATATCGGAGAACGATATTTTCGTCCCATATAATGCTTCAATGGAGCCACACCTATACTTGCCCGATAATAATCTTGTTGTTGTAGGAGAATTCCACCAATGGTAAATACTTATCCCAACTACCCTTGAAGTCTAGGACACGAGTCTTAATAAATCTTCAAGAGTTTGAATAGTCCTTCGATTGTCCGTCTGCTTTGGGGATGGTATGCGAACTAAATCGCAAACTGCGCCCATAGCTTTTTGCAAGCTAACCCAAAATCTTGAAGTGAATCTTGGGTCACGATCCAAACTATGGATACAGTGCATGCCATGCAACCTCACAATCTCATTCACGTACATATACTAGCAAGACGTTCAAGGGAATAAGTTTCCGTGTCGGCAAGAAATGAGCGAACTTGGTTAATCTATCAACAATAACCCAAATAGCATTGATGCCTTGAGAAACCGTAGGAAGACCCGTAACGAAATCCATAGTAAAGTGTTCCCACTTCCATTTCTAATCTCAAGTGGTTGCAACGGACCCTTAGGTACAAGATGCTCCGCCTTTACACGCTGGCAAGTTAAACACATCGAGATAAACTTTGCAATCTCTCTCTTCATATTGTTCCACCAAAATGTATGTCAAGATCACGATACATTTTAGTACTTCCAGGATGGATTGTAAATGGTGTATTGTGTGCCTCCATCATAATCTTGTACTTCAAATCGTAGTCGTTAGGGACACAAAGTCTAGAGTGGACTCAAGTATCCCTTCTTCATCAATTCTCGCTTAGGAATAGCTCCTTCTTGTACTTTCTTCTTCATACGCATCGACTCCCTCGGTGGCTTGAGCAACCTTAACTTTTTCTATTAAAGTTGGCTCTATCGTATACTTGACATCATCGCACTCGTTCCTCATAGATATGATCTTCTACTCAATGCGCACCACCACGCTCGCTTAAACTTTACGGGATGGTATTGAATAGTGTGGTCGTAGTCTTTCAATAGCTCGAGCCAACGTCACCGCCGCGATGTTGAGTTCTTTTTTTGAGTGAAGAAATATTTAAGGCTTTTATGGTCCGAATATATCTCCACTTTCTCCCCATATAGATAGTGCCTCCATATCTTTAAGCGTAAAAACGATCACCGCTAACTCTAGATCATGAGTAGGATAATTCCTCTCATACTCTTTAAGTTGTCGCGAGGCATAGGCTATGACTTTCCCACGCTGCATGAGAACACATCCTAACCCTTAGCCTCAAGCATCATTCAGAGATAACAAATCCATCCGAACCAGATGGTATTGTTAGAACAGTCTTAAAATAAGTCTCCTCTTAAGCTCTTGAAACTTTTCTCGCATTCTTCGCTCCAAATGAATTTTGTATCCTTCCGAAAGTTAGCTTTGTTAATGGAGTAGCGATTCGAGAAAACCTTCCACGAATCTCCGATAATAACCAAATTAAGCCCAAAAAGCTACGTACTTCATCACCATCGACTTTGGTTGCTCCCAACTTTGTATTGCTTCAATCTTCGCGATCAACAGATACTCCATGTTTCGACACCACGTGCCCAAGGAATGCTACTTCCTCAAGCCGAACTCGCATTTCTTCAATTTGGCATATAGTTGGTTTTCACGAAGCCTTTGGAGTACCAACTTCAAAACGGTTCTCATGATCTTCACGGCTTTTGGAATATATGAGGATGTCATCAATAAAGACAACAACGAATTGATCCAAATATTCCTTGAATACTCGGTTCATCATATCCATGAAAGCCGCAGAGCATTAGTTAGTCCGAAAGAGACATGACTAAGAATTCATAATGCCCATACCGAAGTTCTCAAGGCGCTTTGAATATCCTCGCCTCTAATCTTCACCGATGATATCCGAGCGAAGATCAATTTTTGAAAAGAATTGTGCCCTTGCAATCGGTCAAACAAGTCATCAATACGAGGTAGAGGATACCTATTCTTGATGGTGACATGGTTCAATTCCTATAGTCAATACAAAAGTCGCATACTCCCGCTTTTTCTCTTTACAAATAAAACAGAGCACCCTAAGGATATGTACTAGATCGAATGAAACCGATGTCCAACAATTCCTCAGTAGTTGGACCTTTAACTCCTGAAGTTCAATAGGAGCCATTCGATATGGGGTTTTAGAAATGGGCTTTGTACCTGTGTTCAAGATCAATAAAGAATTCAACTTCACGCTCGGGGTGGTAGACCGGAAGTTCTTCTGAAAAATCGTCGGAAAGTCAATAACAACAGAATATTATTCAAATTTGACGTGTCTTTATTCAAATCCATAACATGGGCTAAGAAAGCTTGACATCCGCTTTTTAATAAACGAATAGCTTTATGATTAGATATGACAAGTTGATCGATTTTAATGGTTTAGTTGTTGAATTGCATAACAACAGTTGGTTTGGAATATAAAAACTAACAACCTTACGAAAACAATCAATTTTGGCATGTAGAGTAGTTAACCAATCAATCCCTAAAATCACATCAAAAGCAAGTATCTTTAAAGAGATAAGGTCAATGTAAGGTAATGGTGCCAACTTGAATCAAACAAGATTTATAAACAATGGATGTGATGAAAGTTTCTCCTAACTGAGTTTCCACAGATAGGTCAAAGTCTAATTTCCTGAGTCAAGTTTAAACGCTGAGCACATGCAGAGAGAGATAAATGAATGGGTAGCACCCCGATATCAAGTAAGGTATAAACTTCGCAAGAATTTATAAATAGCTTACCCGTGATCACCTCGTTTGGGTTCCTCGCATTATGACCAAATACAACAAACGCTTCTTCCCGAAATCGTTAACTTTGACTTTTCTCGGGATGTTTTGAGTCACCGTCCTCATTGAACTAGGTTTCGCTACTATACAATCTCGAGCTATATGTCCTTCCTTTCCACAATTATAGCATACCTTGAACTGTTGTGGGCGCTTGACCGATATGTCCCTCTTTTCCGTGATTTGTAGCATATGACCGGTGGTCGTTTCTCCTCCCTTAGAACCAATTCTTTGCAAGACTGCCATCTTCACATGGTCGTTGTTAAATCTCCTCTTTTTAAAATCTCCTCCCGACTCGCTTCTTCTATTTTCATGGCCATGATTACCACCAGAGTGGTTACCATTTCTGTCCGTTCTGCTTTTCTCCGCAGTTATCATTATTCTCATTGACCGCTATCTCTCGATACGATCCCGGTTGTGGTCCTCAATTGACCGTACTCAAGTATCTCGCCTAATAATTGAGCCCTGCTTATAACATCCTAATAGAGAGAAAATTTATGAGAAATGAGATACCGACGTATGCCGGTTTCAAACCTCTAAGAAACATCCGCGTCATATCGTTCCTCATTCTCCACCAAATGAGGTGCAAACTCGATAACTCTACAAACTTTGCCTCGTCTTCGAGACGACACCGCCATGTTGTTTTTTGTTCCAATATGATGAACTCCACTTCCTTCATATGACGAACACTTTCGTGAAAGTATTTGTCATTAAATAGCTTCAAAACGTCTCCCAAGATACGCCGAGTGCGTACCGGATGGGTACGCTTCACGACTCCCACCATGAGTCTCTTTTCGCCACTTTTAACATAAAGGTGGCGAATGGAACCTTCTGCTCCTCCGTGCATCCCAAGACATCGAATATCTTAGTAATTTGCTTGACCCATGTTTCCGCCATGATCGGATCCGCTTTCCTTAAATTCGTGGTGGTCCCAACTCTTTGAATCGCTTGTTTGTGACAACCCGTGAATTGCTATCATTTCCTCCTCAGATTTTGAACACGAGTCTCCTCGTCGATTTTGCATGAATCGCAAAAAACTTCTAAACATCCCCTCGCTCATCATCCGCTTTCAATGGTGTTGTTCACGGGAGGAACATTGCCAAACTGTTGTTATCGCTCTCCTCGTTGGTGAGTACAAAGCGTCTCCACTCGGTCTCATTTCCATTGTTAATATTCTCAATTCGACATTCTCAAATCATGCCATAAAACAAGGGTTAATTAAGAAAATCAATATATCACATAATATCCCTATATACCGACCAACTAACAAATAAGCTTAGGTAGGACACACTAGCGAAGGATTTACTCGCCTCTCCTCCTAGTTCTATTCCCCGATCTCCGCCAGAGATCATATCCCTAAGCTCGATACCAACCGTGACGCCCCCAAAATAGGTATACATCACCTATTCTCGAAGTTGTCAATACATGGTACGTAAACAACTACAACTTTATTATTACAACAAGAAATCTGCGAGTTTAAATACAAATATTATCTTCTGATAATATCTATACTCAAATAAATCCTCATCACATTTATCGATACATTATTTTACAAAATGGTGAGGACTACTAAACAATCCTTTCTAAAACCTTCATTCCATACCCCACTGTACTCGCTATATTCTCGCCTCCCGAGAAAAAATGGAACAAAAGGAAAAGGGTGAGCTCAACTAGCTCAAGAAAGAATATTATGACTAAGATAATATACAACAAATTATCGTTAGTCTTCAACAGGAAAAATATAATAGAATACAATAGACAACAAATTTTAAATCAATATTCGCAATGAAATAATAATTCATTAGAAGAGTTAAGTAGAGAATGCAAACTACTATCTTCTATGTATGAATTTAAAAGTTCATCGCTCTATCTTTTATCCCCGTAACATCAATCAATATACATCTGGAATCAAATATTCATCTTTGCACTACAGCCAAAGATATTCATCGATTACCGTCATGTTCATTTAAACACCTATTCATCTTTTTGCACTACGGGCCAAAGATATTCTTCAGAAATCATTCATCTTTGCACTACAGCCCAAAGATATTCTTAAGAAATCATTCATCTTTACACTACAAAGCAAAGATATTCCATAATATCATCATTTAAGACCGAGGATGATGAAAATATTTTTTTTTTTTAAGAAACGAATCCAAAGGAAACAAAATGACAAGGATTAAGGATTAAGGATTCAGTACTTGGTTTTATCCACGCCCAAAAATACCTCAAAAATAATCATAGTGGTGTAAAATTCAAGAATGATCAAAACATGGATACAATCGAGTTTAGTATCCGTAATAGATGTTTTAGACGAAAAGAAGAAATTTTATTTTTCTATGAATAATATCAGAGTATCGTGAATAGTGTCAGATATGAATAGTGTCGTATCGTGAATAGTAACTCAGACACCAAAAGATAGAAATTTCACAAAAACATCTTCACGCTTCATGAATAGTACTCGTGAATAGTAACTCGTGAATAAGAACTCATGAATAGTAACTCGTGAATAGTAACTCATGAATAGTAACCCATGAATAGTAACCCCAGCATGAAAAAGTTCCAAATTTGATAAAACTTCAGATCAACATTTCAAATAATGATATTGAAGAAATAATATCATTACGAAAAAAATAATATCCCTTACCTCGAAAGATCGAGATTTCTAGCTAGCTCGAATACCGGTATAGTCTTTGAAGGAACTTGCACCGCCTAGCTAGCAATACTCAAAGTATACTCAAAATACTCACAAGAATACGCTCGATAATATAGAGAGAAAAAACTTCAGCTTTACGGTGTGATTTTCAATTCTAACCTAAGACCTTATTTATAGAAAAATGCTTAGAACACCAAAGCGTAAAATTTAATAAAATATATTATTATTAATAAATTTCCTACGCCTCTTTGGAAATCAGATCCCAACATTTCCCACATGCCAACCTTCTAGAAAGAAATGATAAAAACGTTTTTCATAAAATAAATAATTAAAACTTACAAAAATCAATTATTTCGGAGCTTGAAACTTCAATAATTCATAATAAATAGCCCTTTCATCAGAAAATTCGAATCTCGCGAGTTTTTATAGGAAATTCAATTCTCTACAACTTTGCAGAAGAAAGTTTTTCCAAATTCCAAATAGAAATTGACCGAAATCCACAAACGGTTGATTTTACAGGCTATAATCAAATTTTAGTCAATAAATGGGGTCCATTGACATGTTTAACATGTTTTAAACATTTATTGCAACAAAAATACTCTTCCTCCTCGTATACTCATATATCCCACATTCGTTGTAAAAATATCACCGTTAATATATTATTAAAATAATATATTTAAATGAATTATTTTATCAGAAAAAGATAAAATATTAATTTTCAACAATTGTCATTTTAAAAATTTTCTCCATCTATATCCACATAAAATCAATATTTTCCTCATCATATAAATTAATAATTAATTATTCACAAATAATATTATGTAATCACAATATCGACAACCAGTGCGCCTCCTCAGAAAGAGGGGCTTTCCAATAAGAATTTCTTCTTCTTGGCGCAATTAGGTGACCAAACCTCTCCTTAGATGTAACTTTCTAGACATTGCCAATAATGTTATCTAATAATATTATTCAGATAATATGAATTATTGCTTCGATAATGAAAATACGTGTAATGACATTTATTGAAACAACAAAGAATATAAAATATCAACGCAATAATTATTAACTCAATAAAATATTTGAATAAGAATTATCGTAACCATTATTGAGTAGTGCCTTCAATAATTGGTGCAATACTGGTGTACTACTTGTCAAACAACGCCAGATTCATGTGTTTTAACCACCGGGTATTCCAATAGTGTTAATTCAGAATAACTACGTCGTTATTTTTAAACAACTTATATTTGTCGCTTTCTTTATCCAATCGCTTTCCGTTATGGGGCCCACACATGGTCATTTTGCAGTCATTTAATATTCCCACAAAGATTTAATATTCCACGACCAAACGAATATTCCCGACAACAATGAATATTTTATAACCACTTGCTTATTTTGAAATATTTGCGTATTTAACCCTTAACTATCCACATTAATCAAATCAACCCTTACTATTTCAAAATAATAAATAAAGGAAATTCCTTTTTATTTAAAAATTTCGGGGTCTTACAATATACGTTATAATGGTTATTATATTGAAATCAATAACGAAGGCAGTGAAGAATTTCTTTATATTACTTTAATAGTATCAGGCCAGAAGCTTATATTAGAAAATTTGTATATTTTATCTTCTGCACTAAAATGAGAATAGTTGAAACAAATGTTGTAATACACCAGAAGTGTTCGGATCCAAATGTTTTTAAGATTTGACATGATCATCTAGGATCAATAATGATGCGTTAAATTATTGAAAACTCCCATGAACATCCCTTAAAGAACCTGAAGATTCCTTTACTTGTTGATTATATCAAAGTAAATTAATTACCAAACTATCACATTTAATTATTGTTATTTAGTGTTCATATTTCTTAGAAAGAATTCAAGGTGATCTATTTGAACCAATACACCCACCATGTGTGGTTCATTTAAGTATTTTATGGTTTTAATTGATGCATTAACCAGATGATCACATGTATGTTTACTTTTAATTAAAAATATTGCATTTCCTATGCTTCTTGCTCAAATAATTAGGTTGCGAGTATAATTTCCTGATTATATAATTAGGAAAATTTATTTAGATAAGGCTGGTAAAATTCACATCTCAAGTTTTTGATGAATATTGCATGTTAATCGGAATTTATGTTAAACATCATGTTGCACATACACATACTCAAAATGGTATAGTTGAATCAATTTTTAAGAGATTTTAAATTATTGCTCGACCTTTGATAATGAAATCAAAATTACCAATTTATACTTGGGGTCATGCTATTTTACATGTTGCATCATAACCTCAATAAATGATATTTTTAAGGTATATTTTGAGGATTGTTATTTTAATGAAACAATCTTCCCACTATTAGGGGGAGAAAAATCGTTGCCTGAAGCACGACGTGAAATCATTGCCTGAAGCACGACGAGAGATTAATTGAAATGTTTCAACGTTATTTAATCTTGATCCTCATACAAATCAATATGAACTAGAAGTTCAAAAGATTATTCATTTGCAATGAATTGCAAATCAATTACCAGAATTATTCATCGATAATAAGAAAATAGTGATATCTCACATTCTAGCTGCTAATACTCTAGCAGGGATTGAAGTCCCTGTAGGACAATCAGATAATACAACAGCAAGTTGAATTAAAGTCACACATGAAACGTGAAAGAATGATCGGTGTTAAAGATAAAATTTCCCAAAAGAAAAAAGTACAAAAAAAACAAGTTGCAGCCTATAAAGAGGCTATGCCCATGAAACATGCTACAAAAAAAAATATTTATCTATCCAAAACTTATGAACAAAAATCTCTTGTAAATAAAACTCTTGAAGAGTTATCCCCTGAAGAGGATGAGTTATCTCCTGAAGAGGATCAGTTACCTGAAAATAACGAGATCTCGATACATTATGTATATACAGGAGACATATATATTAGATAGAAATAAAATTATTGTCGACAACATATTTTTGTATAAAATTATTCTTGATATTACTAGAAATAATGATCATGTATATGAACCACAAATCGTTGATGAATGTAGAAATATTTGGCCAATGTGAAAAGAGGCGATTCAAGTAGAACTAAATTCACAAAGTAAACGTGAAGTTTTTGGACCTGTAGTCCGAACACCTAAAGGTGTGATACTTGTTGAATACAAATGGGTATTTGTACGAAATAAGAAAAATTAAATTATATGGTACATAACGCAACTTGTAGCACAAGGTTTCTCGCAAAGACCTAATATTGATTATGAAGAAACATATGCTTATGTAATGGACACAATTACATTTAGATTTTTAATTAGCTTGGTAGCAAGAGAAATTAATGGATGTTGTTACATCATATCTGTATAAATCATTATATAATTAATTATATCTACATGAAAATCCTTGAAGGTTATAAAATACTTGAATCATAAATTCTATATCTCGAAATATGTAATCTATCAAGCTACAAAGATTCTTATATGAGGTAAAGCAATCCAGATGCATATTGTGGTATAATCGCCTGAGTGGATATGTTTTGAAAGAAGGATTTGAGAATAATCCAATTTATGCATGCATTTTTATCAAAAGATCATAATCTAGATTTGCTATTATTACTGTATTTATTGATGAAAAATCTTACTCCAGAAGAGTCGACAAAAACAACAAATTGGAGATGAAAGATATTGGTAATACAAATTTTTGTCTTGGCCTACAAATTGAACTATGGAATTCTTGTTCATCAATCAACATACACAGAAAAAGTCATGAAGTAACTTTACATGGATAATGTTAATCCTTTGAGTACTCCAATGATGGGTTGGTCACTTGATATCAAGAAATATCCGTTTTGACCACAAGAAAATGATGAAGAAACTTTTGGTCTTGAAGTACCATATCTTCGTTAAATTGGTGTTTTGGTCCTGAAGTACTATATCTTAATGTAATTGGTACTTTGATGTATCTTAAAAATTTGACAAGACCTGATATAACATTTACAGTTAACTTAATTACTAGCAATGTATAGTTATGCACCAACTCGAAGACATTGTAATGAAATTAAACATATTTTACATTATCTTCACGAGACTATTGATTTGGGATTATTTTATCCAAAGGGTGATAGAACCAAGTATATTGCACCAAAATTATTTTATACACATGAGCCCCAGAAGAATGGCGATATTGATATCAAACATATATGATCATGTGATAATTTGGTTGATATATTCATTAAGTCATTACCAACTATGATTTTGAAGAAAATGGTGCACAATATTGGCATGCTTCGACTTAATGATATTTTTACCATGAACAATAAAAATTCTATGTACTTATGAAAGGGAGTAAAGAGGATATGTGCTGATTGTACTCTTTTTCCTTCGCTAATATTTTTTTCCCAATGGGTTTTCCTTTGCAAGGTTTTAATGAGGCAATCCCAAGGCACTAGAAGTTATACAAGAATATTGTACTCTTTTCCTTCGCCAAAATTTTTTCCATTGGGTTTTTATTTGGTAAAGTTTTTAACGAGGCATATTCTTAAAAAATTGCTACAAAAGAACTCCATTATGTATAAAGACAATGCTGCATGTATAGGTCAATTAAAGGGAGGATACATCAAAGGAGATTGTGAGGACCCCGAATCCAAGGTCCCGAATCACCGCGGATCCGGTTCGATCATTCTATAACTATTACTATATGTGGAAGATATAAACATAAATTATTTATACAATAAACTTTACACACTATTCCCCAAGGTCAAGTAACCTTCACTTAATACACAATTCATAACTTATTTGACTTACAACAACATTAATATATAATACTTATACAAATTTAGTTGCACGCGTATACTAAAGCTGGAACTGTCTTTGACCTTTCCGTGTATCCGATGTATTCGTCTTAATCTGCAATGTTTATCATGATATAGCAAGGGTGATCATAAAGGTTGCCCAACAAGTTTAAGTTCAATAATATAACGATATATCATGATTGAAAGAATCTGAATAATAACCTGGCTATAATTCAACAATATAATTATGAACTAGCAGGAATAAACTTTTGACTGAACAAGTATTAAACATGAACAAATATATCTAGACCGAATGGTAATAAAGGTGATCAGCCTTTCATACCTAACTTATACATGCAATATGTACATAGTATAATTCTATAATGGCAATCAACAATGATTATCCATAAGCATATCTGAATGAAACAACCCTAAGTAGAGTTAAGTAAAACTTGCCTGAACCATTGATTACCGCTATGCAATAATAAGCTTTGGCTGAACCTAATATATAAATAATATCGACATACCAATTAGAATAATATCATCACAGTATTTAAAATAACCTAAACACATTATCACATAATCCTATCCGTCTATAACACACAAAAGACTTAACCTCAAGTCAAACTTTGACAGTCTGAGTCGAGTTCGGCAAAATTCTAACATCCCGACGGTCTAGTCGGATAATCATCGAGTTTAAGTTCAATTAAACTCTGCCTAACACTTAACAATTATCTCAGATAATTTTAATATTAGTCAAAATAATTTTCCAAGTCTCATAAAAATTTTTAGATAATTATTATCATTTATCGTGAATTTTCCATCATTAAAAACGTATTTATATAATATAAATACCACAATATTCTATTATCATTAATATCTATTTATTATCAAATATTAATGAAATACATGTCATAATATTATAATATATTTATAATATCACAAAGTATTTTTAATACTTTAAAATCATATTTATATGATTTTTAAATAATTAAATTCATTATCCGATAATTGCTATTAATATTAAAATATTAATATTTTCATGGCAAAATATCAAAAGTTATATTTTATAACTTGAAATATTTTTATAACACTTAAATCATTTTATATGATTTGTAAAACATTAATTCTATTTTTCCACAATTTATTTAATATATTTATTAAATAAATTAATTGTCATTAATTATGATTTTTCAATCATTACTATTATATTTATATGATTTAAATACTTTAATCTCATATATTAAAAGTTTTTCTTGAACATAAAAGTCAAATACCAATGCAGCAACCCAGATTTGGAATCCAGCAAGTTAGATTCCATATCCAGTATCTTGATGGCCAATCCAGTAAACCAAACTACAATCCAGCAAATTAGATTTCAAATCCAGCAACTAGATTGCAATCCAGCAAGCTGGATTTAACATATTTTTAATTCAGTAAACTGTTTTTTAATCCAACAAGCTGTATTCCATATCCTTATTACGAAAACACCAAATCAATTTATTATTTTTCTATCATTTGTCCAAACACATATACATATAAATCATACACAAAAAGTATTTTTCCATAATTTTCCAACTTCCTTTAGTATTTTTCAAAAATCATTTTTAGTGCGTAGCTTAAGAAATTAGCCCTATCATGTTCAACTCCAGAAATTCCCATTTCCAGGCACAATCTTATACGTGGTAACGTGACGCTCCAGTTTAAATTTCGTGGCCATCGGAGTTGTAGAACTCCGATTATAGCTATTTTCGTCGAAAAATCATAAAAATTGAAATGATCATAACTTGGTCATTTTAAGTCGGAATGAGCTCATTTTTAGACAGGAGGTACTTTATACCATATATTTTCACGTCCCAAAAGGCCAGAAATTTTCTGACAATTTAAGTTGCCAAAACAGCTCCTGAAAAATCCTTGGCAGTAGCAAAAAAATGAAAAAAAATGAGTTTTTCGTACTTTGTTTAAAATTTTCCATACGGAAATTTACAACTCATTTTTCAGTGATTCCACTTGGAGATATTAGATAACTTATCATAGTATCCTCCCAAAGTTTTCCAGAGTTTTTAAATGTCTAAAAAATGACTAA
This sequence comes from Panax quinquefolius, assembly GCA_020205615.1. Lineage (NCBI taxonomy): Eukaryota > Viridiplantae > Streptophyta > Magnoliopsida > Apiales > Araliaceae > Panax > Panax quinquefolius. The sequence goes on from CM035165.1 coordinate 34,534,399, forward strand.
ACTGCCCCTACTCTTGACTGTCCAAAAATAGTCAGTTTTTCCTTAAAAGACACAAAACTGTTTTTGCTAAATCAGTCACTACGGACTGTATACTCAACATTTTTGAGTGCTACCACTTGGGTTTCGTAGATAACTTATATATGTAGCTCCCCTCTTTGACGGATCGTAAAAAGAAGGTGTATATTAAAAAGCGGTGGAAATCCAAAGTACATAAAAATTTTAAGGCTCATAAACTAGAAAAATCACTTTTCTTTATTTTTGATTTCCAACTAAAATAACACCCAATATGGGTATATCTAAACAATAAACACTCATTAACATGTATATTCATGGTTTTTGAGTTTAGAAATATAGTTTCAAGATTTGATCACAATAATCAAAAATTACATAACAAAAGGTATTTATACCTTTGATTACCATGCTCTCCTTCTTCTTCTTCATTGTTTGATTATGGAGTTAGGAGAATTTGAAAAAAACTCTCTCTCCTCCCCCTCTATGGCTGCCTATTTCTCTCTCTTCTCTCTCTCTCTCTCTCTCTATTTAGTTCTTATGTTAGCTAATTGGAAGGGATGAAAGAGAAAGAAACCAAGATAGCTTGTTATTAGATATAGTTATATAATAAATATCTATACTCATCCTCCTTTTCTTTTCACATATTGCCGGCCATGTGTGGCCTCCTTTCCTCCACTACATTCTCTTTCTCTCATTTTGGCCAAGTGGCCTCTTATTCTCCCACCCATTTAATTTAATTCCATGGTTAGTGCTTTTATTATTTGCCCAAGATTGGTTCCTTCTTTTCCTTTCCTTGTGGCCAATTCTTGGCCATTCCTTTTCTCTTCTCCACTAATTCTCTCTCTCCTTAACCATCACATAAATATATGTGGGAGATTAGCAACAAAGTGGCTCCTTAATTAATGTGACACATAGCTTAAATTGAAAAAAAAATCTTTTGCCACATGTGTGGTTTATAAAGTGATGATGTGCATGCATATCTTCCTCTCCTTTTCTCCCACTTTAATACCCGGCCATGTGGTCCTTTAATCACCAAGTTTGCTTTGATTTTTTTATTGCTTACTTAATATACCAAATGTCCAAAATGCCCTTCCTTCATACTTGGATCAAACTTTGGGCTTTTTAAATTTATTGATTGAGCCTCTAAATAATTTGATTGGGCCAACACTTGGGCCACCATATTTAATCTCTTGGGCTTTTAAATTTAATTTCTTGGGCCATAAAATTTACATAGTCCAATACTTTTAATTTACATAACCTTATATATTTAATTAGGATTTCTAGTCCATTTGTTTTGGACTTTAAATAATTAATTCTACTATTCTTTTAATGGTTTGGGCTTACAAATTTAATTTCTTTGGGTCATAACAAATAACATATTCCAACACTCTTAATATTACCATTCCCTAATTATTTAATTAGGGTTTTCATTTCCTCAATTTCAACATAAATTCTTACTTAAATGCCCTAAATTTCTTAACCCAATTAGACTAACCATAATTAGGTTATAAAATTAATTAATTGAGATGTATAAAATAAATCTCTTAGAATTAGTATATATATTCTAAATACCATAATTCTCTCATACCATAACCTTTAAGTTAAATAAATTTTCATTCCTAATATATAATTAGGATCACACTAGTTTCTTTTATTTGTTTATATTAATAAACAAATATAAACCGTCATCACATAATATTCATATTCACAAAACATATACACATATATACTTAATCCTGAATAATTTACCACAGAAATTTTAAATTTCACCAAATTCCTACTCGGAAATCTCAAATTCATTCACATATTTTATGTCTAGGTTTATTATTTAACCTTAATTCAATATTTTAAGATTTTAAAAATATCTGAATTCTTGGGTTGTCACATTCACCCCTTCTTTTAAAAAATTTCATCCCTAAAATTTACCTTACACCTTACACCTTGAACCATTCATACACAACATCACATGCTACCCAATACACCTCTCACAAGAGTAAAAATTTTGAAATTGTGCTGATGAGTTATATAGACTATTATCTGTCATTTTCACAAAGGTTTTATGGAAATTCATCCGCAAACCATCATAACTTACGAACACAAAGGGTGATTAGCCCGATATGCCCTGTACTGATCAAGTACTGCTGGTCGGAACAATTTGTTCCTCTTAGCCGCCTTAGGCACACAAAACTTCTTACCTCAGTCTTATTGGATTCCGCACCAAAACAATTTGATTCGGAAAAATTTTCAAAGAACTCTTAGAGTTTTATAAATGTTTGTCTAGCTTAATCAAATAACATAGACTCATATCAATAATTCAATTCAATCGAATTATTTAGGTGTAGCCAAACCCCGTTGGCAAATTAAAATTTTTTGAAAATATTTTTGAGAATGACGTCATGATGCTGTACTGTATTAACAGTCCGTTTGACGATGCCGTCATTATATGACTTCGTCATAACACACCATACAATAGTGGAACAATGATTTTTAGATCGAATTCACACTAAATATTCTTATATTTATAACTCTATCATCTTTTTATCATCTCTGCACCAGGTTACATGGTACATGAGTGATAAATAAAATATATTTTGATATTTCAAATCATTTGCATCTAGCTGGAATAAGTAGCATAAACTATACTTTAAACCGTTTCAAAAATGATTACGAGTCTACATATTTTTTTATTTTTTTATTTTTTTTAAAAGCACATAGTGCGTATTTAACTTGATGTCAAAATTTTGAAGTCTAGCATAGCTAGGAGTTTTGGAAAACTTATGTCTTCACTAATAATCATTTGCTTAAACAGTCTATCTATTCTTATTATCCTTAATACTCCATTCACACACAACTATGCCCAGTTCTTCAAACCACACTTATGAGTCCATAAATTGCCACAATCATATGAGTTTAAAAACTTTCCTAGACAGACCTTTGGCGTCCATTCGCTGAGGGGTTCATAAGCATTTCATATAACTATGAATCAAGAATGTCACATAAGTATGAGTTTTAAGAACTCGTTCTTAAACTTATATTCTCTACCTATAATCTATCTATCTGGTATACACATGAGAAAGGAATCACCCTCTTAACATGCATATATCAAATAGTGCGACACAAACATTTCAATGATTATCATTGTCAGAACTAAGTAGTTTTTACACCAAGTACAATTCCCCACCCACACAAGGAATCATACAACTCAGCTGCCGACATGAATCCTCAATTGAATCCCCACCTAACACTAACTCCATTCTCAATACGAATTTCATTCAACTCGTATTCATAATCCTTTCCTGAATCTGTACCAATTCACACAACAATCTTGCTGTAAACTTTCCAATCATCAGATTGATTCTTCTCCCTGCTATCACTTTATCAGATCGTGGAGTGATCTCATTGTATATGTTACGATTCATTTCTATATCTTGATCATTTTGTTTTACGATCTCCTATCACTGTACTTTTAGTCTTTTAGACTCGATCTATTCATCACTATTGTTCAACTTTATTATCAGAGTTAGGGAACCCTGTATTTTTATAACTCGCCGAGATTCGTCTTTGAATCTTACCGACTGACTAACTCTATTTGAGTTAGTACTTATCCTAATCACTTCGGTTATTAGTCTCAGGTATCCCTACCTAAGGTTCATAACCAACAACTTTGATACCAACTGTGAGGGCCCCGAATCCTAGGTCCCGAATCACCGCGGATCCGGTTCGATCATTCTATAACTATTACTATATGGGGAAGATATAAACATAAATTGTTTATACAATAAACTTTACACATTATTCCCCAAGGTCAAGTAACCTTCACTTAATACACAATTCATAACTTATTTGACTTACAACAACATTAATATATATATATATATATATATATATATATATATATATATATATAATACTTATACAAATTTAGCTGCATACGTATACTAAAGTTGGAACTGTCTTTGACCTTTCCTTGTATCCGACGTATTCGTCTTAATCTGCAATGTTTATCATGATATAGCAAGGGTGAGCATAAAGGTTGCCCAACAAGTTTAAGTTCAATAATATAACGATATATCATGATTGAAAGAATCTGAATAATAAGCTGGCTATAATTCAACAATATAATTGTGAACTAGTAGGAACAAACTTTTGACTGAACAAGTATTAAACATGAACAAATATATCTGGACCGATTGGTAATGAAGTGATCAGTCTTTCATACCTGACTTATACATGCAATATGTACAGAGTACAATTCTACAATGGCAATCAGCAATGATTATCCATAAGCATATTTGAATGAAACAATCCTAAGTAGAGTTAAGTAAAACTTGCCTGAACCGTTGATTACCGCTATGCAATAATAAGATTTGTCTGAACCTAATATATAAATAATATCGACATATCAATTAGAATAATATCATCACAGTATTTAAAATAATCTAAACACATTATCACATAATCCTATCCGTCTATAACACACATAAGACTTAACCTCAAGTCAAACTTTGACAGTCTGAGTCGAGTTCGGCAAAATTCTAACATCCCAACGGTCTAGTCAGATAATCATCGAGTTTAAGTTCAATTAAACTTTGCCTAACACTTAACAATTATCTCAGATAATTTTAATATTAGTCAAAATAATTTTCCAAGTCTCATAAAACTTTTCAGATAATTATTATCATATATCGTGAATTTTCCATCATTAAAAACGTATTTATATAATATAAATACCACAATATTCTATTATCATTAATATCTATTTATTATCAAATATTAATGAAATACATATCATAATATTATAATATATTTATAATATCACAAAGTATTTTAATACTTTAAAATCACCTTTATATGATTTTTAAACAAATAAATTCATTATCCGATAATTGCTATTAATATTAAAATATTAATATTTTCATGACAAAATATCAAAAGTTATATTTTATAACTTGAAATATTTTTATAACACTAAAATCTTTTATATGATTTATAAAAACTAATTCTATTTTTTCACAATTTATTTAATATATTTATTAAATAAATTAATTATCATTATTATGATTTTTCAATCATTACTATTATATTTATATGATTTAAATACTTTAATTGTAACAACCCAATATTTTTATATAATTAAATCGGAAATTTTGCGTATAATTTTTTTTTTTATTATTTTAAGGATGGGGATTTGTACAAGATAAGGTGTATATGTATTTATGTGATAAATAAAATATATTTATTACATGAATATTTACAAATATTTTTATTTCGAAATTATTGATTATTATAAATTATATTATTTTAATATTTAATTTTATGGCGAAATGTTTTTATTATTTATTTTCCTTGAAAATATAATTATATATTATTTAAATAATACATGAAATGATTTTTAGAATTATTATAATAATTAATCTATTTTAATTATATGAATTTATATATGTTAGATTAATTAAGTTAATTATTTTAACTTAATTGATAATGTTAAATGTGTAAGAAAATCAGATATGGAATCCAAACCCTAATTTTGGATTTTTATCAAGAAATAAGAATAAGAATATAATATTAATTATATTTTGATATTTCAGTGCTATAGATATGTATTGTATATGTGTGAACTATTAAGGGTCGGTCAATTTTAATGTATCATGACCAAACCCTAATATTAATTTGTCTAACCCTACTGTAAGACTCAAATGGGAGATCCAAGACTGTGCAATGATTGTGTGATGTGATTTATGTTGCGTATTATATGATTGATTAGGTAAACCCTAATTAAAATCTAGAAACCCTAATTAATCTTTAGAAAACCCTAATTATAAAACCCTAATATTTATATTATAAATCCTAATTGGTAAATTATAAACCTTATTTGATTTGAAACCCTAATTCGAAGGCCATTTACGACTATGAATTTATTAAGTCGTTATGTAATCATGATAATGTGATTAGCGACTGATATTATTGATATTAACATTAATTAGGAAAAAACCCTAATTTTTGGAAACCCTAATTGTGAAATTAGAAACCCTAATTTCTTAAGTGAAAACCCTAAATTAATATTTTGAAATCCTAATTTCTATATTAGGTAACCCTAATTAGTAATTATAAAACCTAATTGCTAATTGTAAACCTTAATTGTTAATTTTAGCAAGCTTAACTATATTTAGTAAATATTTAAACTTAAAATTTTATTTTAAGTAATTAGTAACCCTAATTGGTGGGATAATCCTAATTATTAAATAATTAATACACTAATGTTCATGTATAGTGTAATTAGAAAATTAATGTGACGCCCCCAAAATTAGGTATACATCACCCATCTTGAGTCGCCAGATACATGGTACAGAATTCAAATACAACTTAATAATACAACTGTTGTGTACAATACGACAAAACATAAACTGTAAGTTTGAATACAAATATTGTCTACTAGAGAGTATACAAATTCAAAGGGAGTCCTCATTACAATTATTATCACACTATTTCACAGAATAGTGAGGACTACTAATGCACCATCTAGGACCATCACTCCGTTCCCAGACTCGTTCCAAAATATATTCTCATTTCACAAGAGAATAGTGAAAGAAAGGGTGAGCTCAACTAGCCCAATGAAGAAATATTATGACTAACATAATGCGAATAAATTATCATTAGCCTTAAACGATGTTAAACCGATACAATATAACAAACATCAAGTTTAACTGCAGCGGAACAAGCAATCCATTAAAAGAGTCAAGTAGAGAATAAAATCTACTATCTTTTATGATTTAAAAGGTCTTTCATCACTTTTATCGCTGGGACTCAGCTAAATAAATAATCCACATCATCGAATCACCCCAGCACTACGGCCAAGGATATTATTTAGTATTACGACCACAAATTATCCATGAACTACGGGCTAAGGACATTCGTGTATTCATCAATGGTCATGATCATGCCAACAACTGTCCATCAATGCAATACGGGCCGATGAGGACTTTTACCACATCATTTGTAATATTACGGTCATGATTACAATTGAATAATCCTCGTCATAATCATACCAAGTCCATCTATGCACTACGAATACACAAATGACTTTCAAAAGAAAATATAAACATGAGGATGATGACAATGACATAATAATTCAATAAAACAAGTTCAAGAATTAATTTATCCAGAACCAATAACGTCCAAATTGTCAACATGATCTTTGCTTTGTGGAGTAAAATTCAAGAATGCTCGGAAGAATATTTCCATGAAAAGATACTAGATGAAGCGCAATTATCAAGGATATTCCACTAATTTCATGGAGTATAGAAGTCAAAACTTTAACCAATGAGTATAATAAAGAATGGAATAACAAAAGAAATCACCATGCATGCGGTACTTGCGATAGGCGTGTTATTCCAATGAATACTAAATAACGGGACCAGTCGGTGAAATTAAATTACTTCAAGCGGGATGTTCCAACGAATAATAAAGAATGGAATAACAACGAAATCACCATGCATGCGGTGCCGCGCGTGACGGGTTATTCCAACGTAATACTAATAAGGATGGAATCGGTCCGTCGAAACGCATGCATACATGATATTCCAAGAGAATAATAATAAAGATTTTAGTCCGTCGTAAAACGCATGAGCAGGATATTCCAACGGAGAATAGTAAAGGCGGAATCGGTCCGTACAAAAGCGCCTTGAGATGGATATTCCAAATGTAATAGTAAAGGCGGAATAATAGAAGAATGTCACCAAGTATAGGGTAGCAGCATACACTGAGGTTATTCAATGTAATAATAAAGAATGGAATAACATAAGTTCTCTTCATGAATACAAAAGAATAACACCCCTTACGAGTACTACAAATAATATTCCCTACCTTAAGAAGAAGTCTTTGGATATATAAGTAGTGAAGTAGCGAGAATACTTTCTTCTTTCTCTCTATAGTTTATCTCTCTAGAGTTTCAAAGAATTAAATAAGAAAATAATGAAGGAATGAGCTTCTATTTATAGAAAAATGGATTGCATAGTAACTAACTCATGAGAGCGGTCCAGTTGATTACTTTAATCGACGGTCCATATTTAAAGCAAAATCTTTTAAATAAAATAAAATATATTCTATTTATAATCTAATAAAACGAATAACGTTATAAAAGACTTTCTTGTCAAAAACACTACGCAGAACCTATGCAAACACTATGCATAATAAAATATATTATATTCTAATTATTGTCTAATAAAATGATAACTTTATAAAAGTATTACATTTTTTATATAAAAAGATTTTACTATGCAAAACACTATCACGAGACATTAATGCAACACTATGCATAATAGAATATAATATATTCTATTGATAGAATAACTTTATAAAAGTATTACATTTTTTATATAAAAGATTTTTTACATATTATTACATTAATAATACCAACAAAACTGAGTGACTTATCACGTAAGCATCAATAATCAATACCGTGTGCTACTATGCAACCATACATATTACTGTACTTTTACTACTGAGTAGTTCAACAGTATTAACGGTAAAACTTCCGTCGTTATTTTCATAAAATATTTTTGTCGTTTTCTTAATCAGACAATAATTCTGTTGTGGGGTCCACCAATGATTGTGCCATTGCACGTATTTTCCCTGATAAAATATTCCCCGACCAATCGAATATAATATGACAACTTGCATACTTTACAAAATTTATAAATACTACCCATAACTATAACATTATCTCAAATCCACACCATAATATTAAAAACAAATATTTCGAAAAAAATTAAATCTTTATTCATAAAATCTGGGGTCTCACAATTTCCCCTCCTTATGAAATTTCGCCCTCGAAATTTACGTATGTACCTGGTATGTCGAAGAGGTGAGGATACCTTAACTTCACTTCAAATTCTAACTCTTGAGGTATAACCTTTGTGCGTCGAATATGATCCTTCTTATCCAAGATGTTAACACGTATCTCCTCATCGTTAAATCTTCCTACGCTATCTCGTCCTGGGTTCTAAATTAATAATGTGGTTCGGTCGTCCACATATTTACGTAACATCGATACGTTAAAAACGTTATGAATACGCGACATACTTGGCGGTAAAACGAGTCTATAAGCCACAGTTCCTACTCGATCAAAGATTTCAAATGGGCCAATTAAATCTAGGGTTGAGATTTCCTCTGTTCGTCGATTCTTGCTTCTAGAATAACGCCCTCTTGAACCTTCTTCTTCACATTCACCAGCTCTGAGTATGTAGCTTGAGCAGCTTTAACTTTATCGATTCAAGTCTATTCTAATTGTATATTCGTTATCTTCACATGGGTCCCTAAAGTCTTTAACTCTATCTATCATTCATTAAGTTAGTTATCTGAAATGGGTCTTTGTGTTAACAACATCACACTCGTAAACGGATACGATCTTCTACTCAACGCGTCAGCTACCACGTTCATTTTTCCCACGATGATATTGAATAGTACGATCGTAATCTTCAACAGCTCGAGTCAACGTCTTTGGCACGTTATACGTTCATTTTAGTTGAAGAAATATTTGAGGGTTTTAGAAATGGGTTTTGTACTGGGGTCAATACAAAATTCGATTTCACGCTCTAGGGGTAGGCTAAGAAGTCTTCAAGAATACGTCAGGAAATTTATTAACAATATAAATACCATTCAAAACTGTGACTCTCATCCAAGACTTGGATAACACGTCACATTGATACCTATCAACTTGCCATCGTCATTCACGACTTTGCCTACAGAAAGTCTATCTTCGGTACATTCCACATAAGAAAGTTAACAACGAAAGGATCGGGGCTCTTTATTTATGACTTGATATGACAATGATCGACTTTAGTGGTTTGGTTACTTGAATTTGCATAACAGGTTTGTTAGGAATATGAAAGCTAACAACCTTACGAAAATAATGATGAGTAGTTAACCAATCGATTCCTAAAATCACATCAAAGGCAAGTATTTTCAAAGAGATAAGATTGACAGGTAACGTGAAAGTGTTGATTTGAACAAGATTTATAAATAGTGGAGGTAACGAAGGTTTCTCCCAACAGATATATCAAAGTCTAACTTCTTCGGAGTTAACTTCAAACATTGAGCACAACAAGGTGAAATAAAAGAGTAAGTTGAACCGGTATTTAGCACGGTATAGACTTCGCAAGAGTTTATGACTAACATACCCGTGATAATTTTATTCGGGTTCCTCATCACGAAAAAAAAAATGCTCTCTTAAACTCATCGGCTTTGGCTTGCAGGACATCCTTTGGCATCACTATCCCAATGGAATTGACTTCACCATACGACAAAATCGAGCTAGGTGACCTTCTCTTCCGCAATTAAAACATATTTTGGATTCTTACGTATAGTTTGAGCGGATGTGTCCCTCCCCGTCCGCATTTTGAAGCATATGATAGTGGTCGTCGTTCTCCTTCCTTAACAACGGGTCTTTGGCGACGTCTTTCCATCATTGTTGAATCTCCTCTTCTTGAAATGTCCATTCTTATTATTTTGGCCATGATAACCACCAAGTGGTTACCATTTCGACATGTTGATTCCTCCATGCTTATTGTCACCGCTTTGATGATCATTATCACCCCGTTATTATCATTTCTACCTACCGCTCTCTTTTTGGTTTGGTTGACTCATTATCGTGCTCCAATAATCGAGCCCTATTAACAACATCTCAATACAAACACAATTTATGAGAGATAAGATATTGGCGTATCTCGGTTTCAAACCTCTTAGAAACATTCGCGTCATTCTCTCCTCATTATAAACCAAATGGGACGCAAATCGGGACAACTTTCGGCAAACATGGCTTCGTCTTTGCGACACGGTCATGTTGTTTTGCTCCAACTTGATAAATTCCACCTCCTTCATATATAGCCGAATGCTTTGGGAAAGTACTTGTCATTGAAACGCGACTCTTGGAACTTCTCCCAATACATCTTGAGTCGTCGGTGGGTACATTTTACTGATTCCCACCGTGATCGCCTCTTCACGCAACATAAAGGTGGCAAAGGAACCTTTGCTCTCGGAGCATCCCAAGACATCAAATATCTTGGTGATCTGCTTTAACCACGTCTCACCTTAAGTGGTTCGGCTTTCCCAAAAACTCCGTGGTCCCAAATTCCTTGAATTGCTTAGCGGTGACCAACCGTGGGTTGCCATTGTTTCCTCTGCATTATGAGCAGGAGCCGCCTTACACTGATGTGGCATGAATTACGAAAAGCTCTTAAGCGTCTGTGCGTTAAATCGATTGATCGATGTTGTTGTTTACAGGAGGATTATCGCCATCCTGTTGCACATTGTCCTGATTATTGATCTGTGGAGAAACAATAGTCTCCTGTGCTCCATTGCTATTCTCAATATTTCATTCCATTGCCACTATCATGCCTGACTTGTTCACATATCATAGGAAAGTAGCCAAGAGCACTAAAAGAGTATTAGCCATTTTTCAATGCACTAAGACCTACTTACACAGCATCCACAGATGATAGACTCTATGTAATCATCAATATAACCAACATCACTATATGTCTATGTGAAATTGCAACTACATTGATTTTAAGTTCAAGCTCTTATCTTAACTTATACGGTGAAATAGTATATGTCTATCTGGTTCACAAAATACATAAGCCATATAACACAGCCCTATATACGTATACTATCATGATTACAGTCCATATTTGCATGTTCATTGTCAATTCCATACAAATACTGAAACGAATGGTGATCAAGCATTCATGTATGCAAAACAATCATAACAGACATCCCATATGATATGCAAAACAACCCCGCATTTAAGTGTGCAATCAAACTACATAATAAAATCTGTTAGAATTCCATAATGGAGTTTAGTTCATGACTGAACCAAAAGCCATTATGGGACCAAAGTTAAACATGATCAATAAGCAACAATTGAAAGATGAAAGATGAAACTATCAAACCCAATTCTTTGAATACACATCAATATTCAATCCTCATAAGATTCCAAAGAAAAACTAATATTAATAATTAAGCCCTCGTATAGAAAAATCCCAAGAAGGAGTAGAAAAGTAGAGTTATAGCCTCCTTCTGCGTTGGAATCCTCTTCAGAGAGTAAAAACCCTAATTACAATGTAAAGATACGTGAAAAACTAATAAAATGTCGAATGATACCTCTGACACCAGTCAGGAATCGTTTTAAATCAAATACAACCTTTAAAATTTGGAAATAAAATAAAACACATCAAGAAGATTGGACATCGCATACGGCGCGCGCTTTTCTTCCTTGACATGATAGTCTCGCGGCCGCGAGACTTGCAGTAGGTTCATATATTTGGCAGATCTTCTGCATGGGCGCGCTCCATAGGCTTGTCTCTCTCGCGGCCGCGAGACTTGCAGAAGCATCTAAGATCTGGCTGGGTAATCGCGCGGGCGCGTGTTCTTAAGGCTATTTTGCCGCGCGGCTTGCAATCTGCAGATCCTGGGTTCTGTTTTCTTCTGCGATCTTTGCTTGCTCAGTCATGCTTTATCTCCTTGCACCAATGCACCTTCATGCCATGCATATCCCATCCTTTTACCTCGTTTCAAGCATCCATTTGCCTTATGCTCCATAACACCACCAAAACAGGCCGATTCCTGCACTTATTCACCAAAAGGAGTTTTAAGAACGTGCAATGCAAATTAACATGAAATGCAGCTAAAATAGAATAAAATGTACTTGAGATGGGCATAGTTCGCATGAATTGGTACTCCATAAGTAGGTAAAAATCCTACTTATCAAATACCCCCAAACTTGAACCATTTCTTGCCCTCAAGCAATGCATACTAATGAATAATGAATGATGCAACTACATTACTATGCACTTAATTCTCACATTGTCCCAACCATTATAGACATTCAATCCAATTTGCCTCAGCGAAGTTTTTCTAGATTTGAGAATACAAATTTAAACCAAACTGCAGGCATAATGTCAAATACTCAAATAATTCATCAATGCTATACAGATGCTGTGTGTGTGTGTGTTGTGTTCGCCTAGTACTTGATTTAGATATAGAATGCTCATGCTATCTTGCTCAAACCAGAAAAATTATAGCATCAATCAAGACTTACGTTTATATATGCGACTTGAACTATTCCAACATCTTGAAATAAACTAAGGTTCAACAATGAGTTTATCTGCTTTAATCTACTCACGAGGGCGAATTTCGCTCTTTCTCGCGGTGTTTATTGCTATTTTTCTATTATTTCTTTTTCTACATGACTTTATAATGTCTTACTCCATTAGGCACACTTCTACCCCTTACCAAGCTTTTGACTAACGACTCCCAGACCGTGAAAGACCTTAGGGCGCTAGGTGTAGAGACAATCCCCTCGGGCGTACGTAAGTGGCCAGGACCCCAAAATAAGACTAGCCATGCCATTTTTTTTATACACATATACCCATGTTTTCCCAGAGTTTAAAAATCGATGTTTTATATGATCTCAAGCCACTTTGCACATATATCTCTTTTAACACTACATTTTTTTCACGAGCAAAACACACGTGTTTCTTATACCTACAAGTGCTTGTGAACCCATTTGTGCAAACCAAGAGCATGTATACAACATTATGAATTTCGTTGTATAAAACGTTATAACTTTGCATCTCATGTTATCCAAAATATTCAGAATTCATTTAAAAACTTCACTCTCATCATTGGCTAGACAAATTTTTCTAAACGACAAGAACTGTGAGGTATGCAACATGCAACTATGTGCTAAAATGTAGTCTAAACATGCACATAAAAATTAAACTAATCATGCAAAACTATATGAATCATGTAAAACTAATCATGCAAAACTAATAATAATAAAAAAAATACTATGTGCTACCTAATACCCCCAAACTTAAAATATTCAATGTCCCAATTGAATGAAGGTAAAAGGTATGAAAACTCCCCTAATTATCGGTGGTGCCACCCTCCTCGGGTGGTGAGTCCGGTGGTGGATATGGTGTTGCGGTTCCAAACTGAGGCCATTCTTGTGTTGTTCCTTGTTGCACAAACGCTTCGGCTAAAGCCCTTGTGAGTCCCGTCGCAAATGTGCCCAAATTGTTGTACATGGCATCGACCTTGCGCTCCAACCTTCGGAGCTGTCGATCGCCATTGGTGGCACGCGCGTGCGTGGACGGGCCCACTTCGTCTGTTTGTGGGGGTGGTTGTTGTTGATCAGGAAAAATGGGATGAAGGATGAATCCTAGCCCGCGTGGGTGCGGTACACCCCCTGCCCAGTATTCAAACTTTTTGATTGTGGCATGAGTGATGTCCTGGCTTGGGTATTGCATCTGCTCATTGCCCCAGTTGCATCCCTGATTAGCACAAAGCATGGCTACCACAGATGCGTGTGGAATACTCCTAATCGTTACTCCCCGTAAATAGCGCAGCATATTCTCGTGAATGAGATGACCAATATCGATGTACTTTTCGATGATTATGCCCCACAGAAGACGTGCCCTCTCCACTGATATTTCGTGCTGATGGGTGGAAGGCATGAGCATGGCGCATATGAACAAATTCCATGCTTTTGCATAACGATTTAGGGCTGCAGCAGGGAATAACCGCGGCTGTGTTGTGCCAACTTTATACGTCTATTTCGTACCTGGCACACATAACTCTGAAATGATCAGCTCCATGCTGTCTCTAAATGAGCGCTGGTTAACCAATTAGCAGCCCCCACTGGCGGTGCATCAGTAATTTTGAAAATTAGTCGGATGGCACGGGGTCTGTAATCTATCTCGATACCACGAACCAGAGATATCCCGCTCATAGTGACCTTGGCATTGACATAGAATTCACGGACCACACTCATAGGAACGAGTATTGGAGTAACCGTCAATCCACCCCAACCTCTCTCTCGAATCATGGCGCACAACTGGCCATCCTGCCCCTCCGGCTTGATTCCTCGCTCTTTGACGAATGTCTTTGCCACAATGCGGTAGTATTCTTGTTGAGCTTCCAAATTGAGAAATTTGGTGTGATCCACAATGTCAGCCTCTTGACTGCCCGAAGAGGAAGAAGAAGATGAAGTAATAGATCTTGCTCGCTTAGGCCCCATTTGTATTTGCTAGTACTTGCACAGATTATATGACTGGGGTAAGAAGAAAAACTTGAAAAATTGATAGCTCCCACACTTGTTTCTGCACTCCCACATGGGAACCCTAGATTTATAGCACTTTTGGAGAAGTTGAGGAGATATGGACTTTGAATGAGGAGAGAATCGTGGCTGATTGATTGTGAGTTGTACGGCCCGCGAGAGTTATAACTGATGAAGAGATAGCGACGTGAGTTATGGAAAGGGAGAGAATTTTGCTTCAGTTAATATCCTAAATGAGAGTCCAAATGGTCCCCAACTCTATTTTAAATCACCCACTGCTGTCTTAACTTGGGTGTTATTGACTTGCATGAGCTTATTTACTAAGTTGGGCGTGCGGGAGCGAGACTTGCAGAAACATTTGGTGGGTTTCTTATCTGGACGCGCGGGCGCGCGATTTTCATGCCACTTGTGCCCCAAGCCCATGCCGATGTTCAATTCCACTTTGCACATCGTTGATCTTTGTCGATGATGATGTTCCTGCATAGATATTAATGTACCATGTTAAGTCATGACTTAGTGATTTCATATCACTAACGGCGTCTGCAACATTCTCATAGCCATTCTTGTTACACTCTTACGCATGAATAATAGTATCCAATTAAAAAGGAGTTTGATATAACTACTAAAATAACTCAAAATGAAATATTAAAAACTAAGCAAGGGATAGAATAATAATGGGTTGCCTCCCATTCAGCGCTAAGTTATAGTCAATTAGCTTGACTGTCTCTGACTTCATGTCACCGTTGGAATTGCGCTGCTTTCTTTCGCGTTCTCTGCACCCTGAAATTTCATGACCTCATCTTTTGTTAATGGCTTTTCCTTAAAATCTGAGTTTTTACCCATTGCACATATCAATGGTCCATAATCCCTCGATTTCTGTACTTCATCCTATAGGCACCAGTTCACCACGTTAACTATAAAGCACTCTTCTTCATCCGTTGGTAAACTGATTGCTTTAAAGACGTTGAAAGTAATCTCTTGATCCTGGACACGCATAGTAAGTTCACCTTTCTGCTCATCTATTGACGTTCTTCCTGTGGCCAAAAATGGCCTTCCCAATATTATTGGTATGCTTTTGTCCTCCTCGTAGTCTAGAATGATGAAGTCAACTTGGAAAATAAACTTGTCCACCTTAACCAACACATCTTTGACAATTCCTCGTGGATACGTGATCGATCTATCAGCTAACTATAAAGATATGTTTGTGGGCTTTGGATCTGGCAATCCCAACTGATTAAACACTGACAAGGGCATCAAATTTATGCTTGCCCCAAGATCACATAAACACTTACTGAAGTTCAACTTTCCTATGGTACATGGAATTGTGAAACTGCCTGGATCCTTCAGCTTTGGAGGTAATTTCTGTTGAAGCACTGCACTGCATTCCTCTGTCAAGGCTACTATCTCAAACTCATCTAATCTCCTCTTCCTTGATAATATACCCTTCATAAACTTGGCGTAGCTGGGCATTTGTTCCAATGCCTCGATGAAGGGTATGTTGATCTGCAGCTTTTTGAACACCTCCAAGAATTTGCTTAACTGTTCATCTTCTCTTTTCTTCATTAATCTATGCAGATACGGAACTTGAATGTACATTGGTGGTACTGGACTCTTAACTATCTCCTCTGAGCCTGCTTTGTCTTTCTCTTCTTGCCGATCCTCAGATTTCTCCAAATTTTCATGCTCATTGGCGGGTTCCTCTGCCTCGCGCGGCCGCACGCTCTCCTCAGTACATTCTCACTCGGGCGCGCGACTTACAGTAGCTGACAGATCTTTCCCAGATCTCAATGTAATTGCTTGGCATTGTTCCTTCCCTTCTCTTCTTGGATTCGTCTCAGACATTACTTGGCAATGAACCACAGGGCTGTTAGTAAGCATGTTAGCCATCCGCCCCATTTGAGTTTCTAGATTCTTTATAGCCACCGCTTGGCTCTTGATCATAACTTCATGTTTGCCATGTATTTCATCATCATCTCCTTCACTTCTGATTTCTTTTCTTCTTTGAGGTGCAAATTTGGAGTGTGATGTTCTTTGTTGTTGTTGAAAAAATCTGGCGAAAAGGGTGGTCTAGGATTAAATTGAAATTTGCCTTGGGCTGCTACTGAAATTGATTGTTTGGTTGAAACTGAGCTTGCTGATTCCCTTGATTATTCGACCAACTAAAATTTGGATGATTTCTGTTGTTGGGGTGGTATGTGTTCTGAAATTAGCCTTGGTCTTTTCTGTAGTTGGTCACATACTGCACTGATTCTGAGCTGATAACATATTGGTCCGTTGAGTGTGACCCCGCACAAATCTCACATATGTAGGCAACCGTCTTTACCTTTCCTTCAGCCAAAGTATCTATCTTCTTTGCCATAGCTGCCATCTGTGCTGATAGCTGAGTAATGACATCAACCTCCAATACACCTACAACTTTGGTTTGTGGCATTCGGGATGTAGGATTCTGAAAATCATTTAATGCCATTTTCTCGATAAGATCATAGGCTTCCTCACAGTTATTTGCCCATAATGCACCTCCCGCAACTGCATCTACAATCGGTCTCGACTGCCATCCCAATCCATTATAAAACGTGTTAATTACCATCCAATCTGGCATATCGTGATGTGGGCACTTTCTCAGCATTTCTTTGTATCTCTCCCATGCTTCATGTAACGATTCGCCCTGTTGTTGCTCAAATTGAGAGATAGCTGTCCTCATCTTTGCAGTCTTAGCCATTGGGAAAAACTTAGCTAAGAATTTCTGTGCTAAATCCTCCCATGTAGTTATAGATCCTGTTTGGCGAGAGAATGAAGCCAACTTTTGCTTTATCACTCAATGAAAATGGGAACGACCTTAGTCTAATATCATCCTCATTCACATCTTTGTATCTGAATGTATCACACATTTCAATGAAACTCAATAGATGTTCATTCGGATCATCCATAGCAGCACCCCCAAACTGAACTGTATTCTGCACCATTTGAATAGTGCCAGTCTTGATCTCGAAGGTATTGGCCACTATATATTTGATCGACTATGTTGGATCAGAGTCCGTTGATATTGGGCATGGAATACTCTTTCAGAGCCCGATGCTCCTCTCTTTGTTCCTCTGCTTGTGCATCTGCAGCCATGTTAGCTGTCGTGTTTTCTAACTGTTCTTGTAAATTTCTACGTACACCCGCTCTCCAACCTCTCCCGTTTATATTATCCTAAACAAGTATTAACTAGGGGTTAGTTGACCGTGTGCGCATAAAAATTTATCCAAATTCCTGAAACAAAAACAAAAACAAAAAAAAACTGAAATGAGACAAGACTAGATTTGTCTAAGTCATACAATATAGCTTAAAACTAATGATAATAATACTAAATTAAACGCCTTTCCCCGGCAACGGCGCCAAAAACTTGTTGCCTCTTTTTTACGACTAACAAAAGAGCTCTAACTCATGCAAGCATACATGCGTCAACAAGAAATACAGAGCAAGTAAAGTATCGATCCCACAGAGAAAGTTGTTTAACTTAAACTACTATTCATTAATTAAATCACTATATTTATATGCTCACAATATGGATTAAACTTGGTTTGTTCCTGAATTGCAAATAACAACTAAAATAATATAAACAATATAATAAATGATATTGGAACTAATGAGATTCTAACTTCATTCAATATTTCATTCCATTGCCACTATCATGCCTGACTTGTTCACATATCATAGGAAAGTAGCCAAGAGCACTAAAAGAGTATTAGCCATTTTTCAATGCACTAAGACCTACTTACACAGCATCCACGGATGATAGACTCTATGTAATCATCAATATAACCAACATCACTATATATACATGTGAAATTGCAACTATATTGATTTTAAGTTCAAGCTCTTATCTTAACTTATACGGTGAAATAGTATATGTCTATCTGGTTCACAAAATACATAAGCCATATAACACAGCCCTATATACGTATACTATCATGATTACAGTCCATATTTGTATGTTCATTGTCAATTCCATACAAATACTGAAACGAATGGTGATCAAGCATTCATGTATGCAAAACAATCATATGAGACATCCCATATGATATGAAAAAACAACCCGCATTTAAGTGTGCAATCAAACTACATAATAAAATCTGTTAGAATCCCATAATGGAGTTTAGTTCATGACTGAACCAAAAGCCATTATGGGACCAAAGTTAAACATGATCAATAAGACACAATTGAAAGATGAAAGATGAAACCATCAAACCCAATTGCTGAATACACATCAATATTCAATCCTCATAAGATTCCAGCAAAAACTAATATTAATAATCCGCCCTCGTAGAGAAATCCCAAGAAGGAGCAGAAAAGTAGAGTTATAGCCTCCTTCTGCGTTGGAATCCTCTCCAGAGAGTAAAAACCCTAATTACAATGTAAAGATACGTGAAAAACTAATAAAATGTCGAATGATACCCCTGACACCAGTCAAGAATTGTTTTAAATCAAATACAACCTTTAAAATTTGGAAATAAAATAAAACACATCAAAGATTGACATCGGACATCGCAGCAGCGGCGCGCTTTTTCCAAGATGATAGTCTCATGGTAGCGAGACTTGCGATAGATTTCAGTATGTTTGGTGATCTCACATGCGGCCAATACTCCATAAACTTGTCTCTTTTCATGGTAGCGAGACTTGCCAAAAACATCTAAGATCTGGTTGGGTAATAATAGCGGCGCACATTTTAAGGCTATTTTCTTGCTTGCGTGCATGCACTTGCAATCTGCGAGATCCGGTTCCTATTTTCCCTCTGCTGCTGCTTTGCTTGCTTTCGGTCATACTCTATCTCCTTGCACTAATGCACCTTCATGCCATGCATA
This sequence comes from Panax quinquefolius, assembly GCA_020205615.1. Taxonomy (NCBI): domain Eukaryota; kingdom Viridiplantae; phylum Streptophyta; class Magnoliopsida; order Apiales; family Araliaceae; genus Panax; species Panax quinquefolius. The sequence continues at coordinate 34,554,373 of CM035165.1, forward strand.
TCCCATCCTTTTACCTCGTTTCAAGCATCCATTTGCCTTATGCTCCATAACACCACCAAAATAAGGCCAATTCTCGCACTTATTCTCCAAAAGGAGTTTTAAGAACGTGCAATGCAAATTAACATGAAATGCATCTAAAAAGCAGGACTAAAATGTACTTGAGATGGGCATAGTTCGCATGAATTGGTACTCCATAAGTAGGTAAAAATCCTACTTATCAACTTCGATGTAAACGAGTTATTCCAATGAGAATACTAATAAGGGCGAGAATCGGTCCGTAAAAACGCATGCAGACATGATATTCAACCAAATAATAATAATAAAGAGGAACCCGAACAGTCCGTAGTAAATGCATGAGACGGGATATTCCAATAGAATAGTAAAAGACGGAATCGGTCCCAAGTAAAATGCATGCATGTGATATTCCAAATGTAATAGTAAAGACGGAATAATTGAAGAATGTCACCAAGTATAGGGTAGCCCACGATACATCTGAGTTATTCCAACGAGAATAATAAAGAATGGAATAACATAAGTTCTCTTCATGAATACAAAAAGAATAACACCCCTTACGAGTACAACAAATAATATTCCCTACCTTAAGAAGAAGAGTAATCTTTGGATATATAAGTAGTGAAGTAGCGAATACTTTCTTCTTTCTCTATAGTTTATCTCTATAGAGTTTCAAAGAATTGTAAGAAAATAATGAAGGAATGAGCTTCTATTTATAAAAAATGGATCAAGATAGTAACTAACTCATGAAACGGTCCCGTTGATTTACTTTAATCGACGGTCCATATTTAAAGCAAAATCTTTTAAATAAAATAAAATATATTCTATTTATAATCTAATAAAACGAATAACTTTATAAAAGACTTTACTTTGCAAACACTATATCGAGACAATTATCTGCAAACACTATGCATAATAAAATATAATATATTCTAATTATTGTCTAATAAAATGAGATAACTTTATAAAAGTATTACATTTTATATAAAAAGATTTTATTATGCAAAACACTTTATCTGAGACATTATGCAACACTATGCATAATAGAATATAATATATTCTATTTATAGAATAACTTTATAAAAGTATTACATTTTATATAAAAAGATTTTACGTATTATTACATTAATAATACCAACAAAACCGAGTGACTTATCACGTAAGTATCAATAATCAATACCGTATGTGCTCTTATGCGACCACACGTATTCTTTGTACTTTTACTACTAAAGTAGTTCAACAAGATATAATAGCAGTAAAACTTCGTAGTTATTTTTATAAAATATTTTTGTCGCTTTTCTCGATCGGATAATAATTACATTGTGGGGTCCACCAATGATTGTGCCGTTGCACGAATATTCCCTGATAAAATATTCCCCGACCAATCGAATATAATATGACAACTTGCATACTTTACAAAATTTATAAATACTACCCATAACTATAACATTATCTCAAATCCACACCATAATATTAAAAACAAATATTTCGAAAAAAAATTAAATCTTTATTCATAAAATCTGGGGTCTCACTATTAATCATAATTAGGAAACCCTAATTTCAAATTTTTAGAAACTAAAATTTTTTATTTTTTTTTTGTGCAAACCCTAAATTGAAAATTCTAGAAATTATTTTTTACCCTAATGGGTTCAAACCCTAAACACTAAACCCTAAGGGTTTGACAAGTTACCAAAGTGCCATTAAATTGGAAAATCAAAAGACCATTTTGCCCCTCTTATATAATTGAAGCTAGTAATAGGTTTTGACAATAGGAGAAGTGGGTGACCTAATCTTACTAACTCCATTAACTTCAAATCAGTAGCAACTCAACCTTGTACAATGTATCTAACACATATATATAGATTATGAGAGAGAAAAGTCTCATTATTTGCCCCATTTTTGCACAACACCCATCCAAGTACCTCTCTCTCTCTCTAACCTACGAAATATAGTAGTATATCAGCTCACAATTCAAGCCCCACGAATTCCTCAAACCAATCAGAAGCTTAGAATTCAAAATTTTCAAAGTGAGGTATAAACCCTAATTTCAAAATCTGACCTTTGATGATGTGTTAAAAGTTGTGATTTGTTGTTAAAATATGTTGGTTATAGTATATAATGATGATCTGGGTTGCTAGATGTTAGATCCATAACATCTAGAGACTCGGATGTGAAGTTTTTCAAAATCTGGAAAAATTTTATTTCGTGTTCTGACAATGAATGTCAGAACCCATAGATCCCTCTCTGTTTATTATTTTTGTTGTTTCAAGCTTCGAATGTGTAGCCTGTTATGTGGCCTGTGATCTAGAACACGAATCAAGCTTATATCTGATCTAGATTTGTTGTTATTAACGGTCAAAAGCCGTTGACCGGCATTGATCGCGGCCGGAAGAAATCTGGGCAGCCCAAAATATGCCCAGATCGGTCTAACAGCTTGTTCACGGCCTTGGATCGTACAGGTGTTAGCTTATTTGTGTTTATTGTTGTGTCTAGGTTGTATCATGATATATAATCTCCATGTTTAGGCCTTAAATCAACTTTAATGTTAAACGAGTCGATATTAGTGATTGGTCAAAGTGGTACAGAAGATCACGATTTCGTTTTCTGGAAATTCCAGAAAACTTCAAGAACGTGTTTCTGACAGCAGTTTGACCGGATCTTTTATGCTTGATATGTTGTTGTTATGAAGATATTATGTAATGAATATGTAGTCGTACATGTTTCCTACAACCTGAAATTGATAGATAGCTAAACTATTACATGATCAACAAGTTATGGAAGCCCAAAGTGGGTGATTGAATCGTTTCTTCATTTACGGGTAACCCGGAAAATGAAGAACGATTAAACGATAACTTTGATGGCTTAGATCTACTTATTGTGATGTAGTTTGAACATGTTTGTTGTTGGGGCTTGTAGTGTTGCATTTTTACTACATGATATGATCAACGAAATGTCCAGAAACATTTATTGTGAAGAATTATTCTTGGTCAAACTGTGTCACTCGTTAACTGCCATGAATGTCTGGGTTAAGCTCAAGAACACGAAAAACACCTATAGCGACAGTTATGTCGCTATAGGCACCCTTTTGAGACAGATTAATTAATAAATTAATTGTTTTTACGAAATAAATAGAAAAATTAGTTTTTAATTATGAAAAATAAAAAAAAAATTCCTAAAAATTATTTTAATATCCAAAAATTAGTTTTTTTTATTTTGAATATATTTCATAAATATTTAATATTTTTGAAATATTAAAATTATTTAATTTATTTATTTATAATATTAAATAAATTATTTAAAATGATTTTAATACATGAAAAATTATTTAAAATTATATTATGGTATAAGAAAATAATTTAAGTTATTTTTGATAACTTTTAATATTTTGTGATGAAATTCATTAATAAATTAATATTAATGATAATTAAGTTATTTATTGAATATATTAAATAAATTATGAAAATAGAATTAATAATTTAAAATTATTGAAAAATGATTTAAAGGTTATAAAAGTATTTTAAGTTATAAATATAAATTTTGATATTTTGTCATGAAAAATATTAATATTTTAATATTAATGATATTAGAGTTATTTAATAATTATATTAAATAAATAAGTTTAAAATGATTTTAATATTAGAAAAAATCATTTTAAATGAAAATAAATAATTTAAAAATATTTAATGTTATAAAATATAACTTTCAATATTTAAAGGTAAATTTCATTAATTATTACTATTAATGATATTAGAATAATTTAATAATTATGTTAAATAAATTAGTTTAAAAATGATTTTAATATTATAAAAATCATTTTACATAATAATAAATTGTTTAAAGATATTTTAAGTTATAAAATATAACTTTTAATATTTAAAGGATAATTTCATTAATAAATTTAATATTAATGATATTAATTTAATAATAAATGATATTAAGTTTATTTAATAATTATATTAAATAAATAGTTTAAAAATGGTTTTATTTATTTAAAAATCATTTAATAAGGATATTAATGAATTAAAAATATTTTAAGTTATAATTAACGACTTTTAATATTTTGATAGATAATGCATAATATTTTAATATTAATGATAATTATTTAAAAATAATTTTAATTCTTTTAAAAATCATTTAAGGGTAATTTTAATACTTTAAAGGTATTTTGAGTTATTATAAATAACTTTAACATTTTGGCAATGGTTTCATTAATAATTTAATATTAATTAAATATTAATGATAATAGAATTATTTAATATTTAAATCATTTAATAATGATTCTGGTGTTTGAAAATTTATGATAAATTATAATAAATATTTTAAAATTATATTAAGTCATTTAAAAATAATATGACTGATACTAAGTGACAGGATAGAGTCTTAGACTCGATAATTACCCGATAAAGCCGTCGGTACACCGACATATTTCAGAAATTGATCTGGACTTAGATAATTTGATTAGATATGTTGTGAGACCCTGAATTTTATGAAATAAAAGTATTCAATTTTTTTCTATTTTGGTAAATAGTACGGTATTGATTATTGATGCTTATGTGATAAGTCACTAAGTTTTGTTTTATTGGTATTATTAATGTAATAAAATAGAAAAGCTTTTTATATAAAATAGAATACTTTTATAAAGTTATTCTATAAATAAAATATATTATATTCTATTGTGCATAGTGTTTTACATAGTAAAATATTTTTATATAAAATGAATACTTTTATAAAGTTATCTATTTTATTAGACAATAATTAGAATATTTTATATTTTATTATGCATAAGATTTGCATAGTGCTGCATAGTGTATGCGTAGTAAAATCTTTTATAAAGTTATTCGTTTTATTAGATTATAAATAGAATATATTATATTTTATTTAAAAGATTTTGCTTTAAATATGAACCTTCCAGATTAAAGTAAATCAATCTGGACCGTTCATGAGTTAGTTACTTATCGATCCATTTTTTTATAAATAGAAGCTCATTCCTTCATTATTTCTTACGAATTCACTGAAACTCTAGAGAGATAAACTATAGAGAGTAAGAAGAAAAGTATTCTGCTACTTCACTACTCATATATTTAGTACTCTTCTTTTTAAGGTAGGGGATATAATTGTCATACTAAATAAATGATATTATTATTATTATTTATTATTCATTGGAATAACTTTTGTATCACGGACTACCCTATATTTGGTGAAATTCTTCTGTTATTCCATTCTTTATTATTATGTTGGAATAACCTGTTTATGCGAAGTACCGCAAACATGGTGAAATTCTTCTAATATTTCATTCTTTATTATCTTGTCGGAATATCCTGTCTGTGCGTTTATTGTGACGCCCCCAAATCCGTGTAACATCGATTACAGGACTTGATGTTCACGATACAACATACAACATCATCTATCTAAGTAAAATTTAACAATAATAATAATAATATTATATTACCCATTACATAAATAGTCAAAATAACATCCCAAGTCTTTACAACCTTAAAACATACTGGAACTTAGTCTTAGCGTTTATCGCTACATTACACATATGCGGAAATAATTAACTTATTACATAACCATTAGCATCACTTCATCTTGGACTTTCCCTTGTCCTTGCCCGAACCCTCAGCCTTCTCACCCTTAACTGAAAGGTTTAAGCAAGAATGAGCACGAATTGCCTAGCAAGTATATACAGAAATTTGAAAACATACATCAGGAGTGAAAGCAGTTGAATAGCTAAACCTCAACAGTTGAAATTGTGACGCCCCCAAAATAGGTCCATTCCATCCAACCCATTCCGAGTCGCCAAATACATGGTACAGAATCAACTACAACTTTATTAATACATTTGTTGTGAAAAAAATACGACAACATATATACTGTGAGTTTAAAAACAATTATTATCTTCTAGACAATATCCATACCCAAATAAATCCTCATCACAATTATTGATACAATATTTTAGAAAAATGGTGAGGACTACTAAGACAACTTTCTAGAACCATCATTCCACACCCCGACTCGTACTCGCTACATTCTCGCCTCCTGAGAAGAAAAATGGAACAACAAGGAAAAGGGTGAGCTCAACTAGCCCAGTAAAGAATATTATGACTAAGATAATATAAAACAAATTATCGTTAGTCCTCAACAAGGAATAATCTGATAGAATATAATAGACAACAAGTTTCAGATCAATATTCGCAGCGGAAATAATAATTCATAGAAGAGTTAAGTAGAGAATGAATTCTACTATTATCTATGAATTTAAAAGTCCATCATCAGAAATTTTATCCCTGTAACATCAATCAATATACATCTTTAATCAAATATTCATCTTTGCACTACAAAGCCAAAGATACTCATCATCGATTAGTCATGTTCACCTCAACACTTGTTCATCTTTTGCACTACTGGGCCAAAGATATTCATAAGAAAATCAACCATCTTTGCACTAAAGGTCAAAGATATTCAGTAACATCATCATTTAGGACTGAGGATGATGAAAAATATTTTTAAAGAAACGAATCGAGTGAAACAAAAGACAAGGATTAAGGATTAAGGATTCGTAATTCGGTTTATTCACGTCCAAAAATACCTCAATAATAATCATAGTGGAGTAAAATTCAAGAATGATCAAAACATGAATACAATCAAAGCTAGTATCCATAATAGATATTTTTGACAAAAAAATGAAAATTTAATTTTTCCGTGAATAGTCTTGATTAAGTGAATAGTGTAGTATATCGTGAATAAGTCTGAGTATCGTGAATAGTAACCTCGACACCAAAAGTTCCAAATTTGATAAAAACTTCAGATCAATATTTCGGCATAATGATATTGAAAAAAATAATATCATTTATGAAGAAAATAATATCCCTTACCTTGTAAAGACAGTACTTCTAGTTGAAACACCGGATATAGGCTATGACTTGAACTTGCACCGTATAACAACACTCAAAGTATTAAAATACTCACAAGAATACGCTCGATAATATAGAGAGAGAAAACTTCAGTTTCTGGTGTAATTTTCAATTCTAACCTAAGCACCCTATTTATAAGAAAATGCTTAGAACACCAAAGCAGAAAATTTAATATAATATTAATATATATATATATATATATTAATTTGTCTACGCCCACTTAGAATCATCTGAATTCAGCAATTTAGCATGTGTTAAAGATGCCCACCAAACACAAAAAACGTTTTTCTTATTTAAATTATTTTAAACTTCCAAAAATCAATTATTTCGGAGCTTCGGAACTTCAATAATTCATAATAAATAGTTCTTTTGTCAGAAAATTCAACTCTCACGTCTTTTTATAGGAAATTCAATTATCTACAACTTTGCAGAAGAAAGTTTTTCCAAATTCCAAACATAAATTGACCGAAATCCACAAACGGGCGATTTTACAGGCTATAATCAAATTTCAGTCAAGAAATGGGGTTCACTGACATGTTTAACATGTTTTAAACAATTTTAGTAACAAAAATACTCTTCCTCCTCATATACTCATATATCCCACATTCACTGTAAAAATATCACCATTATTATATTATTAAAATAATATATTCAAATGAATTATTTTATCAGAAAAGATAAAATATTAATTTTCAACAATTGTCACATTTAAAAATTTTCTCCATCTATATCTACATAAAATCAATATTTTCCTCATCATATAAATCAATAATTAATTATTCACAAATAATATTACAAAATTATAATATTGACAACCAGCAGCTTCCGAGAAAGAGGGGGGTCTTCCTAGAAGATTTCTCTCTTCTTGGCCGCCATGATTAAATAACCTCTCCTTAGATGTAACTTTCTAGACATTGCCAATATGTTATCTAATAATATTATTCAGATAATATGAATTTAAATGATTGTCGTTTTCAAGTGTTAAATAGGGCCCACACATCAAGAATGGAAATTTAAGAATTTTCTACAATATCATACTAAGAATATTTTAAATACCACTTGCTTGTTTAAAATATTTTCTTTCATCAAATCAAATCATCGATTTCAAAATAAATAAATCCAAAATTTATTTTATTAATAAAAGTTGAGGTCTTACTGATTGTCAAGTGTTAAATACGCCAGAATGATTTAAGAATTTTCATCATCATACTAAGAGGTGTAAAATACAAGTATTAAGTTTTCAAAAATCATCGAGAGGTTTAAATGGGACTATTGGTCTCCCCAACATCTATTTGCCCGCTTATTTAAGTTTTAATATTCATCTTAGGACTATTTGCCCGATCATTTGCCCGAGACCGCAATCAAAGCAAAAGCAATTTGGATTGGTAAACATTTAATAGCTTCAAAGATTTGTTTTAAATCACTTTTTCATCAATAATAACTAGCCTAAAACAAAGGCCAGAAACATACTTAGAAATAATTCGATAATGAAATGAAATTTAAACATATGGCGCTTAAAATAATAACCTAATAATCATCGATAAGCTTGCAAGATAATTGAAGTTTGTATGACTTTTCAACGAAGAAACTCGCATTTAATAAATAACTAACACAAGTCCAATACTTACCTCATCATGATAATTTTAGTAAGGATTTAATAAATACCCAAAAGAAATTAGGGTTAGAAAACTTGCACGATAAGCCCGCTACAATTAACGCTAGCAATTAACCTTCACATAACCTAATCACATGTGTCTCGTTAATCACCATTCATACACAATCTAGTTTGAAGTATAAGGGTCTCCTATTATTTTAATAAGATTTATTAAGTTAACTTGTATTCAAAACAATTCAATTACATATCATGTCAGCATCACATAGATCAAGCTTATTCAATCACATAACACATAGCCTCACATAGTTGAAGTGGTTCTCAAACTTCAAAACGAAAGAAAATAATTTCCTTTTTAATATTAATATGTTTATAAACTAATACTTAATTAAATACACTTTAAACTACACAAGCAGGTTGCATCTTAAAGGTCCAGGGGTTCAATATGAAAATCGACAAAATAAAGTTTCTGAAATTTTCCCGACCACCGACTTCGATCCGATTCGATCGAACCGGCCGAAACCCAACCCGACCGAAAATCTCTTTCTGCTCATTTTAGAAATTTTTTCGCGCTTCAAAGCAAATTTACTTTGCAATTTTATTCCTATCAATCAGATATATGATATGACTCTAAAATTTTGACACAATATACTCCATATAGCGTAGTATTTTACAAAAATATCACATCCCGTAAAACAACAAGTTAAGACCACGAATACAGTCAGCTTTGAAAAGCGTGTCTAAAACAGATTTTTCATACTTTAGAAAAATTCGAAATTCCAGATTTCAGAGAGATTTTGTGAACATGCTTGATTATGATTTTCATATCTCACTCAATATAGCTTCGATCCGAATGAAATTTGGACAGATTATACTTCATGCTACATACTATTTTACAAATTTACTACATGCACCAAACGGATTACCGAAGACATGATTTCAAGCGACCAAAAATTCTGAAAACTCATGCAAACTAGTTTAACCCAACTTTTGAGAAAATCATGATTTTGATTCTAGCATGAATGGATTTGATTCCTACTGTCCAGACCACATTTACTAACATATATACACATATTACAACAATCAAACCCTCTAACTTTTCATGTTTTGATCAAATTAGCAACTAAGAGGCATTTTATCAAATAGTTAGTATGCATACATGAATTCTATGATTCTTTATGTAATAGTAACATGTTATATACCAGAATTTTCATTCTTATCATCCACATAGCAGTAATACATGAAATCATGGCATCACCAAGCCAAAACAAAACATTTATCATAGCTATACATGCATTTTCACTATTTTTCCTCAAGAACATACAAGTGGGTCTCATAGCTTACCTTGTTGCGTAATTCTTCTTGATTGAGCTTGATAACCACCTTCCTTGCTTGCAAGATTCTCCAAAATTCGTAGCCCACCTTGAACCACTCTAAAACCCTCAATATTTTCTTCTCTTTTCTTTATTTTTGCTCTCTAGTTAGAAAGTTGTTGTGAAAGGAAGAAGAGGCTTAGATGGAATGTATATACCTCATATATAGTGTAATGAAACCGAAATCTCCAAATTTCCCATTACAACTCCCCCATGATCGATATCATTACACTCACAATTCATTAGGCTAATTATGGGTAGAGTTAAGAAAATGAAAGGTTTTTGTTTAATAACACAAGAGTAACCCCTCTCCCTCAATAATCCTTATAAGACGATACTCCTCCCTTGTCCCATATAGATTGTCACAAGGACTCCCAAAGAATCGAACTTTATGTAAATAAAAACATTATTTTAATCATTTAATCAATTAATAATCATTTTGACCATTTTGCCCTCAGAGCAAAAACGTGTTCGATACTTATATCGATTCCTACTAAAGTCGATGTCCCGACGCCATGGAACTATCCGCTTTGTCAAACTCAACTTCAAAATTCAGTAGTTGACTTTTTCCCCAAAAAGTCAACCAGTTGACTTGACCAAAAAGTCAACCGTGACGCATTTTTGTGATTACAGTCTATCCTGACTAATTTCGACGCTTCGACTCAAATACTCCGTCCGCGTCACTAAATTCCGCCCTAACTCAAAGTCATGTTTTAAAGTCATCCCACCTAAATTAATTAGAATTAATTTCATACTTATCCAAATCAAATAGTTAACTCAACTGTACTAACCATTCCAATACATCTTATCACATAACATATAATGAAATTAAATAATTCATTTATGAATAATTGTCACATAAGAATTTCACATAAGTTTGTTTATTGAAATTGTTAGATTACATAGAAATCTTGGATATTACATTCACCTCCTCCTTATAAGGATTCCGCCCCTAATCATTACACATCAAACAAACAGATTAGGGTAGTTTTTCATCATTTTCTCCTCGAGTTCCCACGTAGCCTCCTCGCATTGTGGTTCCTCCATACTACCTTAATGTAAGGTATTATTTTATTTCTTAACACTTGTTCTTTTCTATCAATTATCTCAGACCGAACCTCTTCGTAAGTTAAGTCTTTTTCAAACTAAAAGGGTTCATACTCTATGACATGCTTGTAGTCCTCGCTTATATGGTCTTAAGACCGAAATGTGGAATACGTTGTGTATATGTTCCAAATTCGGGAGGTAAAGCTATTTCATAAGCTACCTCACCGACTCGCCTCGTAACTTCAAAGGGTCCTATGAATGGGACTAAGTTTTCCTTCTTCCCAAATCTCATTTTCCTTTCCAAGGTGATACTTTCGTAAACATATAAGTGCCGACATCGAAGTCTCGTTGTTGTTGCCGATGAAGATCAAGATATTTCTTCTGTCGATCTTGAGCCGCCACTAGCCTCGCCAATAGTTTTGATCATATCTGCAGCTTTGTTGTACCAATTCGCCCTAGCAGCTGACGCTCTCCTACTTCATCCCAACACAATGGCGTTCTCGCATTTCCTTCCATATAAAGCTTCATACGGTGGCATCCCGATGCTCATGTGGTAACTATTGTTGTATGCAAATTCCACCAACCAGTAGGTGGTCATCCCACTCCCTTTGAAATCCATCACATATGCTCTCAAAGATGTCCTCCAACGTTTGAATAGTCCTCTCGCTCTCGCCCATCTGTTTGAGGATGATACGCGTGCTCAACCTCGCCAAGGCCCCCACGCGTTTCTTGAAAACTTCTCCAAAAATTTGTCGTGAATCATGGATCGCGATCCGACACAATTAAAACCGGTACACCGTGCTCGAAACGATCTCTTTGATATAAAGCTTAGCCAATCGATCCAAGGTATATCTCGATCTTGATTGGCAAGAAATGTACCGACTTGGTCAATCGACCGACGATCACCCACACCGCATCGTAACCCTTCTCAGAGTAGTTGGAAGTCCTACCACAAAATCCATCGTGATATGCTCCCACTTCCATTCCGAAATCTCTAAAGGTTGAAGTAACCCGCTTTCTCTCGATGTTCCACCTTGACTCACCGACAAGTTAAACACTTGCTAACGCACTCATGACCTCTCTTTTCATATCAATACCAATAATGTCGACGAAGATCCCGATACATTTTTGTGCTTCCCGTGGATTGAGTAACTTGAACTATGAGCTTCCTCGCAAGATTTCTTCCTTTAACTCGAGATACCACTGCACCCAAATTCTCTCCTCAAATTTTAATGCACCATCACCACCCATGCTCAATTTAAGCTCCTCTCCGTCGAAAATTCTTTTCTTCATTTTCACATTCTTCATTACCGCATTGCTTCCTTGATCTTGTCCAATAGAGTCTGACGAACCTCCACCGCGAAACAATTTCCCATCCGCTCTCTCGACTTTTTATCTCTAGCTCCAAACCGCCATCTCCTCGATTAACTCCTCCCGAAATAAGTAAGATTGCCAATCTACCACCGCCTCTTTCTCGCTTAACGATCCGCTACCACGCTCGCTTTCCCCGATGATACAAAATATCGCAATCGTAATCCTTTATTAGCTCCAACCATCTTCTCTCGCCTCATATTTAACTCCTTTTGCGTGAAAATATACTTCAGACTTTTTATGGTCCGTGTATATTTCACACTTCACACCATATAAATAAGGTTCCCAAATCTTGAGGGCAAATACTACCACCGCCAATTCCGTGTCATGGGTAGGATATCCCTTCTCATAATCTTTCAATCATGGCGCGATGCGCGACGCAATGACTTTACCATGTTGCATAAGCACACACACCAAGCCCTCAGGTGACGATCACCGAAAATCACGGTCACCTAGATCGTCTGTAACGACAACACCGGTGCCTCACTCAATCTCTTCTTGAGTTCTCAAAACTCTCTTCACACTTCTCACCCGCATAAACTTCACCGACTTCTTCGTTAAATTCGCCAATGTTCCTCGCTATCTTCGAAAAATCTTGAATGAACCGTCTGTAGTAGTTCGCCAATCAATCCTAAGAAACTTCTTACTTCCGCTTGTGTCCTCGGTTGTTCCCAATTCAAACCGCTTCCACCTTTGTTGATCCACAGAGATTCCGTCCTTGTCGATCACGCGACCTTAAATTGAACTTTTTCTAACCGTAACTCGCACTTCAAAAAAATTTGCGATAATTTATCCCTTCTCAATGCTTCCAATACTAATCTTAAATGTTCAAAGATGATCTTCCCGAGTCTTGGAAAAGATCAGATATCATCTATGAACACAACTACTAATTTATCTAAATACCGCTTTGAATACCCGATTCATCATGTCCATAAACGCCGCGCCAAGCGCTTGTTAACCCGAACGACATTACTAGAAACTCAGAGTGACCGTAATTTAGGTTCTCAACGCCGCCTTAGGTACATCCTCTTTTCTCACCTTCAACTGGTGATACCCCGCCCTCAAATCGATTTTGGAAAATTATTTTGCTCCCTTCAACCGATCAAACAGTCATCTATCCTAGGTAACGGTACTTGTTCTTGATCGTCACCTTGTTCGGGCTCGATAATCGATGCACGCCTCATCGACCGCCCCTTTTTTTTCACAAACAACACCGGTGCTCCCTGTGGAGACACACTTGGTTGAATATACTTCCTATCCAATAATTCCTCGTGAATCGTATTCATCATCATCTCCTTCATCTCTCGCTTGCCATTCTTCTCAGACGGGCTTTCAAAATCGGTGTCGTTCCCTCCCAGATTAAATCTATAACGAATTCGACCTCTCTATCCGCTGGAAGACCCGCAATTCTTCCGGAATACATCCGAAATTCATTCACTATCGGTATTTGTCCCATTTCTAACCCTACTTTCTCGAGTATCGATTTATATGGGCCAAATAACCTACACATCCCTTTTTTAGTAACTTCCTCCTTGATCATCGCTCAGACAAATTTCGAGTGTCTCTTGCGACCTACTCCCATAGAACACTACCTTAGACCGCTTTGAGTCTTAAGGTTTATACACTTTTTCCGCAATCTATCATCGCCCCATGGTTAAATAACCAATCCATCCCTAGAATTACATCAAATTCTCCTAATTGAATTGGGATTAAGTCCACAGTAACCTATATCCCCGATATCTACAACGCAATTCCTATGGACATGGTTAATCGGAAATGACTTCCTTATTAGCAACTTCTATGTTCATAGGATATTCTAATTCTTCCCGAGGTAAGTTTAATCGTTGGGAGAATTCATGCGAAATGAAGGAACAAGTAAGACCAATCAAATAATATGTAAGCAGATATATCATCGATCGGAATGATACCGAAACCACGCCCCTCGGATGCAACCGCATCCCGAACCGGCTATGTTGAAAGTCCTTGTTGTTGGTCGATTCTCGAGTCAGTGGTCCACCAATTGTGAGAGTTCCACCGCTTGGTCCCTCCTCCATTTCCTCCCCGCCGAAGTTCTTCTTTGGGCGCCTCTCGCTTCGATGATCTAATGCTCCACAAATGAAACATCCATTTCTCTTCTAGCAGAGCAGCGGGGGAGAGATGTGCCCTCCCCGCCTGCAATTGAAACATACATTCTTCCCTTTTAGACATGCCCCGAGTGATTCCTTCCACACTCTCTTGCACGCCTCACCCCTCTTCTTTGCTTCCCCGATTTGCCCTCGTGGTTTCCCGAGTTGACATTATTGTTGTTGTTGTTGTTGTTGTTGTTGTTGTTGTTGTTGCCCACTTCCTCTTATTTGCACCGCTGTCACGCCACTTTTCTCCACTTCACGGTTTCCTCCTTCACCTTCTTCTTTTTCTCCTTGTTGAACTTCATTAGGGCTTCACTTCCGCCTCGTGATTATAGCTTTCTCCAGAGAGTCGCGAAACTGCTCGTCTCAGCAAAGACCGAAAAGTCTCATGAGATAGCCATGGTTTGAGGCCTTGCTCAAACCTCCTCGCCTTTTCTCTCCTCAAAGGTCGACTGATGAGGTGCGAACCTCGCCAAATTGTTAAACTTTGCAAACAGATCACAGTACCATCATCATATCTTCTTGTTTCACCTCCAGAATCGTGATTCCATGCGACTCAGATACTAATAGAAAAATAGTTCTCAAAAAGATTTTCTTGAACCCTTCCCAAGGTATCACACCTTCTCCAAATTTCTGTCCGATTTGCCTCCCCACCAAAGAGTCGGGCTTCACCTTTCAAAGATATACGCATAAGATAGTTTTCGTCGCTCTACTCTAGCGATAAATAACGCCTTTTTCGATTTCCTTAACCCAAGTCTCAGGCTTCAATGGGTTCCAGTAGTTCCTTTGAACTCGTGTGGTCCCGCTTTTGAAGTCTTTAAAGTGTGCCACTGGGGCCACTGGAGGGTTGTTGACATTCGGGGTTCGATTTTGAAGTGCCCCACTAACATGTCTACAAATTGCACGATAGGGTCTTGGGATCCTCAAAGATTACCGCCTCGAATTCTAAAAGCCAAGCGACGCCTTCCTCTAGCCATCTATCTGCTCAAAATGAACTTAATATTATTATTTCATAACTTACTCTACAAAGATATAGAATTCATAAAAATTGAACCATCACATCCATACTTAAATAAAAACATATTTATTTATAAACATAATACTCAAAGTATTTCATCGTCTTATGGCATTACGCCATTTACATCACGTGGCATCAATCACTTGGTAAAAAATGTAAACCAAAGCTTTTTATTACATAGATAAGCATTTTATTTGTTACTAGGAAAAAGTTTATCATAATAACTAAAGACCCCACCTAATGGGCGCCCCTCATGCTCCTCATCTCGCTATCTCTTTCACCACTTTCCTATATATAACACTACCAGATCCTAAGGCCCTCACGTGGAAAGTGACGCACCCTATGTCGGAACCTTCCATGTGCCGACTTAAACACGATTTCATCTTGTCTATCTTAACCTTCTTGTCTCTAACTTCTCCTCCAACTCTCCTAAGCTAGCTTCTCACCTTTCTAACACGATTTCTTCTCTCATCTCCCCGTAAAGTGGTAATAATCACTTGTCAAGTTGAGACTCAATCCTCGACTCCAACCCATTAATGGTATGTCCCAAGTGGGTTCGATAGCATCCTCTCATCCTTCAAATTTAACCGACTTCCTCGCCTTCAACCCAGAAATTGTCACCAGATCCCCATTCCTAATTACTGTGTGGTCCACCAATGCTCCCAAAGAAAGTCAGCAGCTTTTGTTGTTCCCCCGACACATACTCCTCTAACTCATGGACCTTGTCGCCCAGCTTGACGATCCCGTCCATCAACTCATCCAAAGATAGTGTCTTCAGTACCTCCTGAGTCCTCCTCTGCCCTCTTCCTCTTCCTGATACTCCTCCGGTCTCGACTCACCACCGCCTCACTTTATAGCTCTGTACAAATTGCCACTAACTAACGCTCACTTACTACACTAATATCTCTAACTTCCTCTTCTCCCGACATCCTATAATCAAAACACAAATCAACTCGATTAGAAAAATAGATATTGATTTTGTTTTTAGAAAATAGATTTGACACTACACTTAGAACTCTATGTGAGTTCATCTCCTATCATCTCCACTAACTCTCTCTAAGGTTATAGCCCAAGGTTCCCCACCTAAGGTTTATAGCCTAAAGCTTTGATACCAACCTCATGACGCCCCCAAACTGCAGGTAACATCGATTACAGACTTGATGCTCACGATACAACATATACAACATCATCTATCTAAGTAAACTTTAACAATAATAATAATATATATATTACCCATTACATAAATAGTCAAAATAACATCCCAAGTCTTTACAACCTTAAAACATACTCGAACTTAGTCTTAGCGCTTATCGCTACATTACACATATGCGAAATAATTAACTTATTACATAACCATTAAGATCACTTCATCTTGACTTTCCTCGTCCTCGCTCCTCGAACCTCTCACCTTCTCACCCTTAACTCGAAGGTTTAAGCAAGAATGAGCACGAATTGCCCAAAGAAGTATATACAGAAATTTGAAAACATACATCAGAGTGAAAGCAAATTGAATAGCTAAACCTCAACAAATTGAAATGATTGTCAAGTGTTAAATAGAACATCAAGAATGGAAATTTAAGAATTTTCAATATCATACTAAGGGGTGTAAATACCTCTAACATATTTTCTTTCATCAAAAATCATCGACGGCTTAACAATCCAATAGATCAGAAACTGGCCTCTCGCAAGTACGCCAGTGATCACCTTATCAGTACCTACGCCAGTACACAAGTATTAAGTTTTAAGTCGATAAGTTTAAATGGGACTATTCGCCTCGACATCTATTTGCCCGCTTATTCGGGTTGTTCATCTTAGTAATCATGTGAGACCGCACTAAAGCAATTTGATTGGTAAACATTTAATAGCTTCAAAAGATTTGTTTTAAATCACTTTTTCCATCAATAATAACTAGCCTAAACAAAGGCCAGAACATACTTAGAAATAATTCGATAATGAAATGAAATTTAAACATATGGCGCTTAAAATAATAACCTAATAATCATCGATAAGCTTGCAAGATAATTGAAGTTTGTATGACTTTTTCAACGAAGAAACTTGCACGAATAAATAACTAACACAAGTCCAATACTTACCCTCATCATGATAATTTTAGTAAGGATTTAATAAATACCCAAAAGAAATTAGGGTTAGAAAACTTGCTCGATAAGCCCGCTACAATTAACGCTAGCAATTAACCTTCACATAACCTAATCACACGTGTCTCTCGTTAATCACCATTCATACACAATCTAGTTTGAAGTATAAGGGTCTCCTATTATTTTAATAAGATTTATTAAGTTAACTTGTATTCAAAACAATTCAATTACATATCATGTCAGCATCACATAGGTCAAGCTTATTCAATCACATAACACATAGCCTCACATAGTCAAGTGGTTCTCAAACTTCAAAACGAAAGAAAACAATTTCTTTAATATTAATATGTTTATAAACTAATACTTAATTAAATACACTTTAAATTACACAAGCAAAGTCAGATCTTAAAGGTCCAGGGGTTCAAGATGAAAATCTGACAAAATAAAGTTTCAAAATTTTTCCGACCAATTCGACCCGACCCGATCGATCGACCAATCCGAATCCGAATCGCTTCGCTTTCACGCCTAGAAATTTTTTCTATAGCTTCGAAAGCAAATTACTTTTTAATTTTATTCCTATCAATCAGACATGATATGACTCAAATTTTGACACAATATACTCCATATAGCGTAGTATTTTACAAAAATATCACATCCCGTAAAATAAAGAAGTTAAGACCACTTAACAGTCAGCTTTTGAAAAGCGTGTCTTAACAGATTTCATACTTAAAAAATTCTAGAAATTCCAGATTTCAGAGATTATTGTGAATATGCTGCTTGCTTACGATTTTCATATCTCACTCAATATAGCTTCGATCCGAATGAAATTTGGACAGATTATACTTCATGCTACATACTATTTTACAAATTTACTACATGCACCAAACGGATTATCAAGACATGATTTCAAGCGAATCAAAATTCTCAAACTCATGCAAACTAGTTTAACCCAACTTTTGAGAAAATCATGATTTTGATTCTAGCATGCATGGATTTGATTCCTACCGTCTGCACTACATTTACTAACATATATACACACATGTTACAACAATCAAACCTCTAACTTTTCATGTTTTGATCAAATTAGCAACTAAGAGGCATTTTATCAAATAGTTAGCATGCATACATGAATTCTATGATTCTTTATGTAATAGTAATATGTTATATACCAGAATTTTCATTCTTATCATCCACATAGCAAAGAATACACCTAAATCATGGCATCACCAAGCCAAAACAAAACATTTATCATAGCTATACATGCATTTTTCACTATTTTTCCTCAAGAACATACAAGTGGGTCTCATAGCTTACCTTGTTGCGAATTCTTCTTGATTGAGCTTGATAACCACCTTCCTTGCTTTGCAAGAAGATTCTCCAAAATTCAGAGCCCACCTTGAACCACTCTAAAACCCTCAATATTTTCTTCTTTTTTCTTTATTTTTGCTCTCTAGTTAAAGTTGTGAAAGAAAGTTGTTACCGAAGAAAGGAAGAAGAGGCTTAGATGGAATGTATATACCTCATATATAGTAATGAAACCGAAATCTCCAACCACATTACAACTCCCCCCCCTATGATCGATATCATTACACTCACAATTCATTAAACTAGCCCAAGAAGAAATATTATGACTAAGATAATGCGAATAAATTATCATTAGCCTTCAACAGCATGTTAAACCGATAAAATACAATAGACAACCAGCTTTAATCTGCAGCTTAAAAGCAATCCATTAAAAGAGTCAAGTAGAGAATAAAGTCTACTATCTTTTAGGTTTTAAAAGGTTTTCATCACTTTTATCACGAGACTCAAATTTAATAAATAAACCACCACATCTAATCATCCCCTGCACTACTTGGCCAAGGATTTTCATCAAAGTATCAATGGTCATGACTATACCGAATCACCCCTCGGTCATAATCATACCAAAAACTATCCATCACCGCATTATAAAGCATCGAGGACTTTTGTCACATCATTTATATCAAGTCATGATTATACCGAATGATCCCTGGTCATAATCATACTAAGTTCATCTATGCACGTAAGCCAAAGATAACATAATATAACATGAGGATGATGACAATGACATAGTAATTCAATAAAACAAGTTCAAGAATTATTTAATCCATGAATTATTAACATCCAAATTGTCAATATGATACTGTTTCGTAGAGTAAAATTCAAGAATGATCAGAAGAATATTTCCATGAAAAGATACTGGATGAAACGCAAATATCAAGGATATTCTACTAATTTCATGGAGTATAGAAGTCAAAGTTTTAACCAACTGGGTATAATAAAGAATGGAATAACAAAAGAAATCACCATGCATGCGGTGATTGGCATGATGTGTTATTCTAACAGTAATAATAATAACGGAACCAGTGTCGTGTGAAATTCACACCGCACAGATGTTCCAATGTAATAATAAAGATGGAACTGATATCCTGTAAAACACATGAGATAGGATATTCCAACAGAATGATAAAGATTTTAACCAGTCCTGTAAAACACACGCATGTGATGTTCCAATGTAATAATAAAAAATCGGAACCAGTCCTGTGTAAACACATGCATGGATGTTCCAATGTAATAATAGAAGAATGTCACCAAGTATAGGTAAAACTCACAGATATCTGAGTTATTCCAATGTAATAATAAGCAATGGAATAACATAAGGATTTCACCAAGTATAGGGTATGCCGCGTGATACAAAGTTATGTATAGGGTATGCCACTTTTACAAAGTTATTCCAATGTAATGATAATGAATGGAATAATGTAAGTTCTCTTCAAGAAGAAAGAATAACACCCCTTTACCGTAAAAAATAAACCTAATATAGAAGTAGTGAAGTAGCGTAATACTCTTCTTCTTTCTATAACTTTCTCTCTATAGCTTCTCTCTATAATTTCTCTCTCTGAGAGTTTCAAATGAATTCGTAAGAAAATAATGAAGGAATGAGCTTCTATTTATAGAAAATGGAATGCATAAGAATTAATCCATGAACGGTCCGTATTGATTTACTTTAATCTGACGGTCCATATTTAAAGAAAAATCTTTTAAATAAAATATAATATATTCTATTTATATAAAAACATTTTACTATGCAAACACTATGCAATACTATGCAAAACACTATGCAAAACACTATGCAACACTATGCATAATAAAATATAATATATTCTATTTATGTAATAACTTTAATAAAGTATTCTATTTTATATAAAAGATGTTTCGCTTTTATTACGTTAATAATACGAATAAAACAAAACGCCATTATCGCTATAATAATTCATATTATTAATCGACAATAATGGAATCAAACCGAGTGACTTCTCACATAAGCATCAATAATCAATACCGCAGCTACTATGCAACCAACACACTTATTATCGCATTTTTACTACCGAGTAGTTCAACAAGAACTACTTAAAACTTCCGCCGTTATTTCAATAAAATATTTTTGTCGCTTTCTCAATCCGACAATAATTACGCTAGGGGTCCACCAATGATTGAGCCAGTATTTAATATTCCCTCGCTAAACCTAATATTCCCCACCAATCGAATATAATATAACCACTTGCATACTTTGCAAAATTTATAAATACTACCCACAACTATAATATTATCTTAAATTCACACCATAATATTAAAAAATTATTTCAACAAAATTTAAATCTTTATTGATAAAATCTGGGGGTCTCACAATCTCCCTCCTTATGGAATTTCCTCGAAATTAGGGTACGACTGGTATGATAAAGAGGTGAGGGTGCCTTGAATACCTTTATCGTTAAAATATTAAATTCATCTTCGCAATCCGCCAAAGATATTCATTAACAATTCATCTTTGCACTACAGGCCAAAGATATACAACTGTAAAACCACTAATGCTGAGACTCAGCTTAATAGTATCACAACCATGAATTATCCATGCACTACTGGCTAAGGATATTCGTGTTTTCAATTACGGTCATGATTATACCGAATAATCCGTGGTCATAATCATACCAAGTCTATCAATGCACTACGGCCAAAGATGACTTTTACCACATCAATGAATTAATATTTCATTGCTGAGACTCAGCTCAATAATTAATCCATATCATCGAATCATCCCTGCACTACAGGCCAAGGATATTCATTAGTATCACGACCACAAATTATCCATGCACTACGGCCAAAGATAATCGTGTATTCATTAGTATCACGACCATAAATTATCCATGCACTACGGCTAAAGATAATTGTGTTTTCAATTACGGTTATGATTATACCGAATGATCCCTGGTCATAATCATACCAAGTCCATCTATGCACGTAAGCCACAGATGACTTTGAACACATCCATGAATTAATATTTCATTGCTGAGACTCAGCTCAATAATTAATCCACATCATCGAATCATCCCTGCACTACAGGCTAAGGATATTCATTAGTATCACGACCACAAATTATCCATGCACTACTACCAACGATAATTGTGTTTTCAATTACTAAGCATGATTATACCGAATGATCCTCGGTCATAATCATACCAAGTCCATCTATGCACGTAAGCCATAGATGACTTTGAACACATCCATGAATTAATATTTCATTCTTTGAGACTCTGAATTTCAATAATTAATCCACATCGTCAATCATCCCCGCACTACAAAGTGCTAAGGATATTCATTAAGTATCACGACCACAAATTATCCATGCACTACTACCAAAGATAATTGTGTTTTCAATTACTAAGTATGATTATACCGAACAATCCTCAGTCATAATCATACCAAGTCCATCTATGCTCTACAGCCACGTATGACTTTTAAAAAAATATAAACACGAGGATAATGATATAAAGAATCAATCAAATAAGATAAAGGATAAATATTAAACATTTATAATATAATTTATCCAGATTCAAGAATATCCCCATGTTATCAATCACTTAATAATCTAATAATCTAATATCATTAATATTATACCAATATTTTAATCACTTCTTAAATTTATAAACAATTTATCTCAATTGTTTACGCTTTACCATATAATGCATTTAATCATTCAAAATGCCATACTCATAAGATATCATTACCAATTATCAAATCCTCAAAAATATGCATATACTCTATATAGGATTCTCTAGTCATAAAATCCTATTTTCAACTTTGTTACTTCACATAACATATTTAACTCATATGTTCAGTAATTAAACTATTTTCATGAAAATACCAAATCAGTCCCAAAAATATTTCTTTTCTGGGATTTAGCATAATATAGTCCCATGATGAAAATATATTTTTCTCGAATTTTAAAATTCATTTACTATTTTTCAAAAATCAATTTCTAATTAATTCCTTAAGAAATTAGCTACCTCAAGTTTAACTCCAAAATTCCCAAATCTTGGCAGGACCTTACACATGTTAACATGAGCTTCTAGTTTAAATTTCATGGTCATCGGAGTTATAGAACTCCTAAGGTTATAGCGTTTTTCATTTAAAAAACCTAAATATTGAAATAGTCATAACTTGCTCATTTTAAGTCAGAATGAGCTCATTTTTGGACAGGAGATACTTTATACCATATACCTTCATGTCCCAAAAGGCCAGAATTTTTCTCATAATTTAAGTGGCCGAAACAGCCCCTTAAAGTTTCTGGGCAGTAGCATTTTTGAAATTTACAGCTTTGGCCTCCTTTGCTAAAATCAGTCCACACAAAAATCTACAACACCTTTTCCAGTAATTCCACTTGGATTAGTTAGGTAACTCATAGATCTAACTCTAGGATTTGACCACATTCAAAAATTCAAAATATAATAGGAGATATGGTCAATTGAATTTCATGTTACGTTTTTCACTAAAATCTGATTTTCAACTCTTTGTGATTTCTAAGAAACTTTCATGTTTTCACATACTAACCAACATAACTCATCATAAAACTTACTAATACTTTATATACCCATGATTTTCATCAGTTCCATACTTTTATTATGACTTTCATCATAATCCTCGTAAACAGATCCTTTTAGTTGAAGAAATATTTGAGGGTTTAAGAAATGGGTTTTTGTACTGGGGTCAATACAAAATTCGATTTCACGCCTAGGGTAGGCTAGAAATCTTCAAGAATACGCCAAGAAATTTATTAATGATAGAAATATCATTCAAAATCACATTTCATCCAAGACTTGATAGTACGTCACATTGATACCAACTGTGACTTCTATCCCTTAACCTAGATAGCACCTAACAATGATACCTATAAACTTGCCATCTTCATTCACGATGTCGCCACGTAAAGTCCTATTTCGTGCATTCCACACAAGGAAGTCAACAATGAAAGGTTCGAGCTCTTTACTTATGGCTTGATATTACAATGATTAACTTTAGGGTTTGGTTACTTTGAATTCAGATAACAAAGTTGGTTAGGAATATGAAAGCTAACAACCTTACAAAAAGAATAATGAGTAGTTAATCAATCGCTTTCAAAATTACCTCAAAGGCAAGTATTTTCAAAGAGATAAGATCGACAGGTAACGTGAAAGTGTTTATTTGAAACAACAAGATTAATAAACAGTGGAGGTAACGAAGGTTTCTCCCAATGAAGTTTCAATAGATAAATCAAAGTCTAATTTCTCCGGAGTCAAATTTAAACGTTGAACGCAAGCAAGAGAGATAAAAGAATGGGTAGAACCGGTATCTAATAAGGTATAGACTTCGCAAGAATTTATAATTAACTAACCCATGCTAACTTCGTCGTTACCCACCCACTTTTTGAGAAGTCACGAAAAACGCCTTCCCTAAAAACCACCGACTTTGTTTTGTCCAGATCCGCCTTTGGTGCCACTATCCCAAATGGACTTGACTTCACTATACGACAAAATCGAGCTAAATGACCTTCTCTTCTTGAAATTTCCACTTCTATTATCTTTGCCATGATTACCACCAAGTGGTTACCATTCTTAGCATGATAATTTCCCCACGATGGTTATCATTGTTCGATAGCCGCTGCCACCAAAGATGATTATTATCGTATTGTTGGTCGTTACCTTTTGTTTGAGTTTGAATCAACACTCTCATGTGTTTCATTGCTTATCTCAAAGATTTTCGTGATATCATTCTCAAACACCGCCACAAAACAAGGGTTAATTAACATATCACATATTATCCCTATACTCGACCGACCAATTAAATACCAAATAAATTTAGGTAGGTCATACTAGCTAGCGAAGGAATTCCCTGCCTCCCCCTCCTAGTACTATTCTCACATCTTAGCCAGGATCATATCCCTAAGCTCGATACCAACCGTGACGCCTCTAAAATTAGGTATACGCCACCCATCTTGGGTCGCCACTTACATGGTACATAAATTCAAATACAACTTACTAACCTAACTGCCGTATAAATACTTACATAAACCGTGAGTTTGAATACAAATATTGTCTACTAGATATTATACAAACTCAAAAGGAGTCCTCATTACAACTATTATCACACTATTTCACGTAATAGTGAGGACTACTAATGCTATCCTCCTCGACCATTACTTCGCTCCCCGACTCGTCTCAAATATGTTCTCATTTCCTCAAGAGAACAAAGAAAGAAAGGGTGAGCTCAACTAGCCCAAGAAGAAATATTATGACTAAGATAATGCGTAATAAATTATCATTAGCCTTCAACAAAGTTGTTAAACCGATAAAATACAATAGACAACCAGCTTTAATCTGCAGCAATGAAAAAGCAATCCATTAAAAGAGTCAAGTAGAGAATAAAGTCTACTATCTTTTAGGTTTTAAAAGGTTTTCATCACTTTTTATCACGAGACTCAAATTTTAATAAATAAACCACCACATCTAATCATCCCCGCACTACTACGTCAAGGATTTTCATCAAAGTATCAATGGTCATGACTATACCGAATCACCCCGGTCATAATCATACCAAAAACTATCCATCATCGCATTACAGCCATCGAGGACTTTTGTCACATCATTTATATCAAGTCATGATTATACCGAATGATCCTCGGTCATAATCATACTAAGTTCATCTATGCACGTAAGCCAAAGATAACATAATATAACATGAGGATGATGACAATGACATAGTAATTCAATAAAACAAGTTCAAGAATTATTTAATCCATGAATTATTAACATCCAAATTGTCAATATGATAATCGCTTTAGTAGTAAAATTCAAGAATGATCGTAAGAATATTTCCATGAAAAGATATCGATGAAACGCAAATATCAAGGATATTCTACTAATTTCATGGAGTATAGAAGTCAAAGTTTTAACTAACCGGGTATAATAAAGAATGGAATAACAAAAGAAATCACCATGCATGCGGATTGCGATGTATAAAGTTATTCTAATGTAATAATAATAATGGAACCAAGTCGTGAAATTCACACCGACAGGATGTTCCAATGTAATAATAAAGATGGAACCAGATCCTGTAAAACACACGTATAGATATATTCCAATGTAATGATAAAGATTTTACCAGTCCTGTAAAACACATGCATGTGATGTTCCAATGTATAATAAAACGGAACCAGTCCTGTAAAACACACGCATGTGATGTTCCAATGTAATAATAGAAGAATGTCACCAAGTATAGGGTAAATCACAGATATGTGTTATTCCAATGTAATAATAAGCAATGGAATAACATAAGGATTTCACCAAGTATAGGTATGCCACAGATACAAAAGTTATGTATAGGGTATGCCACTTTTACAAAAGTTATTCCAATGTAATGATAATGAATGGAATAATGTGTTCTCTTCAAGAAGAAAGAATAACACCCCTCACCGTAAAAAAGAACCTAATATAGAAGTAGTGAAGTAGTAGCGTAATACTCTTCTTCTTTCTATAACTTTCTCTATAGCTTCTCTCTCTATAATTTCTCTCTCTAGAGTTTCAATGAATTCAGTAAGAAAATAATGAAGGAATGAGCTTCTATTTATAGAAAATGGAATGCATAAGAATTAATCCATGAACTATCTCAGATTGATTTACTTTTAATCTGACGGTCCATATTTAAAGAAAAAATCTTTTAAATAAAATATAATATATTCTATTTATATAAAAACATTTTACTATGCAAACACTATGCAATACTATGCAAAACACTATGCAAAACACTATGCAACACTATGCATAATAAAATATAATATATTCTATTTATGTAATAACTTTAATAAAGTATTCTATTTTATATAAAAGATGTTTCGCTTTTATTACGTTAATAATACGAATAATAACAAAACGTCATTATCGCTATAATAATTCATATTATTAATCGACAATAATGGAATCAAACCGAGTGACTTCTCACATAAGCATCAATAATCAATACCGTGCTACTATGCAACCACACTTATTATCGTACTTTTACTACCGAAAGTAGTTCAACAAGAACTACCAGAAACTTCCGCCGTTATTTCAATAAAATATTTTTGTCGCTTTTCTCAATCCGACAATAATTTCGCTAGGGGTCCACCAATGATTGAGTAGTTGTATTTAATATTCCTCGCTAAACCTAATATTCCCCACCAATCGAATATAATATAACCACTGCATACTTTGCAAAATTTATAAATACTACCCACAACTATAATATTATCTTAAATTCACACCATAATATTAAAAAATTATTTCAACAAAATTTAAATCTTTATTGATAAAATCTGGGGTCTCACACTAATTATGGGTAGGAGTTAAGAAAATGAAAGGTTTTTGTTGAATAACACAAGAGTAACCCCCTCTCCCTCAATAATCCTTATAGTACGTATACTCCCTCCCTTGTCCCATATAGATTGTCACAAGGACTCCCAGCAACTGAACTTTATGTAAATAAAAACATTATTTTAATCATTTAATCAATTAATAATCATTTTGACCATTTTGCCCCTCGTAGCAAAACGTGTTCGATACTTATATCGATTCCTACTAAAGTCGACGTCTCGGACGTCATGGAACTATCCGTTTCGTCAAACTCAACTTCAAAATTCATAGTTCACTTTTTCCCAAAAAAGTCAACCGGTTGACTTGACCAAAAAGTCAACCGTGACGCATTTTCATGGTTACAGTCTATCCTGACTAATTTCGACATTCCAGACTCAAATACGCTGTCCGTGTCACTAAATTCCGCTCCGAACTCAAAGTCATGTTTTAAAGTCATCCCATAAAATTAATTAAAATTAATTTCATACTTATCCAAATTGAATAGTTGACTCAATTGTACCAACCATTCCAATACATCTTATCACATAACATATAATGAAATTAAATAATTCATTTATGAATAACTGTCACATAAGAATTTCACATAAGTTTGTTTATTGAAATTGTTAGATTACATAGAAATCTCGGATATTACATTTATACCGGACCTGGTTCCATTATTTATTATTTTGTCGGAATATCCTGTCTGTGCGTTTATGCCGGACCTGGTTCCATTATTTATTATTCTGTCAGAATATCCTGTCTATGCGTTTACGCCGGACCTGGTTCCATTATTTATTATTCTGTTGGGAATAACTCGTCATGCAGTCTATCATCACACGATGGTGAATCCTTCATTATTTCATTCTTTATTATTCTATTGAATAACTCGCCATGTGGATTACCACATGCATGGTGAATGATCCTTCGATTCATAATGAATAGTATTTTCATTATAAAGGGGTTTCGCGGCGGTGATTCGTAATGTTTCCTGAATTCCTCAAAAATTTCTGGAAAAATTTGAATTGATAATTTGATGAGTTTTCTAGATTGTGTCCAAAATGGCGATTTTTGATGTATAGATTAAGAGTTATGGATTTTATACTGAAAAGACTATTTTAAAAATAAACCCTTATAACTCCTCAGGTTAACTCCAAAATTGGTGAAATTTTTATTGGGAGTACATGTATATAACAGAGTATACCTCAGAAATTTCAAATTTTGGATAAAATTACAATTTATGATAAATGTCTAAATATTCGGTAGTTTTAGCCATATGAAAAATAGTAAATGAATTTTAAAAATTCGAGAAAATATATGTTCAAGATGAGACTATATTCTCGCTAAATTCCGTAAAAGAAATATTTTTGGACCGATTTGGAATTTTTCATGAAAATGAACTAGTTATGAGAAAATGAATTAAATATGTTATGTGAAGTAATAAAATTGGAAAATAGGATTTTATGGCTTGAGAATCCTATATAGGGTATATATGATTTTGATGAGGATTTGATCATCGATGATGAAATCTTATGAGTATGGCATTTTGAATGATTAAATGCATTATTTGATAAAATGTAAACAATTGAAATAAATTGTTTATAAGTTCAAGAAATGATTAAAATATTGTTATAATATTAATGATATTAGATTATGAGATTATTAAGTGATTGATAACATTTGGTTATTATTGAACGCTGGATAAATTGTATTATAAATGTTTAATATTTATCATTTATCTCATTTGATTGATTCTTATATCATCATCATCATCCTCATGCTTATATCAGGTTGAAAGTTATCTTTGGTCAGTAGTGCATAGATGGACTTGGTATGATTATGACCTGTGGATTATTCTTATAATCATGACCGTAATGTTACAAATGATGTGGAAAAAGTCCTCATCGTCCCGTAGTGCATCATGGACGCTTTTTGGTATGATTATGGCTATGGATTCTCTTCGGCAAAGGTGCAAAGATGAATTATTTTATGGCATGATCAGACCGCTTGATGAAAAACACGATTATCTTTGGCCCGTAATGCATGGATAATTCGTGGTCGTGATACTAATGAATATCCTCGGCCAGTAGTGCGTGGATGATTCGATGATGCGGATTAATTATCGAAATGAGTCTCAAATGATGAAATATTAATTCATGGATGTGATAATAATGAATATCTTTATCGTAGTAGTGCATGGATAATTCATGGATGTGATACTAACGAATATCCTCGGGCAGTATTGCATGGATAATTCGATGATGTGGATTATTTATTGTCGAGTCTCAACGATAAAATATTGGTTATACACTTTTAATTTGTAGAAGATAGTAGATATCATGCTCTACTCTGACTCTTCTAAAATACAACAGTATGCCTTTGGCTCAGAAGTGCAAAGATGAATTGTTAATGAATATCTTCGTCAGAGTAGTGCAAATATGAATTTATTAGTATGATTATGAACAAGAATTGTGATTTGGTATAACCATGATTTTTAATGTTTTAGTGTGAAGATAGGTGATGAAAATTATCTTCGCCCCGGTTGCGAAGAGGAATTTAGAACCACAATTATGATTATGAGTTATTCATATGATTGTGGACATGAATTGCTTGATTTATTTTACATGGATAAAACATTATCGGGACTTTTAACATAGAGAAGATAATAGACCTTATGGTCTATTCGACTTTTCTAATGGATCGCTTCGTCTACCGCAACTATGGTTGAAAAGTTTTATCATCTACCATATGTTCTAAATCTCCGATTTATTATTGATGAAAGCTATTGATAATTTAATTATCTTTAGTCATGATATTCTTTATCGGCTAGTTGTGGCTCACCCTTTCTCGCTTCACAATTTCTTTCGTGTAATAAGAGAGTGTTGCTTAAGAGTGTCACGGTCGAGGGATAATAGGGAATAGAACAAAGGGTCTCTAGTTGGAGGAGGTTCTCCTAAATAGTATAGAAAAAGTGTGTCAGATTCTATACATCATTTAGTAGTTATATTTGGTGAATCAAATAGGTGAGGCGAACCCAACTTTGAAGGGTGTTTTGCCACTATCATACAAGATGTCTAATGACATACAACCTCGTGTTATCATAAGATGTGGTTATGCGCATCCACTTGCCGAGTATATCTACGCGCCACTACCTATATGATCTTGGGGTTTATGTGAAATATAATTTTCACTTGAGACAACGGAGATATTTATATGTCAAGAGAAGACTCACAATCGGAAAGAAGATGATAGTAATCTTCTCATTTTTCTTTGGGGTCTATCGGGTCAACTAAGGATAATTCGCGGCCATATGATATCTATTATAACCTGCACGCACGGCCTCCCATGTATGAAAGGTTTCCTTGAGCACTTCCCAAAGATTTTAATTTCTAAAACAGCTTTTAACTATACTTTTATGTAAAGTACCATCAGAAGGTCATGGTCGAGGCACCATGAGAGTTACATACATTTGTATTAAAACTCACATAGCTAACTCGTGGTCGATTCTATACGATACCTCAATAGTTGTATAAATGAAGTTGTATTTAAATTTTGTACCATGATCCAAGCACTCGTAATGGGTGATGTATACCTAATTTTGGGGCGCCACATTTGGTATCGAGCTTAGGGATATGGTCACCAAGGAGATAAGAGTCTAGAACTAGAGGGAGAGACGAAGTTATATACTTCGCTAGTGTGACTTACCTAAGTCGAAATTGTTTACTTGATAAGTCGACAAATCAGGATATGTCAATTAACCTTTGTTTTGAAGATATATTCTAGAATGATATCCTCAAATACGTGAGATGAGCAATAGAAAAATCATGATACGAGGATATAACCGGAAGGTACAATCCGAAAAGAAAGCAAGGTATTCTCATCTCTTCAATATCGTGTACGACGTAAATTTTTGAGGGCGAAAATTTCATAAGGAGGGTGATTGTGAGACCCCAAATTTTATGAAATAAAAGTATTCAATTTTTTTCTATTTTGTAAATAAAGACGGTATTGATTATTGATGCTTATGTGATAAGTCACCGCTTTTGTTTTATTGGTATTATTAATGTAATAAAATGTAAAAGCTTTTTATATAAAATAGAATATTTTTATAAAGTTATTATATAAATAAATATATTATATTCTATCATATAAAATGTAATATTAAGCATAGTAAAATCTTTTTTATATAAAATGTAATACTTTTATAAAGTTATCTGCTTTTTTATTAGATAATAATTAGAATATATTATATTTTATTATGCATAATGTTTGTATAGTGCTTTTGTGATAAGATAGTGTTTGCATAGTAAAATCTTTTATAAAGTTATTCGCTTTTATTAGATTATAAATAGAATATATTATATTTTATTTAAAAGATTTTGCTTTAAATATGGACCGTCACGATTAAAGTAAATCAATCTGACCGCTCATGAGTTAGTTACTATGCAATCCATTTTTCTATAAATAGAAGCTCATTCCTTCATTATTTCTTACTTAATTCACTAAAACTCTAGAGATAAACTATAGAGAGAGAAGAAAAAATTCTACTACTTCTACTCATATATTTATACTTTCTTCTTAAGGTAGGGGATATAATTGTCGTACTCAGAAAGGATATTATTATTATTATTTATTATTCTGTTGAATAACCTCAGATACGCGACTACCCTATACTTGGTGAAATTCTTCATTATTCCATTCTTTATTATTATGTTGAATAACTCATTTATGCTAAGTACAACATACACGGGTGAAATTCTTCTAATATTCCGTTTTTATTATCCTCGCTTAAATATCCTCGTCATGCGCTTATGCCGGACCGGTTCTATTATTTATTATTTTGTCGAAATATCCTCGTCTGCATGCGCTTATACCCGATTCGGTTCCATTATTTATTATTCTCGCTTTAATATCCTGTCGTCAGGCGCTTACGCCGACCGGTTCCATTATTTATTATTCTCATTGGGAATAACTCGCTTGGCAGTCTATCGCATTTATTGTGAATCCTTCCGTTATTCCATTCTTTATTATTCTCGTTGGAATAACTCGCCTATATGGATTACCACATGCATGGTGAATGATCCTTCAGATTCATACTAATAGTATTTTCATTAAAAAGGGTTTCGCCAAAAGGCAGATTCGTAATTTTTTGACCCTCAAAATTCTCGAAAAATTTGAAATGATAATTTGATGAGTTTTCTAGATTGTGTCCAAAATGGCGATTTTTGGATGTATAGATTAAGAGTTATGGATTTTATGGGAAAAGACTATTTTAAAAGTAAACCCTTATAACTCCTCAGGGTTAACTCCAAAATTGGTGAAATTTTTATTGGGAGTACATGTATATAACAGAGTATACCTCAGAAATTTTGGAATTTTTTGGACAAAATTACAATTTATGATAAATGTATAAATATTCGGCGCTTTTTTAGCCATATGAAAAATAGTAAATGAATTTTAAAAATTCTGAGAAAAATATATGTTCAAGATGAGACTATATTCTGCTAAATTCCAGAAAAAAAATATTTTTGGGACTGATTTGGTATTTTTCATGAAAATGAACTAGTTATGAGAAAATGAATTAAATATGTTATGTGAAGTAATAAAATTGGAAAATAGGATTTTATGGCTTGAGAATCCTATATAGGGTATATGCAGATTTTTGATGAGGGATTTGATCATTGATGATGAAATCTTATGAGTATGGTATTTTTAAATGATTAAATGCATTATTTGATAAAGTGTAAACAATTGAAATAAATTGTTTATAAGTTTAAGAAATGATTAAAATATTGTTATAATATTAATGATATTAGATTATGAGATTATTAAGTGATTGATAACATTTGGTTATTATCAACGCCGGATAAATTGTATTAATAATATTTAATATTTATCATTTATCTCATTTGATTGATTCTTATATCATTGTCATCATCCTCATGCTTATATCAGGTTGAAAGTCATCTTTGGTCGTAGTGCATAGATGGACTTGGTATGATTATGACCGTGGATTATTCTGTATAATCATGACCGTAATGTTACAAATGATGTGGAAAAAGTCCTCATCGCCCGTAGCGCATCATGGACGCTTTTGGTATGATTATGGCTATGGATTCTCTTCGCCAAGGGTGCAAAGATGAATTGTTTTATGGCATGATCGTGGATCGTTGATGAAAACACGATTATCTTTGGCCCGTAGTGTATGGATAATTCGTGGTCGTGATACTAATTAATATCCTCGGCCATCAGAAGCGGTGGATGATTCGATGATGTGGATTAATTATTGAGTGAGTCTCGCCGATGAAATATTAATTCATGGATGTGATAATAATGAATATCTTGTCCAGTAGTATGGATAATTCATGGATGTGATACTAACGAATATCCTCGCCCGTAGTGCATGGATAATTCGATGATGTGGATTATTTATTGTCGAGTCTCAAATGATAAAATATTGGTTATACACTTTTAATTTGTAGAAGATAAGAGATATCATGCTCTACTCGACTCTTCTAAAATACAACAGTATGTCTTTGGCTCAGAGTGCAAAGATGAATTGTTAATGAATATCTTCGGCCATAGTGCAAAGATGAATTTATTAGTATGATTATGAACAAGAATTGTTATTTGGTATAACCATGATTTTTATGTTTCGTGAAGATAGGTGATGAAAATTATCTTCATCCCGGTTGCGAAGAGGAATTTAGAACCACAATTATGATTATGAAGTTATTCATATGATTGTGGACATGAACCTGTTGATTTATTTTACACGGATAAAACATTATCGGTGGACTTTTAACATAGAGAAGATAATAGACCTTATGGTCTATTCGACTCTTCTAATGGATTGCTCATTCACGCAACTATGGTTGAAAAGTTTTATCATCTACCATATGTTCTAAATCTCTGATTTATTATCGATGAAAGCTATTGATAATTTAATTATCTTTAGTCATGATATTCTTTACTAGGCTAGTTGTGCTCACCCTTTTTGCTTCACAATTCCTTTGCAATAATAAGAGTGTTGCCGTAAGAGTGTCACTTAGTTCGAGAGCGAGGATAATAGGAATCGAATCAAGGTCTCAAGTCATGGAGGTTCTCCCCAAATAGTATAGAAAAGTGTGTCAGATTCTATACATCATTTAGTAGTTATATTTGGTAAATCAAATAGGTGAGGCTGAACCCAACTTTGGAAGGGTGTTTTGCCACTATCATACAAGATGTCTAATGACATATAACCTCGTGTTATCATAAGATGTGGTCAGTGCACATCCACTTGCTGAGTATATCTACGGGCACTACCTATATGATCTTGGGGTTTATGTGAAATATAACTTTCACTTGGAGACAACGGAGATATTTATATGTCAAGAGAAGACTCACAATTGGAAAGAAGATGATAGTAATCTTCTCATTTTTCTTTGGGGTCTATTGGGTCAACCAAGGATAATTTCGCGGCCATATGATATCTATTATAACCTAAACGCACGGCCTCCCATGTATTTAAGGTTTCTTGAGCACTTCCCAAAGATTTTAATTTCTAAAATGCTTTTTGAGTATACTTTTATGTAAAGTACCATCAGAAGGTTGTGGTCGAGGCACCATGAGAGTTACATACATTTGTATTAAAACTCACGATTAATCGTGGGTCGTATTCTATACTGACACCAACAAATAGATAAATAAAGTTGTATTTAAATTTTGTACCATGTATCAAGCGACTCGTAATGGGTGATGTATACCTAATTTTGGGGCGCCACATATGTTTTTATTTGTGATTCAATGGTCAGGAACATATGTGACAATGTGATTAGGTTATGTGTCGATCGCAATAAGCAAATGTGTTATAGTATGTTATTCTAATCGATCAAATGATCTTATTACTGATAGGTGTTATATAAAGGTAGAACTAAGTTACGAACTATAAACAGCGCATCATGCAAATATCTTACCTTTGCATTTCTTTTATGCAATGGATATGAGTAAGAAGTTTCGTAATTATATTATTATTATGCTATATTATTAATCCTATTGTGATATATTCTATATCCCACCATTGTTTATCAACATGTTAGTATATGGTAATTCAAATATATATTCTATTCGTTAATTTCTAAATATGGTTACACCAAAGGTCCCCACTTGGATAATCATCAGATTTAAACACATATTGATATATATATATATATATATATATATATATATATATATATATATATATATATATATATATATATATATATACTCTAAGCTATTTGATCAGCTAGACACAAATTTTGAAATGTCGTTGAATATGATAAAAACTTTTTTATATCCAATCAAATTATTTTGGTTCAGATTCCATACTAAGTATGAACATCCCGATCACGGGAAAACTTTTATGCGCCCAAGGAGGACAGAGTGAACGATCCTATCGTTCTTGTAATGTAGTATTGATCAATACAAGGCCCATGAGAAGTACAACCTAACGCCCGTAAGTTATGACGGTTTGCAGATGAAGTTCTGTTAAACCTTAGCGAAAACTAAAAACAATGTTCATAATCTGTCGACTAATACCTATATATATAGTCAATACTTAGTTTCAAAAATTTGAGATAGAATTGTTATGTTTTTATTATCGGTTCAGTTTAATTCACAACTATAAATTCATTGTAGAAGTGATGTACAAAGAAAATATTTATTTCTTTCAGCTAATTATATTCATAATTGTTATTACTTGTTGGGCACCCAAATGCTCATCCTTGCTTAATTTAAATATTTTCAGTTAAGCGTGATCAACCTGAAGGTTCAGACAAGTGAAAAGGAAAGCAAACAGAACATGTTTAATGGTGTCTTTTGTAATAGTTAGTCTGTATTAAGATAATGATATGTATTATATATCATGTAAAGAATATAGTAAAGGTTACGTACTTGGGATTAGACTTTGATAAATGTAAGTTAAGTTGGATTTTTATATTATTGGTATTATTATTAGTATTATTCCGCTCATAGAAATGGTATCATGAAGCACCGAGTTTGGGGGCTTTACATTAATCTCATATATTAAAAGTTTTTCTTGAACATAAAAGTCAAATATCAATCCAGCAACCCAGATTTGGAATCCAAAGAAGTCGGATTCCATATCCAAAGATCTAGATGGCCAATCCAAAGAAACCAAACTACAATCCAAAGAAATCAATTTCAAATCCAAAGAATTAGATTGCAATCCAAAGTAAGTTGGATTCAACATATTTTCAATTCAAGAATCGTTTTTCAATCCAAAGAAGTCGATTCCATATCCTTATCACGCGAAATACCAAATCAATTTATTATTTTTCTATCCTTTGTCCAAACACATATACATATAAATCATACACAAAAAGTATTTTTCCATAATTTTCCAACTTCCTTTAGTATTTTTCAAAAATCATTTTTAGTGTGTAACTTAAGAAATTAGCCCTATCATGCTTAACTCCAGAAATTTCCATCTCTTGGCACAATCTTATACGTGTTAACATGACGCTCCAGTTTAAATTTCGTGGCCATCGGAGTTGTAGAACTTCGGTTATAGCTATTTTCATCAGAAAATCACAAAAATTGAAATGATCATAACTTGATCATTTTAAGTCGGAATGAGCTCATTTTTGGACAGGAGGTACTTTATACCATATATTTTCATGTCCCAAAAGTCCGGAATTTTTCTAACAATTAAAGTTGCCGAAACAGCCCCTGGAAAATCCTTGGTAGTAGCAAAAATGGAAAAATGAGTTTTTCGTACTTTGTTAAAAATATTCCATACGAAAATCTACAACTCTTTTTTCAGTGATTTCACTTGGAGATGTTAGATAACTTATCATAGTATCCTCTCAAAGTTCTCCAGAATTTTTAAATGTTCGAAAAATGACTAAACTGCCCCTACTCTTGACTGTCCAAAAATAGTCAGTTTTTCCTTAAAAGACACAAAACTGTTTTTGCTAAATCAGTCACTACAGACTGTATACTCAACATTTTTGAGTGGTACTACTTGGGTTTTGTAGATAACTTACATATTTAGAACCCCTCTTTGATGGATCGTAAAAAGAAGGTGTAGATTAAAAACGGTAGAAATCCAAAGTACATACAAATTTTAAGGCTCATAAACTAAAAAAATCACTTTTCTTTATTTTTGATTTCCAACTAAAACAACACCCAATATGGGTATATCTAAACAATAAACACCCATTAACATGTATATTCATGATTTTTGAGTTTAGAAATATAGTTTCAAGATTTGATTTACAATAATCAAAAATTACATAACAAAATGTATTTATACCTTTGATTACCATGCTCTCCTTCTTCTTCTTCTTCATTGTTTGATTATGGAGTTAGGAGAATTTGAAAAAAACTCTCTCTCCTCCCCCTCTATGGCTGCCTATTTCTCTCTCTTCTCTCTCTCTCTCTATTTAGTTCTTATGTTAACTAATTGGAAGGGATGAAAGAGAAAGAAACCAAGATAGCTTGTTATTAGATATAGTTATATAATAAATATCTATACTCATCCTCCTTTTCTTTTCACATATTGCCGGCCATGTGTGGCCTCCTTTCCTCCACTACATTCTCTTTCTCTCATTTTGGCCAAGTGGCCTCTTATTCTCCCACCCATTTAATTTAATTCCATGGTTAGTGCTTTTATTATTTGCCCAAGATTGGTTCCTTCTTTTCCTTTCCTTGTGGCCAATTCTTGGCCATTCCTTTCTCTTCTCCACTAATTCTCTCTCTCTCTCATTAATAATCATTACATAAATATGTGGGAGATTAGCAAGCAAAGTGGCTCCTTTATTAATGTGACACATAGCTTAAATTGAAAAAAAAAATCTTTTGCCACATGTGTGGTTTATAAAGTGATGATGTGCAAGCACATCTTCCTCTCCTTTTCTCCCACTTTAATACCCGGCCATGTGGCCTTAATATTCACCAAGTTTGCTTTGATTTTTTTATTGCTTACTTAATATACCAAATGTCCAAAATGCCCTTCCTTCATACTTGGATCAAACTTTGGGCTTTTTAAATTTATTGATTGAGCCTCTAAATAATTTGATTGGGCCAACACTTGGGCCACCATATTTAATCTCTTGGGCTTTTAAATTTAATTTCTTGGGCCATAAAATTTACATAGTCCAATACTTTTAATTTACATAACCTTATATATTTAATTAGGATTTCTAGTCCATTTGTTTTGGACTTTAAATAATTAATTCTACTATTCTTTTATTGTTTTGGGCTTACAAATTTAATTTCTTTGGGTCATAACAAATAACATATTCCAATACTTTTAATATTACCATTCCCTAATTATTTAATTAGGGTTTTCATTTCCTCAATTTCAACATAAATTCTTACTTACATGCCCTAAATTTCTTAACCCAATTAGACTAGCTATAATTAGGTTATAAAATTAATTAATTTAAATGTATAAAATAAATCTCTTAGAATTAGTATATATATTCTAAATACCATAATTCTCTCATATCATAACCTTTAAGTTAAATAAATTTTCAT
The DNA here is from genome assembly GCA_020205615.1 of Panax quinquefolius. Taxonomy (NCBI): domain Eukaryota; kingdom Viridiplantae; phylum Streptophyta; class Magnoliopsida; order Apiales; family Araliaceae; genus Panax; species Panax quinquefolius. The sequence continues at coordinate 34,593,193 of CM035165.1, forward strand.
TCCTAATATATAATTAGGATCACATTAGTTTCTTTTATTTGTTTATATTAATAAAAAATATATAAACCGTCACATAATATTCATATTCACAAAACATATACACATATATACTTAATCCTGAATAATTCACTACAGAAATTTTAAATTTCACCAAATTCCTACTCGGAAGTCTCAAATCCATTCACTTATTTTCTATCTAGGTTTATTATTGAACCTTAATTCAATATTTTAAGATTTTAAAAATATCTGAATTCTCGGGTTGTCACAGAGATAGAAGAAATCACATATCACTAAAATTCTTTTTCACATATGACCTTGATAAGTGTGGTGACATTGATGTTCAACAAATTCGATCAAAAGATAATCTAGCAGATTTTTGTTCACAAAAGCATTACCAACTACAATGTTTGAAGGATTGCGTCACAATATTGGAATGCGACAGCTGAAGGACTTAAGGATACATTCATGAGGGGGAGCTAATACGCGCTGCACTCTTTTTCCCTTAACCAAGGTTTTTTCCCATTGAGTTTTTTCTGATAAGGTTTTTAATGAGGTAGCTTTCAATGCTTATGACTATACAATAGACATCCAAGTGGGAGTGTTATAAAATTATAATGGATGTTTGGATCATTCATATAATGGATGTCTAGATTCATTCTTCTTATCTTTGATTATAATGATTTTGAAACTCCCATGACCATTGAGTTATGAAACTTATGACCTTTGAGTTTTGTAACCTCCTAATATTGATGTGGATGTCTAGATTCATATAATAGCTAGATGTCTAGATTAATTCTCCCTATCTTTGATTGTAATGATTTTGAAACTCCTCTTGAGTTATGAAACTCATGACCTTTGAGTTTTGTAACCTCTTAGTATTGATGTCCTTGTACCATAAATAGTAGCATTGTAAAGAGAATGAGTTAGAGATATATACAATTACAACATATATGAAATGAGAATGCTCTTCTTCTTTAATCATCATCTTTGTTCTTAATATTAGTATTCATTTATAACAGAAGTATAAAGTTTTATTTATTTATGTATTTATTTTTTATTTACCTTTGGAATCACTCCTTAAATTACTTCAGCACTATTAACAGACCCTCCTTAAATTACTTGAGCATTATTATACTTTTTAGTTTCTACATCTCGAAATGAAAACCTATTGTTCTATTTTTTCTTCTGAATATAATGGTCGCCTCCGACACTTGGATAATTTTCAACATTTTAAAATTTTTAATTTATTTAATTTAAAATTTTAAATAATAAATCTATAATTAGTAATATATTAAAGGAAATATATGATAAGAAAGGGCAAACTGAAAGGAAATATATTTTAAAATTTATAAATTTTACAAATTTGGTTCTTTTTGTGATAAGTAGGACGTATTAAAATGGATGTATGCAAGAGAGGGATTAGGGTCCATAATATTCATCACAATTATTTGTATTGTTAAGTGTGGATTGGTATAAATTGAAGGATAGATGTAATAGAAGGAAATAGGATTCCCTCCATTATATATATCATTTAATTTCTCTCAATACACATTTAACAAAGATAATATTATATCTAGAGATAAAATAAAATTCATTATAAACAATTAGCGATGCAATAAAATAGTTACAAAAATCGTTTCTTTGTGGATTTCTATACGAAGGTTTTGTAAATGTGTCTCTTAGTATTCCTTGATCATTTCCTCCAAGAAAAAGATTCCCTCTACTTGTATGAATATTTTTAGAATAATTTTTTCTTAAATACCATTCAATTATTTTTTGAATTGCCTAGTATTCCATCAATTAGCAACTCAATTGTGTTGTTAAAAGCGTTTCTAAAATTAATATTTATGTTATTAAATATATATATATATATATATATATATATATATATATATATATATATAAAAAAAACATTAGAGAATATGTAAAATAGAAGGTATCATAATCCTTACAATAATAATCGACTACTATGTGATAAGAAGAAAAGGCAAAATGAAACTTGTTCTCTGGTCAAATCTAATGATACGTTTGGATTAAAGAAATAGAATGAAAAATGGAATGATTCATTTCATTCTAGTTGAAATGAGTCATATGTTCTCCCTACCCCAAGAAATCAAAAATAATTTTTTTCATTCCAATCGCAACCAAACATAATTTTTTCCGTTCCATATGAATGAATCATTTCATTCCCACTTTCATTACTCCAATCTAATTGGAGCATAAGAATGAGTTCTGGGCATCAGGTTAATGGATTAGGGAGCAGGAGTGAAGCAAAAAACTCTTACATTCCACATGGACATACTCAGCAATGTATGACTTGCATGCACCCATCAATCGCTAGCTAAGCCAACCAACGCCGCATAAGAATGAAATACCAACACAAGCAATGAAGTTGGGGTAAATTTCTCTGCTAAAAGTTTAATCACCAATCACGAGAACCAAGGCATATTCGTTTGGTATAAACTAACCATGATATCTTTGAAACCTTGTTCTAGGTTACAATTGCACTAGAAGCATGTTGAACACTGTGGGTGGACTCAGTGAGTTAGTTCTCCGTTAACAATTTGCCCCACATTTATGTAGTTAGAGGCTTCCGCTGACATCCTGAAAATGGGCTTGTAGACACTCAAAATTTTGCATTCCTGTTACTAACCATGCAGGAGGGCATAATCGTCTTTTATCTTCCAAAGACAATCCTGAAAGTCAAATCACCAAGTCTAACCCCATGAGATCAAGTCTAACCCTGGTGACAACCCCGTGAGATCAAATCCAAACTCTGGTGACAACCCCGTGAGATCAAATCCAAACTCTGGTGACAACCCCGTGAGATCAAATCCAAACCCCGGTGACATCCCTGGGAGATCAAGTCAAAACCCCGATAACAACCCCGAGAAACATCAAACCAACCTCAGAGACAACGTCAAAAGCAGTCCAATCTCGGAGACAACCCTAAGAAAAGACAACTACAACCGCATCAAGCCCGGAACCAATCCAGGAAGGGCAAAGTAGTAATTTTTCCAACTCAACATCAATTCATCCCAAATAACTGCAAAAGAAGTCATGCAGAACCATAACATCAATTCCGAGTGAAAATAGCACAAGACAGCTCAACGGATGGACTGGGAAGACTTGAAGATCTGGTCATGGACCCATCTTCCTGTATTCAGAAAATGTCAAATCCCATGTCATTGTGTAGCTCTCGTCAAGGGCTTTCCGGAAAGGTATAGCACATCTCTATCGAATTCCCGGATTAAAAGTTATGAATGTTCGAGCAGACAGTGCATTGGTCCGAGTGCACGTACTTCGAGACAATGGGACCCACGGGGGCCCAGCCCACCCGAGTAGCCACAGGTAGACCCGCGGCTATTTTGGTCTATAAATAGACCCCCACCAGCTAAAAAAGAAAAAAGAGAGAAGAAAACAGAGGGAATTCCGTCCATTTAAGCTCTTAACCCCTTCTATAGTGTCCAAACTTCAATATTCTTCTTTCGAAACACTTGTATACATATATACTACAACATATCAAATTTTAACAGGTGAAAATTGATTTTTCAAGCTCCAAAAGCAGTCTGAAGCCTTCCTTGCAGCACACTGTAAGATTTTTTCAGATTTGAAGCTTTTTCTCATATATATATATATATATATATATATATATATATATATATATATATATACCATTGGATTGCTAATTTGTGGCCATTTTATCGCTTTTATTATATATATTTACCATATATATATATATTAATTGTTTAATGTGATTAAATATCTGTTTTAATAGTTTATTCAATGTAAAGTTGCGATATTAGCGTTTGTGGACTAGATTTATCTAAATCTAGTCATATCTAACTTTTAATTGGTTCAAAAGTTGTAAAACTAGAACCATTGAGCTAGAATGACTAAGATTTATTTAAATCTAGTTATCTTTCTAGTTTTGTAAATATTAAGCAACCACGTGACTCTAGATTTGTATCTAGAGGGAACGGGAAGCTTGGCTACGCGTAGGCAGGGATTTAATTGATGAATCCTTTGTTTTGCGTCGTTTAGATTAAATATTTGTTTTATTTCAGTATCCTTGTTATGCAGGCTATTCATATGATATTATGTGAGCCTAGGAGCCACGAGATCTAAGATCCAGCTGACAGATCTAGATCTGGTTCCCATGATGGACCCTTTTCAGTTGTACAACTAGCTTGCAAATTAGATTTGTGGTGCTCGGGTCATTTCGATGGCTTTCATGCCCATAAGGAGCCTGACACTTATATGTATATTATTTTGTCGAAGATGCTTCGCATCTCAAGAATAAAATCAAAACAAGCTGAATACGAAATAAAATAGAAGTATCAAAGGCCTCAATTATTATGTGAGCATAAGGGTTTGAAAACCTGTTTTCAAAACATCATTTCTATATATATTTTTCTTAAAATTAGATTTTTATATAAATCAAACCATTTGTATATAGGTACAAACGAGGCATAACACTACTTTCAAATAATGCACTTAGGCCAAATTAAGTGCACACACACACACACACACTTCAAATAAATTAGGGAATTGAAAAGACGCGGTAACCGTGTTTTCATAGAAGTCGGGGGGTGCCTAACATCTCCCCCCGCTTAATCAAGCCCCAAAACTCTATGAATCTAGGTTTCTAAGGCCTGTTAAATAGAGCCCAATAATTGGGCCTTTTTGCAAACCTTTCCAAATTTCGGTTGAGTTGGTACAACCATTTTATTATTACTAACTGGCGACTTTGAATTTTCAAATCATCGAAATTTTGTGTCGGACCTTTTTGTCAAACTCTCCCTTTCAAATGAAATTCAACACAGAGAAAGAATAAAGGGTAAGAAAGACTAAAAGAGGAATTCCAAAAAAAGAAAATTTTCCCGACGTCGACAGGTGGCGACTCTACTGGGGACAACAGAGGGCTTAAGTTGCATTTCAAACTATTCAAAATCCCTTCTTATTTGATTGTGTGTGAATGTTGTCTTTACATTGAATGGATGTGAATGAATGCTCTATTTACCGCGGTGGATCACCTCTAGAGGCCAAACACTTGGGTGACTTTCATTTATCAAAGGAAGGAATCAATCCCATGGATCCAAGTTGAACGCGAAAAGGATTTGGAGGTGAACTTGTACATAAGGAAGCTCGCATCTTCATGGGTATGATTCTTGTTTTTCATCTTTTTGTTTAATTAATAATTGTGCATAAAAGATGATCCAGGTATATGGTTTGTAAAATTTTAAAACTCCAATTTTCAATGCTTTCGCTTATTTTGCAATTTGATTGTATCCATGAATCTTTCAAACCCGACAGTTTGATGCTACTTGATGAGTGGGATTTATACCCGCGAATCAGATCCTTTACTACTTAAGAAGTTGTTTGTTCTTCGTAATTTTATATAGCTTTTATATCATTTTGTTATTATTTTGCTTAATCCATATGTTGTAGGTCTTATCAGGTCTTTTCCAGCTTGCATGGGAAAAATTGTCATTTTTCCTACATCAACGCTGCAACACCAATGACAGACTTAAATCATGCCGCAGCCTCCCCACCGGCCAACAAGAATATGAGCTCAACATACCGTAGCTCACTTCAAAGATTTATAAACCGGCGTACAAGAAAGACCACCTCGAATCTCTTTGTCTTGACTCAACACCGCAATATCGTTCTAAGGCTTAAACTTGGTGTCAGAAGGCCATTCTCGTCAAGGCGCGAGAAGAGCTGGATTTGACCTAGCCTTAAGGAAGAACACTGGGATATAAAGGGGGGAGTTAGCCTCTGTGACGCCCCCAAAATAGGTATACATCACCCATCTTGAGTCGTCAAATACATGGTACATAATTCAAATACATACTTAATTTTACAACAGTCGTGTAAAATACGACAAAACATAGGTTGTGAGTTTTAATACAAATACTATCCTCTAGAGAGTATGTGAGACCCCAGATTTTATTAATAAAGATTTAAATTTTGTCAAAATAATTTTTTAATATTATGGTGTGAATTTGAGATAATATTATAGTTGTGGGTAGTATTTATAAATTTTGCAAAGTATGCAAGTGGTTATATTATATTCGATTGGTCTGGGAATATTCTTGGTTTAGCGAGGAATATTCGTATAACTACCAATCATTGGTGGACCCATTAATGTAATTATTGTTTGATTGAGAAAACGACAAAAATATTTTATCAAATAACTACGAAAGTTTTACCGTGTGAGTTACCGTTGAACTACTCGGTAGTAAAAAAGTACAATGAATACGTGTGGTTGCATAAGAAGCACACCAGATTGATTATTGATGCTTATGTGAGAAGTCACTCACTTTGATTCCATTATCATTTATTAATAATATGAATTATTATAATGATAATGACGCTTTTGTTTTATTCGTATTATTAACGTAATAAAATAAAAACATCTTTTATATAAAATAGAATACTTTATTAAAGTTATTCTATAAATAGAATATATTATATTTTATTATGCATAGTGTTGCATAAGATGTTTCGCATAAAGGTTGTTGCGTAGTGTTTGCATAGTAAAATGTTTTTATATAAATAGAATATATTATATTTTATTTAAAAGATTTTTCTTTAAATATGGACCGTCCGATTAAAGTAAATCAATCTGACCGTGCTCATGGATTAGTTACTATGCATTCCATTTTCCTATAAATAAAGCTCATTCCTTCATTATTTTCACGAATTCATTGAAACTCTGAGAGAGAAATTATAGAGAGAAGCTTATAGAGAGAAAATTATAGAAAGAAGAAGAGTATTCTCGCTACTTCACTACTTCTATATTCAGCTTTTTTACTTGTAAGGGGTGTTATTCTTTCTTCTTGAAGAGAACTTCATTATTCCATTCATTATTATTCTTGGAATAACTAACGTAAAAGTGGCATACCCTATACATAACCTCAGATACGCAAAGATACCCTATACTTGGTGAAATCCTTATGTTATTCCGTTGCTTATTATTCTGTTGGAATAACTCAGATACGCTGGGTTTACCCTATACTTGGTGACATTCTTCTATTATTCTTGGAACATCCTGCTCATGTGTGTTTTACACCGACCGGTTCCGCTTTTTATTATTCTGTTGGAACATCCTCGTCGCAGGTTTTTTTACACCGACCGGTTCCGCTCTTTTTATCTTTCTGTTGAATATCCTATCTCGTGTTTTACACCGGATCCGGTTCCATCTTTATTATTCTGGTTGGAACATCCTCGCTTGTGTGAATTTCACCGACCGACACGGTTTTAGTTCCGTTATTATTATTCTCGCTGAATAACCTGCCTATGCAAAGTACCGCATGCATGGTGATTTCTTTTGTTATTCCATTCTTTATTATACCCAAATTGGTTAAAACTTTGACTTCTATACTCCATGAAATTAGTAGAATATCCTCGATATTTGCGTTTCATCCAAAGATCTTTTCATGGAAATATTCTTCCGATCATTCTTGAATTTTACTCTACGTAAACAAAGATCATGTTGATAATAAGGACGTTAATAATTCATGGATTAAATAATTCTTGAACTTGTTTTATTGAATTATTATGTCATTGTCATAATCCTCATGTTATATTATGTTATCTTCGGCTTACGTGCATAGATGAACTTAGTATGATTATGACCAGGATCATTCAGATAATCACGACTTGATATAAATGATGTGACAAAAGTCCTCGGTGGCTCTGTAATGCGTTGATGGACAATTTTTGGTATGATTATGACCGGGGTGATTCTAAGATAGTCACGACCATTGATAATTTGATGAAAATCCTCGACCGTGGTACATGGATGATTAGATGTGGTGGTTTATTTATTGTCGAGTCTCAAATGATAAAAATTGATGAAAACCTTTTAAAAGCTAAAAGATAGTAGACTTTTATTCTCTACTTGACTCTTTTAATGGATTGCTTATTCACTGCAGCTTAAACCGGTTTGTCTATTGTATTTTATCGCTTTAACATCGCTTAAGGCTAATGATAATTTATTCTCGCATTATCTTAGTCATAATATTTCTTCTTGGGCTAGTTGAGCTCACCCTTTTTTCTTTCACCGTTTCTCTTCGTGAAATGAGAACATAGCCGGGACGAGCCGGGAACGTAAGTAATGGTCCGTAGGATAGCATTAGTAGTCCTCACTATTCTCGTGAAATAGTGTGATAATAGTTGTAATGAGGACTCTTTTGAGTTTGTATAATATCTAGTAGACAATATTTGTATTCAAACTCACGCTTTATGTCGTATTGTACACGACAGCTTATATTAGTAAGTCGATTTGAATTTATGTACCATGTAAGTGGCGACCCAAGATGGGTGACGATACCTAATTTTGGGGGGCGCACAACAGTATCGTAGCTTAGGATATGATCCCCGGCCGAGATGTGAGATAAGAACTAGGAGGAGAGACGGGAATACCTTCGCTAGAATGACCTACCTAAGTTTATGTGCTATTTTATTGGTCGTCGATTAATATAGGGATAATTTGTTACATGTCAATTAACCCTTGTTTTGTGACAAAGTTGTTTGAGAATGGCATCCAAAATGCCGAGATAAGCAATGAAGCACATGAGAGTGTTGATTCAAATTTCAAACAAAAGGTAACGACCAACAACACGATAATAATCATATCGGTGGCAACGGCTATCGAACAATGATAACCATCGTGGGGAAATTATCATGCTAAGAATGGTAACCACTTCTATTGGTAATCACGGCAAAGATAATAGAAGTGGAAATTTCAAGAAGAGAAGGTCATTTAGCTCGATTTTGTCGATAATAGTGAAGTCAAGTCCAAATGGGATAGTGGCACCAAAGGCGGATACGGACAAAACAAAGTCTGGTGGTTTCAGAAGAGCGCTTTTCGTGACTTCTCAAAAAGTGGGTAACCCGAACGGTTAGCACCAAGTTAGTTAATTATAAATTCTTGCTAAGTCTATACCTTATTAGATACGTGTTCTACCCATTCTTTTATCTCTCTTGCTTGCGCTTAACGCTTAAATTTGACTCGAGAAATTAGACTTTGATTTATCTATCAAACTTCGTTGGGAGAAACCTTCACTACCTCCAATCGCTTATTAATCTTGTTGTTTCAAATAAACACTTTCACGCTAATTCGTCGATCTTATCTCTTTGAAAATACTTGCCTTTGATGTGATTTTAGGAATCAATTGGTTAACTACTCATTATTCTTTTGTAAGGTTGTTAGCTTTCATATTCCTAACCAACCTGTTATACTTAATTCAAAGTAACCAAACCACTAAAGTCAATCATCATCATATCAAGCCATAAGTAAAGAGCCCCGATCCTTTCGTTGTTGACTTCCTTGTGTAGAATGCACCGGCCCGCACTTTCTCAGTAGGCGACGTCGTGAATGAAGATGGCAAGTTTATAGGTATCATTGTGAGATGCTATCTAGGTTAAGGGATAGAAGTCACAGCTTGGTATCAATGTGACGACTATCCAAGTCTTGGATGAGAGTCACAGCTTTGAATGATATTTCTATCATTAATAAATTTCTTGGCGATTCTTTGAAGACTTCCTAGCCTACCCTAGAGCGTGAAATCGAATTTTGTATTGACCCCAAAGGCAAAAACCCATTTCTTAAACCCTCAAATATTTCTTCAACTAAAAGGATCTGTTTACGAGGATTATGATGAAAGTCATAATAAAAGCATTGGACTAATGAAAATCATGGGTATTCGTGGTATTAGTAAGTTTTATGATGAGTTATGTTGGTTAGTATGTAAAAACATGAAAGTTTCTTAGAAATCACAAAGGGTTGAAAAATCAGATTTTGGTGAAAAACGTAACATGAAATTCAATTGACCATATCTCCTATTATATTTTGAATTTTTGAGTGTGGTCAAGTCCTAGAGTTAGATCTATGAGTTACCTAACTAATCCAAGTGGAATTACTGGAAAAGGTGTTGTAGATTTTTGTGTGGATTGATTTTAGCAAAGGAGGCCAAAGCTGTAAATTTCGAAAATGCTACTGCCCAGAAACTTTAAGGGACTGTTTCGGCCACTTAAATTATCAGAAAAATTCTGGCCTTTTGGGACTTGAAGGTATATGGTATAAAGTATCTCCTGTCCAAAAATGAGCTCATTCTGACTTAAAATGAGCAAGTTATGACTATTTCAATATTTAGATTTTTCCGATTTAAAAACGCTATAAACCGGAGTTCTATAACTCCGATGACCATGAAATTTAAACTAGAAGCTCACGTTAACATGTGTAAGATCCTGCCAAGATTTGGGAATTTTTGGAGTTAAACTTGAGGTAGCTAATTTCTTAAGGAATTAATTAAAATTGATTTTTGAAAAATAGTAAATGAATTTTAAAAATTCCGAGAAAAATATATTTTCATTATGGGACTATATTATGCTAAATCCCAGAAAAGAAATATTTTTGGGACTAATTTGGTATTTTTCATGAAAATAGTTTAGTTACTTAACATATGAGTTAAATATGTTATATGAAGTAACAAAGTTGAAAATAGGATTTTATGGCTAGAGAATCCTATATAGAGTATATATGCATATTTTTTTGATGAGGATTTGATAATTGGTGATGATATTTTATGAGTATGACATTTTGAATGATTAAATGCATTATATGGTAAAGCGTAAACAATTGAGATAAATTGTTTATAAATTTAAGAAGTGATTAAAATATTATTATAATATTAATGTTATTAGATTATGAGATTATTAAGTGATTGATAACATGGGGATATTCTTGAATCTCGGATAAATTATATTATAAATGTTTAATATTTATCCTTTATCTTATTTGATTGATTCTTTATATCATTATCCTCATGTTTATATTATGTTGAAAGTCATCTCGTGGCTCAGAAGCATAGATGGACTTGGTATGATTATGACCACGGATTATTCTAAGATAATCATAACCGTAATTGAATACACAATTATCTTTGGTCAGTAGTGCATGGATAATTTGTGGTCGTGATACTAATGAATACACGATTATCTTTGGTAGTAGTGTATGGATAATTTGTGGTCGTGATACTAATGAATACACGATTATCTTTGGCCGTAGTGCATGGATAATTTGTGGTCGTGATACTAATGAATACACGATTATCTTTTGCCGTAGTGCGTGGATAATTTGTGGTCGTGATACTAATGAATACACGATTATCTTTTCATCGTAGTGCATGGATAATTTGTGGTCGTGATATTAATGAATACACAATTATCTTTGGTAGTAGTGCATGGATAATTTGTGGTCGTGATACTAATGAATACACAATTATCTTTGCCGTTGTGCATGGATAATTTGTGGTCGTGATACTAATGAATACACGATTATCTCGGGTCGTAGTGCATGGATAATTCGTGGTCGTGATACTAATGAATATCCTCGGCCAGTAGTGCGTGGATGATTCGATGATATGGATTAATTATCGAAATGAGTCTCAAAGAATGAAATATTAATTCATGGATGTGGTAATCATCTTTGGTCAGTAGTGCATCGATAGACTTGGTATGATTATGACCACGGATTATTCGGATAATCATGACCAGTAATTGAAAACACGAATATCCTTAGCCAAGAAGTGTATGGATAATTCATGGTCAGGATACTATTAAGCCGAGTCTCAAAGATTATTGGTTTTACAATTGTATATCTTTAGCCCAGTAGTGCAAAGATGAATAGTTAATGAATAGCTTTCGCGATTTCAAGATTTAATTTAATATTTTCAAGGTATCCTCATCTCTTTATCATACCAGTATCGCACTCTAATTTCGAGGGCTTAAATTCCATAAGGAGGGAGATCTGTGAGACCCCGTATTTTATTAATAAAGATTTAAATTTTGTCAAAATAATTTTTAATATTATGGTGTGAATTTGAGATAATATTATAGTTGTGGGTAGTATTTATAAATTTTGCAAAGTATGCAAGTGGTTATATTATATTCGATTGGTCGGGAATATTCGGTTTAGCGGGAATTTTCGCATAACTACTCAATCATCAGTGGACCCCATAAATGTAATTATTGTTTGGATTGAGAAAACGACAAAAATATTTTATTGAAATAACTATGGAAGTTTTACCGTGGTTACCGCTTGAACTACTCTAGTAGTAAAAGTACAAGAATATGTGTGGTTGCAAGTAGCACACCTGTATTGATTATCGATGCTTATGTGAGAAGTCACTCGCTTTGATTCCATTATTGTCGATTAATAATATGAATTATTATAATGATAATGACGCTTTTGTTTTATTCAGTATTATTAACGTAATAAAACAAAAACATCTTTTATATAAAATAGAATACTTTATTAAAGTTATTCTATAAATAGAATATATTATATTTTATTATGCATAAGTGTTGCATAGTGTTTTGCATATAGTGTTGCATAGTGTTTGCATAGTAAAATGTTTTTATATAAATAGAATATATTATATTTTATTTAAAAGATTTTTCTTTAAATATGGACCGTCGATTAAAGTAAATCAATCTGGACCGCTCATGGATTAGTTACTATGCATTCCATTTTCCTATAAATAAAGCTCATTCCTTCATTATTTTCTTACGAATTCATTGAAACTCTAGAGAGAAAATTATAGAGAGAAGCTATAGAGAGAAAATTATAGAAAGAAGAAGAGTATTCTCGCTACTTCACTACTTCTATATTCAGGTTCTTTTTACTAGTAGGGGTGTTATTCTTTCTTCTCAAGAGAACTTCATTATTCCATTCATTATTATTCTGTTGGAATAACTCGTAAAAAGTGGCATACCCTATACATAACCTCGTATACGCCAGACATACCCTATACTTGGTGAAATCCTTATGTTATTCCGTTGCTTATTATTCTCATTGAATAACTCAGATAATGCTGGCTTACCCTATACTTGGTGACATTCTTCTATTATTCTGCTGGAACATCCTCGTCTGTGTGTTTTACACCTGACCTCGGTTCCGCTTTTTATTATTCGCTGGAACATCTTGTCGTGTGTTTTACACCGACCGGTTCCGCTTTTATCATTCTGCTTGAATATCCTATCATGTTTTTACACCGGATCCGTTCCATCTTTATTATTCTGTTGGAACATCCCGCTTGCGTGAATTTCACCGACCGTTCCGTTATTATTATTCTCGCTGAATAACTCGCCTATGCGCACCGCATGCACGGTGATTTCTTTTGTTATTCCATTCTTTATTATACCCAAATTGGTTAAAACTTTGACTTCTATACTCCATGAAATTAGTAGAATATCCTTGATATTTGCGCTTCATCCAAAGATCTTTTCATGGAAATATTCTTCCGATCATTCTTGAATTTTACTCACGTAAACAAAGATCATGTCGACAATAAGGACGTTAATAATTCATGGATTAAATAATTCTTGAACTTGTTTTATTGAATTATTATGTCATTGTCATAATCCTCATGTTATATTATGTTATCTTTGGCTTACGTGCATAGATGAACTTAGTATGATTATGACCGAGGATCATTCTAAGATAATCACGACTTGATATAAATAATGTGACAAAAGTCCTCAAATGGCTGTAATGCAAATGATGGACAATTTTTGGTATGATTATGACCGTGGGTGATTCTAAGATAGTCACGACCATCGATAATTTGATGAAAATCCTCGACCGTGGGTACGTGGATGATTAGATGTGGTGGTTTATTTATTGTCGAGTCTCAAATATAAAAATTGATGAAAACCTTTAAAACCTAAAAGATAGTAGACTTTATTCTCTACTTGACTCTTTTAATGGATCGCTTATTCCGGCCGCAGCTTAAACCGGTTGTCTATTGTATTTTATCGCTTTAACATCAAGTAAGGCTAATGATAATTTATTCTGCATTATCTTAGTCATAATATTTCTTCTCGGGCTAGTTGAGCTCACCCTTTCTTTCACCGTTCTCTTCGTGAAATGAGAACATAGCCGGGACGAAGCCTGGGAACGTAAGTAATGGTCCGTGAGGATAGCATTAGTAGTCCTCACTATTCTGTGAAATAGTGTGATAATAGTTGTAATGAGGACTCCTTTTGAGTTTGTATAATATCTAGTAGACAATATTTGTATTCAAACTCACGCTTTATGTCGATTGCATACCTACGCTTATATTAGTAAGTCGATTTGAATTTATGTACCATGTAAGTGGCGACCCAAGATGGGTGACGATACCTAATTTTGGGGGCGCCATAACATATCGTAGCTTAGGATATGATCCCCGGCCGAGATGTGAGATAAGAACTAGGAGGGAGAGAGACGGGAATACCTTCGCTAGAATGACCTACCTAAGTTTATGTGCTATTTTATTGGTCGTCACCGTAATATAGGGATAATTTGTTACATATCAATTAACCCTTGTTTTGTGACAAAGTTTGAGAATGGCATCTCTAAAATGCCGAGATAAGCAATGAAGCACACGAGAGTGTTGATTCAAATTTCAAACAAAAGGTAACGACCAACAACACGATAATAATCATATCGGTGGCAACGGCTATCGTAACAATGATAACCATCGTGGGGAAATTATCATGCTAAGAATGGTAACCACTTCGGTGGTAATCATGGCAAAGATAATAGAAGTGGAAATTTCAAGAAGAGAAGGTCATTTAGCTCGATTTTGTCGTATAGTGAAGTCAAGTCCAGCTGGGATAGTGGCACCAAAGGCGGATACGGATAGAAGGTCATTTAGCTCGATTTTTGTCGTTTTCTCATTCCGACAATAATTCTGTTGTGGGGTCCACCAATGATTGTACCGTCGTACGGATATTCCCCGACAAAAAGAATATTCCCCGACCAATCGAATATTATACAACAACTTGCATACTTTTACAAAACTTATAAATACTACCCACAACTATAACATTATATCAAATCCACACCATAATATTCAAAAAATTATTTCCAGAAAATTAAATCTTTATTCATAAAATCTAGGGTCTCATAATCTCCCCTCCTTATGAAATTTCACCCTCGAAATTTACGTACGTACTTGGTATGCCGAAGAGGTGAGGATACCTCGACTTCATTTCAAATTCTAACTCTTGAGGTATAACCTTTGAGTGTTGAATATGATTCTTCTTATCCAAGATTTTAACACGTATCTCCTCAAACGTTAAATCATCTGCTATATCGTCCGGTTCTAAATTAATAATGTGGTTCGGGCCGTCCACATATTTACGTAACATCGATACGTTAAAAACGTTATGAACACGCGACATACTTGGCGGTAAAACGAGTCTATAAGCCACACTTCCTACTCGATCGAGGATTTTAAATGGGCCAACTAAATCGAGGGTTAAGATTTCCTCTGTAACATTCCAGATTTTTAAATGTAAGTTATAAATATTTATTGATTTATATAAATATTTATTGGATGTGTTTATTATTGAATAAGTAATTTTTTTAATTTGATTGAGTTGATTTAGTTAATTATTTATTTGCTAAATAATTAATGTGATTAGTTAATTATTTATTTGTTAAATAATTAATGTGTTATGTGGATTGAGTTATGCGATTAAGTAATTTATTTAATAAATTGTTATTAAATAAAGTGTGACAAATAACTATATTATAAGAGTTATTAAAATAAATTAAAGTAATATTAATTTAGTTTTTGCCAAACAAGGTGTAAGTATATTAATCCTTTAACTTTTAAATGGGTTGCCAAACAAAGCCTATGGCTTTTGGATTTCTTTTTAATTTAAATGGTTAAATAAATAAAATGATAATACGTAAATATATATAAGTTATGTAACTAATAATTTAATACAAATCATTAGTGAGCGTCAGTTTTTTAAAATAATTAAAAAGACGTACGTTGGTATTTTTTATTTTAGTATACCTATACTGTGACTTGGAGTGTTTATCATTTTACGCTTTGAGTTAACTGATTAACTTAGAGAAGAAAAAGAAAGGAAGTTCAGAGAGTTTGAGAGGAAGGAAGCCAAGTGTGTGATTGTCCAAAGCAAGTTCATTATAATAAGTATCTTCTTAAGCAACAAAAAAGGTATTTTTCCTATAATCTTAATACTATATAACTATATATGTGTTACATTATATAGTTCGTGAATTAGTATATCTCTGTTTTTGAATTTCACGTAGAATAAGTTTTACAAGATTTTCTCACAAATCGAGTTTTATAATTTATGATGATAATATGTGTAATTGTAATTGTTATAGCTAGCATGTATATATAGGTGTGTATGTGTTGTATGCTAAATTACCATTGAGAAAGAGAACTCGATTTTTACAGTGGAAAATATATATATACGAACATATGATTTCATGATAACAAAAATTGTGAACTAATACGCGAATTGAACTTAGTATATGTTAATTGGACTATATGTTGGTATGCTAGTTTTCCAAAGGTAATAATTTGGTTATAAGCATGGAATACCGCTTCAATTGTAATTTATATTTATCAACAATGCGCTTTGTTTTAATAACAGTGCTTCAAAGAATTAGTCTATGATATTATTAATTAGTGGTTGGTAATTGATATATGGATGATTGTTAACAAGTATGTAATTTATATTAGTTATACAGTTGTTTGGGGCAAATTGTTGATACAAATTTAAGATGTAGCTTTGCCTCGTTTCTTCGTTTTGTTTTTGTGAGTTTCATACCAAATAAAAAATTCACGCTCAAATACAAGTTTCACGCTTTAGCGCCAAAATCGGCCTTGACCAGACTTCTTGTACATGATATACAATAAGTCATCGCCTTGATTTCACGTGTGGAGTCCCTATATAAATCTCGCCACGGAAGGCCATACATCAATCGCAACAAATACGCCATATAATTAAATCGTAGCCATGGCCACTTAACAATGAAAGTTAAAAATGACTTTTGTCTTGCACAAAAGTCTAATTTTTTTAAAAGGAATGATATATGATAAATGTTGAGTATGTATTTTGGTATTATAGTATATTAATACTATGAGTGAACATGGAATTACTAATTAACAAATATTGTTATTAGTTCTAATGGATAGAATTTGATTATACAATCTATAATTAAAGCATACGTGATGTAGAGATATAGTATGCTGTTACTGATTGATTATGTCATGTTAACATATGTATATAGGATAATTATGATTTGGATTATAACGGTTTAATCTACGCGCAAGGAAAGTTCTCTAACTCCATACTCTCGTTGAGTTAGTTTGTTGTGTTTAAGCAAGTTTCTAATCCAAAAGCTTCGTTATACAAATTTCATATGCTATACTTTATTGAGTAGAATATTTCCACTAAGCAACTTCATTGTATCCAGTTATTCATGATGATACAAGCTTTCCATCTCCACACTTTCGTTGAGATAGTTATTATGATTATGCAAGTTTTCTTAACTCTTAACTTGTTATATTAGCATGCAAGTACCTTTATTCTGTTGAATCAGTTTATCATTCAAGTTATTATTTGTTGTGCATGTTTGATATTAAATTCTAATATGTAACCTTAGCTTAATGTTATTCAAAGCAAGGTATGATGTGTTATTCAATAGTTATGCTATTAGATTATCCCTAAAGCATGAACTTAGAATGAAATATTTATTCAATTATGATTATTCAGTAACATAGTGTTATTATTTTTTATTCAACTAATCCTTAGTTGATGTCCGTTGAACTCCAAATTACCTTGAAGTGTATCCAAACCAAACTATCTTTGGGGCGGACTTGTACTTAAAATACTGAGATGAACAACCCTATTTATAGGGGTTATGCTTAGTTTTGTACTTTGCGCTGAAATATTTGTATACAATACATGTACGAAGGGTTGATCCCCCTAAGTACCCTAAAGTCATTATAGTCGTATGACTATAAAAGTTAAAGTTGAAAGATTACTTATAACTGTGGACAAGGTTCGTGGTCATTAGACCCTCAGTTGAATGTTTAAGATGTTAATAGAATTTATTGTTCAATTCTATTGAGCCCCTGAATGGGCAAGAAATGTTTCAGTTCTTTTAAGCCTCTGAATAGGAAATGAGCGTATGAGAAGTTAATAGAACTTATTGTTCAGTTCTATTGAGCCCCTGAATGGGCAAAGAATGTGAAAGTTTTATTCATTGATATTTCAAGTGAGCCTTGTTTGCTCACTCTTGCCTGTAAAATCCTTACAGCTAAAGATGGAAAGGCTGACGTACCTAGCTCCAGTAAAGGAAAGGGAAAGATGAACAAGTATTGAAGACTTGTAATAGTTTTGATAGTTTTATTATCAGACTTTGATTTAAAGATTGTAATGGAGTTTATTTTAAAATTTCCGCATGAATGTTTGTTTATAAAGGTTAGATAACCTGGGAGATTTTATTTTATATAATTCCTGTATGGGCAGGTTTATTATTCAATTTTATTTATGATTGGGTAGTTATAAATGAATGTTTTTATTACGTGAACACCAAATCTTGAGGTAATGAAGTACCGGGATTTGGGGGTGTCACATTCTCTCTTCGTCGATTCTTGCTTCTAGAATTACGCCCTCTTGAACCTTCTTCTTCACATTCATCAGCTCTGAGTATGTAGCTTGAGCGGCTTTAACTTTATCGATTAAAGTTGATTCTAATCGTATATTCGTTATCTTCACATGGGTTCATATATTCGCACTTGTAACCGCATACGATTTTCTACTCAACGCGTCAGCTACCACGTTCGTACTTCCACGATGATATTGAATGGTACGATCATAATCTTCAACAGCTCGAGTCAACGTCTTTGGCACGTTATACATTCATTTTAGTTGAAGAAATATTTAAGTGTTTTAGAAATGGGTTTAGTACTGGGGTCAATACAAAATTCGATTTCACGCTCTAGGGTAGGCTAAGAAGTCTTCAAGATTACGTCAAGAAATTTATTAACAATAGAAATATCATTCACAACTGTGACCCTCATCCAAGACTTAGATAGTACGTCACATTGATACTTATCAACTTGCCATCGTCATTCACGACGTCGCCTACAAAAAGTCTGGCTTCGGTGCATTCCACACAAGGAAGTCAACAACGAAAGGACCGGGGCTCTTTACTTATGGCTTGATATGACAATGATTGACTTTAGTGGTTTGGTTGCTTGAATTCGCATAACAGGCTGGTTAGGAATATGAAAGCTAACAACCTTACAAAAAACACGATGAGTAGTTAACCAATCGATTCCTAAAATCGCATCAAAGGCAAGTATTTTCAAAGAGATAAGATTGACAGGTAACGTGAAAGTGACAATTTGAATTAAACAAGATTTATAAATAGTGGATGTAACGAAGGTTTCTCCCAATAGATATATCAAAGTCTAACTTCTCTGGAGTTAACTTCAAACATTGAACACAACTAGGTGAAATAAAAGAGTAAGTAGAACCGGTATCTAACACGGTATAGATTTCACAAGAGTTTATGACTAACATACCCGTGATAATTTTATTTAGGTTCCTTGTCACAAAAAAAATGTTCTCTCTTAAACTACCGGCTTTAGCTTGTCTGGGACATCCTTTGGCATCACTATCCCAGCTGCACTTGACTTCACCATATGACAAAATCGAGCTAGGTGACCTTCTATTCTGCAATTAAAACACGTTTTGGATTGCTGCGTACAGTTTGGACGGATGTGTCCCTCCTGTTAGCATTTGAAACATACGACCGTGGTCATTCTTCTTCCTTTGAAACGGGTGTTGGTGCTGATGTCTTCACGTCATTGTTGAACCTTCTCTTCTTGAAATGTCCATTCTTATTGTTTTGACCATGATTACCACCAAAGTGGTTACCATTTCTGGCATATTGATTCTCTCCATGCTTATTGTCACCGCTTTGATGGCTGTTATCACCAGTATTATCATTTTGTCGGCTGCTCTCTTTTGGTTGCGTTGACTCGTTATCGCACTCCAATAATTGAGCCCTATTAACAACATCTGAATACAAACACAGTTTATGAGAGATAAAATATTGACGTATCTCTGGCTTCAAACCTCTTAAAACATCCGCGTCATTCTTTCTTCATTATCAACCAAGTGGGACACAAATTGGGATAACTCAGCAAACTTGGCTTCGTACTACGACACGGTCATGTTGTTTTGCTCCAACTTGATAAATTCCACCTCCTTCATGTGACAAATTCTTTCGGGAAAGTACTTGTCATTGAATGACTCTTGAACTTCTCCCAAGACATCTTGAGTCGGCCAGTCAGGTGCGTTTCTGATTCCCACCAGTGATCTGCCTCTTCACGCAACATAAAGGTGACAAAGTGAACCTTTTGCTCCTCAGAGCATCCCAAGACATCAAATATCTTGGTGATCTCGCTTTAACCACGCTCCGCCTTTAAGTGGTTCTCGGCTTTCCCAAAAACTCCGTGGTCCCAGCTCCTTGAATTGCTTAGCGGTGACCAACCGTGGGTTGTCATTGTTTCCTCCTCGCATTATGAATGTGAGCCGCCTTTGATGTTGTTGCATGAATTCTAAAAAGCTCCTAAACGTACCGTCATTCGTTAATTGATCAGTGTTGTTGTTTACAGGAGGATTATTGCCATCCTGTTGCACATTGTCCTGATTATTGATCTGTGGAGAAACAATAGTCTCCTGTGCTCCATTGCTATTCTCAACATTCTTGGATGTCATTTTCAGATACTGCCATAAAACAAAGGTTAATTGACATGTAACATATTATCCCTATATTCTGACCGACCAATTAAGTACCAAATAAACTTAGGTAGGTCATACTAGCGAAGGAATTCCCCGTCTCTCCCCTCCTAGTTCTATTCTCACATCCTAGCCAGGGATCATATCCCTAAGCTTTGATACCAACTGTGATGCCCCCAAAATAGGTATACATCACCCATCTTGAGTCGCCAAATACATGGTACAGAATTCAAATACAAACTTAATTTTACAACAAATGTGTAAAATACGACAAAACATAAAATCATGAGTTTTAATACAAATCATCCTCTAGAGTATACAAACTCAATGGAGACCTCATTACATTTATTATCACACTATTTCACGTAATAGTGAGGACTACTAATGCACCATCTAGGACCATCACTCTGTTCCCCGACTAGTCCCCGCTACATTCTCATTTCCTGAAGAGAACAGTAAAAGAAAGGGTGAGCTCAACTAGCCTAGTAAGAAATATTATGACTAAGATAATGCAGAATAAATAATCATTAGCCTTAAACAGTGTTAAACTGATACAATATAACAAACATCAAGTTTAACTACAGCGGAACAAGCAATCCATTAAAAGAGTCAAATAGAGAATAAAATCTACTATCTTTTATGATTTAAAAGGTTTTTCATCACTTTATCGCTGGGACTTAGCTTAATAAACAATCCACATCATTGAATCACCCCTGCACTACGGCCAAGGATATTCTTTAGTATCACGACCACGATTATCCATGCACTATGGGCCAAAGATAATTGTGTTTTCATTAATGGTCCTGATCATGCCATAAAACAATTCATCTTTACACCCTTGGCCGAAGAGAATCCATAGCCATAATCATACCAAAAACTGTCCATCAATGCATTACGCAGCCAATGAGGACTTTTTCCACATCATTTGTAACATTACTACCATGATTATACTTTGAATAATCCTCGTCATAATCATACCAAGTCCATCTATGCACTACAGCCACGTATTTACTTTCAACATAATATAAACATGAGGATGCTTGACAATGATATAAGAATTCAATAAAACAAGTTCAAGAATTAAATTATCCAGAACTAATAACGTCCAAATTGTCAACATGATACTTCTTTGTAGAGTAAAATTCAAGAATGCTCAGAAGAATATTTCCATGAAAAGATACTGGATGAAGCGCCAATATCAAGGATATTTTACTAATTTTATGGAGAATAAAAGTTAAAACTTTAACCAACTGGATGAAGGAATGAGCTTCTATTTATAGAAAAATGGACAGCATAGTAACTAACTCATGAACGGTCCAGATTGATTTACTTTAATCTGACGGTCCATATTTAAAGCAAAATCTTTTAAATAAAATATAATATATTCTATTTATAATCTAATAAAACGAATAACTTTATAATAATTTTACTATGTAAACACTATGCAGGCACTATGCAAACACTTTGCATAATAAAATATAATATATTCTATTTATAGAATAACTTTATAAAAGTATTTTATTTTATATAAAAAGATTTTACTATGCAAAATACTATGCAGACACTATGCATAATAGAATATAATATATTCTATTTATAGAATAACTTTATAAAAGTATTCTGTTTTATATAAAAAGTTTTTCTATTTTATTACATTAATAATACCAATAAAAAAAAACTGAGTGACTTATGACGTAAGCATTAATAATCAATACCGTGTGTTACTATGCAACCACGCGTATTACTGTACTTTTACTACCGAGTAGTTCAACAGTATTAATGGTAAAACGTCCGCCGTTATTTTTATAAAAATATTTTTGTCATTTTCTCATTTCGACAATAATTCTGTTGTGGGGTCCACCAATGATTGTACCGTCGTACGGATATTCCCCGACAAAATGAATATTCCCCGACAAATCGAATATTATACAACAAATTGCATACTTTGCAAAATGTATAAATACTACCCACAACTATAACATTATATCAAATCCACACCATAATATTCAAAAAATTATTTCGAGAAAATTAAATCTTTATTCATAAAATCTGGGGTCTCACAGCCTCCTTAGGAGATATCTCATTATCCCCCTCTGAAAATGAGCTCTCTCTCTCTCTCCCTCTCTTGTAATTTCGTCTCTATTTCATAGTAGATTATGGTTGTACATATAGTTTAGGTAGATTAGGGCGAAGTTTGGGATTCCTTGAAGCTCAAGAACAGTTAGCAATACAGATTAGAAAGCTTGAAAGGATTGGAATTCTTGGAGACTGAAGAAGCTTTAACAGAGTTTATTCTTATCCATTTGTTTCCTTTGATCTTGTAATCAATAAATGTTGTTTATATTGGAACTAATGTTTGGTTTAAGAACTATGAACTAATTATTGGCTCTAAGGTTATAATGGAACCCTTTGTTAATTTGAATTGACTATCTTATCTCGTTGGTTGGCACCATATGGTTTGGTTCAATATATTCATGCCTAATGATTCTTGCTAAGAAATTAGTGATGATTTTGGTAATCTATATGAAGTTGAAAGAGGGATTGTAGATTTACACCTAAATATATTGGCATGTGATTATGGATTGTTTACTTGATTTGACTGCATAATTTGTGTATAGAATAGACATATGTATGTGCACCATGTGTGGCCTTATTGAGAACTTATGCTTTAAATCCTTGTTATGGTTAATTCGCATAGACATGTTTAGGATAGTACCTAGCTTGGATGTTCTTTTCTATTCTATTCCCTTTCGGGTGGATCTAGAGAGGATATGCCAGTACATACCTCAGAAGAGGTGTATGAGCACTTGTGTGTTCTCGGTCGACAAACTGTCATGACCATTAAGACCATAGAGAGAAAGTTAGGAAGTTTTAATGAAATATAGCACACCAGGTGTTTGACAAAATGCCAGTGTGGGGTGAAGTTATGAACTTAGCTTGTAGCACCTTCGATACCATTCGTTATCCATTTACTAGCTTTGATAATTAGATATAACTAGATTAATCACACTTATGTATTCTGCTGTTCGAATAAGACTTAAGCGATACAAAGTTGGTATTTGGTAAATGTTAGTGATAGTTTTGTGACGCCCCCAAAATAGGTATACACAACACCCATTCTGAGTCGCCAAATACATGGTACAAGAAGCAAACTACAACTTCAATAATACAAATGTCGTGTGAAATACGACAATATATACTGTGAGTTTAAATACAAATATTATCTTCTAGACAATATCTATACTCAAATAATTCCTCATCACATTTATTGATACATTATTTTACAAAAATGGTGAGGACTACTAAACAACTCTCTCTAGAACCTTCATTCCATACCCCGACTAGTACTCGCTACATTCTCGCCTCCTGAGAAGAAAAATGGAACAACAAGGAAAAGGGTGAGCTCAACTAGCCCAAGAAAAGAATATTATGACTAAGATAATATACAACAAATTATCGTTAGTCTCCAACAGGAAAAATCGATAGAATACAATAGACAACAAGTTTCAGATCAATATTCGCAATGAAATAATAATTCATAGAAGAGTTACGTAGAGAATGAAATCTACTATAATCTATGAATTTAACGTACCATCATCATCAATATTTTATCCTCAGAACATCAATCAATTTTCATCTCAAATCAAATATTCATCTTTGCACTCTGTGCCAAAGATATTCATCAATCGGTCATGTTCATCTCAACACTGCTCATCTTTGCACTAAAGGCCAAAGATATTCATCACTCGGTCATGTTCATTTAAACACATGTTCATCTTTGCACTCACAGCCAAAGATATTCTTCAAATCATTCATCTTTGCACTACGTGCCAAAGATATTCAATAATATCATCATTTAAAACGAGGATGATGAAAAATATTTTTAAAGAACGAATCCAAAGAAATAAAATGACAAGGATTAAGGATTAAGGATTCGTACTTTGTTTTTTATCCATGTCCAACAATACCTCAAAAATAATCATAGTGGTGTAAAATTCAAGAATGATCAAAACATGGATACAATCGTAGCTAGTATCCGAATAGATATTTTGGACGAAAAGAAGAAATTTTATTTTTCTATGAATAGTCAGAGATATCGTGAATAGTCTTAGTATCGTGAATAAGTAACTCACACCAAAAGATAGAAATTCCACAAAAAAAACATCTTCACGCTTCATGAATAGTACTCGTGAATAGTAACTCGTGAATAGTAACTCATGAATAGTAACTCGTGAATAGTAACTCATGAATAGTAACCCCAGAGACATGAAAAGTTCCAAATTTGATAAAACTTCAGATTAACATTTCAAAGATAATGATATTGAAGAAATAATATCATTACTGGAAAAATAATATCCCTTACCTCAAAGAATCAAGATTTTGGAAGGAAAGGCTCAAGTGATGTTTGAATGAAACTTGTCTTCGAATAAAGAACTCTCAAAGTATCTAAATACTCACAAAATACGCTCAATAATATAGAGAGAAAAGAGAGAAACTTTGTTTCGGTGTGATTTTCAATTCTAACTTAGCCCTCTATTTATAGGAAAATGTTAGCCCGTACCAAGCGCACTTGACTGCGCTACCGATGGCTTTACACTCTTACTATTGCCACCCACCACATTTGAAATAAAATTCAGCACATTTTTTTCACCAACCACAAGTGGGGCCCACTCAATTCTAGAATTTTCCACCAAAATCAATTATAACCCTACTTTCCGAATCAGACACCTCTTAAAATTCATAATAAATCATTCGTGAATTTTTAACGGTTCAAAATTTGTGGACATATACTCAACTTATGTATGTATAACATACCCAAAAATTACCACAATCCAACGGTCGGATTAAAAATTATAACCCCCGCAATATATCTCAAAACCCCTGATTTAATTTTTAATACCTCCAATCCGATAAAATACTGATAAAACACCTCAACATAATTTCTTCATTTATAACCACATAAATAAATCCATCATTTATATCCACATAAAATAAATATTTCTTTATCATATGAATCAATAATTAATTATTCACAAATAATATTACGAATCACAATTATGACAACCAGCCGCTTCCCTGTGAAAGAGGGGCTTTTCGATAAGGATTTCTCCTTCTTGGCGGCAAGCAATTAGGTGGCCAAACCTCTCCTCGATGTAACTTTCTAGACATTGCCAATAATGCTATCTAATAATATTATTCAAATAATATGAATTATTGATCCGATAATGGAGATAATGTGCGGTGACAATTATTGAACAACAATAATATAAAATATCAACGCAAAGAATTATCAATCAATAAAATAAAATATTGAATAAGAATTCATCGTGAAAATTATTGAGTAGTGCCTTCTTACGTAAGGATCAATAATTCAACAATCTTGTGCAATACCGCAGCTACTCTTTGTGCAACCACGCCAGACATCGTATTTTAACCACCGGTATTCCAATAAATCTTAATCTGAATAACTACGCCAAGTTATTTTTAACCAACTTATATTTGTCGCTTTCTTCATCCAATCCCTTTCCGTTATGGGGCCCACATATGGTCGCTACCGTCGCATTTAATATTCCCTGACAAAGACAAATATTCCACGACCAAACGAATATTCCCCGAATAAAAATGAATATTTTATAACCACTGCTTTTATTTTGAAATATTTGCGTATTTAACCCTTAACTATCCACATTAATCAAATCAACCCTTACTATTTCAAAATAATAAATAAAGGAAATTCCTTTTTATTTAAAAAATTTCGGGGTCTTACAAGTTTCTCGTGGGTTCGACACTCTACTTATCATATATTACATGTTGACCGCGTATACTTGCACGTGTGTTTTATCGATTGCGGAATCGACCAACACTACTAAAATATGCCAATACCATTCCAACACCCCTGATTAGACACAGAAGGTTGTTGAGCACTCCGTCACCTAATTCAGAATCTTAATCTCATTGAGAATGGTGATTTACAAATGGTAAATAACAATACCTTCCCTGAAGAAGAGATATTTCTTCTAGGGACAAGAAACTTGAAAGAAATTATAGCAGTCATTTCCTATGAAGGAGACAATTCTGCAGTACCCTTGGTAATTCAAGGAATGGGGGATAAAAGAGGGAAGAATCCTATGAAGATAGATGCACCAGAACCATTGTTGTTGCCATCGCTACCCCAATATCCTATTACCTGCCTGAAAAAAGTCCCATGGAATTATGAGAAAAGTAAGGGATCAACCTTAGACTGCATTGCTATCATACCTAAGGATAACCCTTTATACTTACCTAAGAGGGTATTAAAAATCTAGTTGCCAAAACCATGGGGAAGATACCCGAAGAGAAAGTCACAGAATTCCTCAGCAAAATGGGGCATAATGAAGCAAAAGTGGTGCAATGTTTGAAAGAAGTACCCCGACAAATCTCCATCCTGGATCTGATATTATCCTCGGGTGATCATTGTAAAATCTTGATACAAGTCCTGGAAGAAGCTCATTTGCCAAAAACGATGGATACAGAAATATTTCGTCACCTAGTAGATCACATCCTTAACAGTAATGTGATATCCTTCACTGATGATGACATACCAACAGAAGGAACTGGTCATCACAAGTTGCTACATATAGCAGTGATATCCTATAGATATGTGATAGGGGGTATTGATAGATGGAGGATCTTCCTTGAACATCTGTCCTTATGATACCTTGGAAAGAATGAAAATCAACCCAAACCGGATCCGGAGCAATCATATCGTTGTAAGAGCCTTTGATGGATCTCGACGGGACATAGTAGGAGAAATATAACTTCCAACGGAGATTAGTCCACACACATTCCACATAACATTCCAAGTGTTAAACATCACTACTGGATATAATTTACTATTGGGAAGACCTTGGATTTATATGGCAGGGGCAGTCCCATCCACACTTCATCAGCAGTTGAAATACATCATCAATGGTAATCTGGTAATTGTTAATGCTGAACTAGAGTATCCAGTTCATGTGAATGGAGAGATGCCTTTAATTAACCTCAATGAAAGAGTTGAGCCTACTAGTTTTCAAGCATTTGAAGTGAGCACCATTCATTATCGATCTATTGGGGCACCAGCCTTAAAACCAAGAATCTTTCCCAAAGTAATGTTTGTCGATCAAGAGATGATAGCCTTGAGCTTCTAGCCTGACAAAGGGCTAGGAAAAAGTCAAAAAGGAATCAAGAGTTCAATTCAGATACCTAGCCAGATAGAGAAAGCTGGATTAGGCTACTTCCATAGATCAAAGAGCAGAAACTAGCATAAGCATATGTTGGTTCATCTATCAACCATTCTATTACCGGATTTCATTGAAGTAGGATTTAAGAAACCTGTGAGGAAGATTTCTGCCTCTTTATCCAATTTGTTGATGCCAAAGGTTAAATCAGTTAGAGACAAAAGAGAAGCACCCCTTCCTGCCAAGGAAGAAAAGATTCAAAATAAGCATTTCCTTCAAGAAGTTCAAAGTCAATTTGCAAAGATGTTCAACCTAGCATCTACTTAGGGTGAGGCTGTCAATGTCAAGAAAGTTGACCAGACAGGAAACCATCCTTCAATCCCTTTCATAAATTGGGCTAAGGTTGATGTTCCAGGGAAAGACGCTGACCCTATAAGGATTAATTATGACCATCATAAAGGAGGAGGACAACAACAACCCTTTCATCATGACAGTCAGTAATGACCTGACTCTAGACAACTGAAGCAACACTCTTTGAATCACTCAAAAAGGGTAAAAGGGCAAAGATAGTCCATCTTCCCTGAAGTGTAGATATTATCAAGCTGCTTACTTTTGTTTCCTGTTACTAGCAGTTTACTTTTGTTTATGTAGATACTTTTGTATGTTAAACAGTTCCATATATTAAGTAAAAGCATTTTATTTTCAAGACTCCAAAGTTGGGTTTGTTTAGCCTTGAAGATGAGTTATCAAATCAAAGTAGTGACTACAACTTTGATGTAGAACTGGACTTTGACCCGATGAGGATTGATCAAGATGAGATAGATGACATTGAGGTGCCCGAGGAGATCAAAGGATGGGTGAAAGACAAACCCAAACCCAACCTTGAGAAAACCATCACTGCCAATGTGACGCCCCCAAAATAGGTCTACACAACCCATTCTGAGTCGCCAAATATATGGTACAAAATTCAAATACAAACTTAATTTACACAATACGACAAATTTAAGCTGAGAGTTTTAACACGAATATTGTCTCGTAGACAATATCCAAACTCAAATGAAGTCCTCATTACAATTATTATCACACTATTTCATAGAATAGTGAGGACTACTATAGACACCATCTTGGACCATCACTGCATTCCCCGACTAGTCCCAGCTATATTCTAATTTCTTTAAGAGAACAATTAAAGAAAATGGTGAGCTCAACTAGCCCAGTAAAGAATATTATGACTAAGATAATGTAGAATAAATTGTCCTTAGTCTTTAACAGTATAAAAACTGATAGAATACAATAAAACATAGAATACAATAAAACATAAGTTTAACTGCAGCGGAACAAGCAATCCATTTGAAGAGTCAAGTAGAGTATGATGTCTACTATCTTCTATGATTTAAAAGTTCATCATCAATTGTAAGACCCCGAAATTTTTTAAATAAAAAGGAATTTCCTTTATTTATTATTTTGAAATAGTAAGGGTTGATTTGATTAATGTGGATAGTTAAGGGTTAAATACGCAAATATTTCAAAATAAACAAGTGGTTATAAAATATTCATTTTGTTTGGGGAATATTCGTTTGGTCGTGGAATATTCAGATCGTTTGGAATATTCGCATGCGACTTTGTATGACCATGTGTGGCCCCATAACGGAAAGCGATTGGATGAAGAAAACGACAAATATAAGTTGGTTAAAAATAACGCGTAGTTGTTACTGAAGTAGATCGTTGGAATACCCGTGGGTTAAAATACGATGTCTGGCGTGGTTGCATTGCGTAAGACACCAGATATTGCATGTCGATCGTCAATTATTGATCCTTACGTGAAGGCACTACTCAATAATTTTCACAGTAGTTACCGCTTAATATTTTATTTTATTGATTCAATAATTGTGCGTTGATATTTTATATTATTGTTGTTCAATAATTGTCAATTGCACATTATCTCCATTATCGGATCAATAATTCATATTATTTGAATAATATTATTAGATAGCATTATTGGCAATGTCTAGAAAGTTCACAAGGAGAGGTTTGGTCACCTAATTGCGGCAAGAAGAAGGAGAAATCCTTATCTGAAAGCCCCTCTTTCTCGAACTACCGTCATTATCATAATTGTGATTCTCGTAATATTATTTGTGAATAATTAATTATTGATTCATATGATAAAGAAATATTTATTTTATGTGGATATAAATGATGGATTTATTTATGTAGTTATAAATGAAGAAATTATTGTTGAGGTGTTTTATCGGTTTTTATCGATTGGAGGTATTAAAAATTAAATCGGGGGGTTTTGAGATATATTATGGGGTTATAATTTTTAATCCGACCGTTGGATTGTGGTAATTTTTGGGTATGTTATACATACATAAGTTGAGTATATGTCCACAAATTTTGAACCGTTAAAATGCACGAATGATTTGTTATGAATTTTAAGAGGTGTCTCGATTCGTAAATTAGGGTTATAATTGATTTTGGTGGAAAATTCTAGAATTGAGTGGGCCCCACTTGTGGTTGGTGAAGAAATGTGCTGAATTTTATTTCAAATGTGGTGGGTGGCAATAGTAGCACGTAAAGCCATCGTGTAGTGTCAAGTCCGCCTTCACGGGCTAACATTTTCCTATAAATAGAGGGCTAAGTTAGAATTGAAAATCACACCGTAAACAAAGTTTTCTCTTTTCTCTATATTATCGAGCGTATTTTGTGAGTATTTAGATACTTTGAGAGTTGCTATTCAAGACAAGTTTCATTCAAAGATCACTTCCTAACCTTTCCTTCCGAAGTACCGATTCTTTGAGGTAAGGGATATTATTTTTTTTCAGAATGATATTATTTCTTCAATATCATTATCTTTGAAATGTTGATCCAAAGTTTTATCAAATTTGGAACTTTTCATGTCGTGGTTACTATTCATGAGTTACTATTCACGAGTTACTATTCATGAGTTACTATTCACGAGTACTATTCATGAAGCGTGAAGATGTTTTTTTTGTGGAATTTCTATCTTTTGGTGCTCTGAGTTACTTATTCACGATATCAAGACTATTCACGATATCACGACTATTCACGATACCAAGACTATTCATTCGAAAAAATAAAATTTCTTCTTTTCGTCCAAAATATCTATTCGGATACTAGCTCCGATTGTATCCATGTTTTGATCATTCTTGAATTTTACACCACTATGATTATTTTTGAGGTATTGTTGGATATGGATAAAACAAAGTACTTAATCCTTAATCCTTAATCCTTGTCATTTTGTTTCACCGGATTCGTTCTTTAAAAATATTTTCATCATCCTCGCCTTTTAAATGATGATATTATTGAATATCTTTGGCTGTAGAGTAAAGAAGATGAATGATTTCAAGAATATCTTTGGCCTGTGGTGCAAAGATGAACAGTGTTTAAATGAATACGACCGATCGATGAATATCTTTGGCTCAGAGTGCAAAGATGAACAGTGTTTAAATGAACATGACCGATCGATGAATATCTTTGGCCTTTAGTGCAAAGATGAACAGTGTTGAGATGAACATGACCGATTGATGAATATCTTTGGCTCAGTGGTGCAAAGATGAATATTTGATTTGTGATGAATATCGATTGATGTTACAGGATAAAATATTGATGATGGATTTGTTAAATTCATAGATTATAGTAGATTTCATTCTCTACGTAACTCTTCTATGAATTATTATTTCACCATGAATATTGATCTCAAACTTGTTGTCTATCAGATTCTATTAAATTTTTCCTGTTGAAGACTAACGATAATTTGTTGTATATTATCTTAGTCATAATATTCTTTATTGAGCTAGTTAAGCTCACCCTTTTCCTTTTTGTTCCATTCTTCTCAGGAGGCGAGAATATAGCGAGTACGAGTCGGGGTATGGAATGAAGGTTTTAGAAAGGATTGTTTAGTAGTCCTCACCATTTTTGTAAAATAATGTATCAATAAATGTGATGAGGATTTATTTGAGTATAAATATTGTCTAGAAGATAATATTTGTATTTAAACTCACAGTTTTACTGTTGTAATAATAAAGTTGTAGTTGTTTCTGTACCATGTATTGACAACTCAGAATGGGTAACGTATACCTATTTTGGGGGCGTTACATCAATGTTTTATCTCTATAACACAACTCAATAAATAATCCATATCATCGAATTATCCATGCACTACGGGCCAAGAATATTCGTTAGTATCACATCCACGAATTATCTATGCACTACGGGCCAAGGATATTCATTATTATCACCAATGGTCATGATCATGCCAAACAACTGTCCATCAATACACTACGAGCCAATGAGGACTTTCACCGCATCATTTGTCTGTAAAATTACAGGTCATGATTATACCGATATATAATTTCTGGTCATAATCATACCAATCAACAGTACATCTATGCACCACGGGCCAAAGATGACTTTCACCACAATATAAGCATCAGGATGATGACAATGATATAAGAAATCAATCAAGTGAGATCAATGATAAATATTAAAGATTTATAATTCAATTTATCAAGAGTTTAAGAATATCCTTGTCAACATGATAATTAATTGTGGAGTAAAATTCAAGAATGATATTCATGTATCAAAAATAATTTGGACAGAAAAGAAACCATTTTTTTGTCGTGAATAGTACCCAGGGTGAATAGTACCCGAGTGAATAGTATCCCGTGAATTGTACCGTATGTATGAATAGTACCCCGTGAATAGTACCCCAGCATGAAAAGATTAAAATTTAACAAGAATGTTCAGAAAAATATTTCAGTGAAACGATACTAGATGAAACGCAAATTTCAAGGATATTTTACTAATTTCAAGGAGTATAGAAGCAATACTTATCAAAATAAGTGTAGATTTAGGAATATGAAACGAAATAATATTACTTACATACTACAGAGTATGGAAAAAAATATTATTTCTTACGAATATTGAATGAAAATAATATCCTTTACGAATATTGAACGAAAATAATATTCCTTACGAATATTGAACGAAGATAATATCCATTACGGCTATTGAACGAAAATAATATTCCTTACGAATATTGAAGAAAAATAATATTCCTTATGAATACGAAAAATAATATCTCTTACGAATATGAAATATAATACCCCTTACATTAAAAGGAGAGTAATTCTGACTGGTATAGCGGAGATATTTTTGAAGAAAATTTGTACTATTTGCTACACTCAAAGTTTTCTTAAACTCAAAAGAAATACGCTCAATATTATAGAAGAAGAATTCTCTGATTCTGGTGTGATTTTCATTTCTAAACTAAACATCCTATTTACAGGAGAATGGCGGGGTACTATTTGAATTAGAAAATCACGGGTGAACAGACGAAGACTCACGGGCGCAGCATTATGCAGCACTATGCAACACTATACAGTACTATGCAATATAAAACAAAAACTGAGATAACTTTCTATCGACGATTTTGAAAAATGAGTAATTGGGGGTTCATGTAATACGCCAAACTTACAACAAATACTTTATAAAAAAACCCCTCTATTTATATTAAATCACATGACTAAACACATTTTTAATCTTTCATTATTAATATTATAACTCAAAATATTAACAACCAGATCATTCCCAGGAAAGAGGGGGCTTTTCGATAGGTACTTCTCCTTATTGGCGCACAATTAGATGACCTAACCCCTTTCCTCGACAGAACTTTCTAGACATTGTCAAAAATGCAAATGATAATATGAATAACTGTGTCGTCTCATTTATTGATTTAATAATATAAAATATTGTGCAGATGATACTGTAACAATAATTGAATCAATAATATGAGATACTATGCAACAACTACTATGGCAATTATTGAATAAAGTTGAGTGACTTCTTAAGTAAGAATCAATAATCAATGATACTATACAATACCGTGTGCTACTGTGCAACCACACGTATTACTGTATCTTTATCACCGGGTGTTTCAACAGTTAACAGTAAAAGTTTTGCCATTATTTTTATAAAAATGTTATTTCTGTCGCTGTCTAAATCCGACAATAATTTCGTTGTGGAGTCCACTAATGACTGTGCCGTCGTACGAATATTCCCTGATAAAACGAATATTCCCCGACCAAACGAATATTTTATGACAACTTGCTTCCTTTGCAAAATTTGTAAATATTATCCATAACTATAACATTATATCAAATCCACACCTTATTATTCAAAATAACATTTAAAGAAAATTAAATCTTTATTCATAAAAGTTGGGGTCTTACAACCTCCCCTTATGAAATGTCGTCCTCGAAATTTGTGTACGTACCTGGTATGTCGAAAAGGTGAGGATACCTTGTTTTCATTTCAGTTTCTAACTCCCAGGTCATTTCCTCAATATCGTGGTTTCTCCATAAAACTTTGACTTGAGGTATAACCTTTGAGCGTAGAATATTTTCCTTCTTATCCAAGATTTTAACAAATACCTCTTCATATGTTGAATCTTCTACTATCTTGGCTGGTTCTAATTCAATAATGCGGTTCGGGTCTTCCACATATTTACGTAACATAGATATGTGAAAAACATTATGAACACGAGACATACTTGGCGGTAAAGAGAGTCTATAGGTCACAACTTTAACTTTATCGATTAAAGTCGGTTCTACTCGTATATTTGACATCATTACATGGGTCCCTAGAGTCTTTAACTCTATCTCCATCATTTATAAGTCATACGAAATGTGTCTTTGTGTTAACAACATCACACTCGTACCCGCATATGATTTTCTACTCAACGCATCAGCTACCACGTTCGCTTTTCCAGGATGGTATTGAATGGTATGGTCGTAATCTTTCAACAGCTCGAGCCAACGTCTTTGGCGCATGTTAATTTCGTTCTAGGTGAAGAAATATTTGAGAGTTGTGTATCGGGTTCAAGGTCAATACAAAATTTAATTTCACGCTCTGGGGGTATGCCAGGAAATTCTTCGGGGAATACTTCAGGAAATTTATTAACAATAGAAATATCATTCAAATATGACGTATTTTTGTTTAAATCCGTGACATGGGATAAGAAAGCTTGACATCTGTTTTTCAATAAACGAATGCCTTTATGGCTTGATTTGAGGGTGATTAACTTTAGTGGTTTGGTTGCTTGAATTCGTATAATAGGTTGGTTAGGAATATGAAAACTAACAACCTTACGGAACTAATCAATTTTAGCATGATGAGTAGTTAACCAGTCGATTCCTAAAATTACATCAAATGCAAGTATTTTCAAAGAGATGAGATCACCAGGTAATGTGAGGGTATTAATTTGAATCAAACAAGATTTATAAATGGTGGATGTAACGAAGGTTTCTCCCAATGGAGTTTCAACCGATAAGTCAAAGTCTAATTTCTTCGGAGTCAATTTTAAACGTTGAGCACAATTAGGTGAAATAAAAGAGTGGGTAGAACCGGTATCGAATAAGGTATAGACTTTGCAAGAGTTTATGATTAGCTTACCCATGATAACTTTGTTTGGGTTCCTCGCTTTTTGGGAAGTCATAAAAAATATTCTCCCTTGAACCACTGACTTTGACTTGTCTGGGACAGCCTTTGGTGCCACCGTCCCAACTAGACTTAACTTCCCTATATGACAAAATCGAGTTAAATGACCTTCCTTTTCGCAATTGAAACACACTTTGGGTTGCTGTGTATAGTTTGGACTAATGTGTCTCTCCTCTTCGCATCTGTAGCACACGACCGGTGGTCGTTCTCCTTCCTTAGAAACATATGTTGGTGATGCTGCCGACGTCTCTACGTTGTCATTGTTGAATCTCCTCTTCTTAAAGTTGTTCCCACTTAGTTCACCTCTCCTATCATCTTGGCCATGATTACCACCGAAGTGGTTACCAGTTCTAGAATGATAATTTCCTCCACGATGGTTATCATTGTTCCGATGGTCGTTACCATTGGTATGATTATTATCGTGTTGTTGGTTGTTGCCTTTTGATTGAGCTGACTCATAATCGCGTTCTAATAACTGAGCCTTATTCACAACATCTGAATATAAACAAAGTTTATGAGAAAAGAGGTATTGACGAATTTTGGGTTTCAAACCTCGTAGAGAAATTCACATCATACGCTCCTCATTATCTACCAAATGGGATGCAAACCGGGATAACTCCACAAACTTTGTCTCGTATTGCGATATGGTCATATTGTTTTGTTCCAGCTTGATGAATTCCACCTCCTTCATGTGACGAATACTTTCTGGAAAGTACTTGTCGTTGAACAATTCTTGGAACTTTTCCCAAGACATCTTTAGTGCTAAAAGATGAGTACATTTTACAGATTCCCACCAGTAATCTACCTCTCCTCGTAACATAAAGGTGGCAAATGGAACCTTTTGCTCCTCTAAGCATCCCAAGACATCAAATATCTTGATGATTTTCTTAATCCATGCCTCTGCCTTACGTGGCTCTGGCTTTTCCAAACACTTCGGCGGTCCCAACTCCTTGAATTATTTAGCAGTGACCAGCCGTGAGTTGCCATTGTTTCCACCTGCATTTTGAATATGAGTCTCTCTCGATTGGTGTTGCATGAATTCTAGAAAGCTCCTCAACATACCATCGTTCGTCATTTGGTCGGTGTTGTTGTTTACATGAGGATTATTGCTTTCCTGATGCACATTATCCTGGTTATTGATTGGCGGTGACTCAATGGTCTCATGTGCTCCGTTGCTTATCTCAACAATTTCAGATGTCATTCTTAAACACTGCCACAAAACAAGGGTTAATTGACATGCCACATATATCCCTATATTCTGACCGACCAATCAAATAACAAATAAGCTTAGGTAGGACACACTAGCGAAGGATTTACTCGTCTCTCCCCTCCTAGTTCTAGCCTCAGATATCCATCAGGGATCATATCACTGTGACGCCCCCAAAATAAGTTTACACAACCCATTCTGAGTCGCCAAATACATGGTACATAATTCAAATACAAACAAAATTTACACAATACGACAAACGTAAGCTGAGAATTTTAACACGAATATTGTCTCGTAGATAATATCCAAACTCAAATGAAGTCCTCATTACAATTATTATCACACTATTTCATAGAATAATGAGGACTACTATAGCCACCATCTTGGACCATCATTCCATTCCCCGACTAGTCCCAACTATATTCTCATTTCCTTAAGAGAATAATGAAAGAAAAGGGTGAGCTCAACTAGCCCAGTAAAGAATATTATGACTACAATAATATAAAATAAATTATCCTTAGTCTTCAACAGTATAAAAACTGATAGAATACAATAGACACAAGTTTAACTGCAGCGGAATAAGCAATCCATTATAAGAGTCAAGTAGAGTATGTTGTCTACTATCTTCTATGATTTAAAAGTTCATCATCAATGTTTTATCTCTATAACAAAACTCAATAAATAATCCACATCATCGAATTATCCATGCACTACAGGCTAAGGATATTCGTTAGTATCACATCCATGAATGCACTATGGGCCAAGGATATTCGTTATTATCACCAATGGTCATGATCATGCTAAATAACTGTCCATCAATGAACTACGGGCCAATGAGGACTTTCACCACATCATTTGTCTGTAACATTACAGGTCATGATTATACCGTTACATAATTTCTAGTCATAATCATACCAATCAACAGTACATCTATGCACTACGGGGCAAAGATGACTTTCACCGCAATATAAGCATGAGGATGATGACAATGATATAAGAAATCAATCAAGTGAGATCAAGGATAAATATTAAGGATTTATAATTCAATTTATCTAGAGTTTAAGAATGTCCAAATTGTCAACACGATAATTAATTGTGGACTAAAATTTAAGAATGATATTCATGTATCAAAAACAATTTGGACAGAAAAGAAACCAATTTTTTTGTCGTGAATAGTACCTCGGGTGAATAGTACCTGAGTGAATAGTTTCGTGAATACTTCCGTATATATGAATAGTACCGTATGTATGAATAGTACCCCGTGAATAGTATCCCAACATGAAAAGATTAAAATTTAACAAGAATGTTCAGAAAAATATTTCAGTGAAACTGTTGGGAAATTGCATATTTAAATTTGATGTTGAAAGTAAATAAACATGCTTATATATAAAGTCCTTCAAGGAATACATGTACAAGGACTTAGTGATAGATCAAACTTGTTAGGTTGATCTGAGCTTTAATGTTTATCATTCTGTAAATGAATGTATAGAAGAAGAGATCAAAGCTATTAGGTTCATCAATCTCTTGAGATGTAATAGATAGGCTTCAATAGAATCATAGTCTATCGAGCTAGTCAAAAAATTGTAGAAGCCAACGCAGAATCGTAGAGCATCGAGAATCGCAGTCTGTCTGCTTTGGAGGGCCTCTCCCAGAATCGTAGAGTGGTCCAAACGCCTGCCGAGCCAACTCAAAAATCATAGTGTGTTCTTGAAAGCGTACCAGTGCTAAAAATCAAGCAAACAAATATTGTAGTCTACCAGTGCTTAAGAGAAATCATAGTGTTCTCTTCCATCAGTACCAGATCAAGCACAATGTAGCAGGACACTACGATCATGATCGTAGTGCATCATCTGTCAGTATTAGAAGCATCGAGCCTTGTCCATTTGTTTAAGAATAAATCACAACAAATATGAAATGGATTATAAACGTTGAAATCCTCTGGAATTCCAATGACTCAACACTCATCCTTAGTATATAACAAAGAAACGTATTGAAGAAGCTAAGGAAAGTACTTTAGGTCAGCTGAGAACACCTTTTCAGGTGTTAGGTGAGATAACAGTTTGTTGTGTCAGTGGGGCCAGATGACCCAATAGAAGATTTATAAAAAGTCACCATCAGTGCTCAGAAATGTCAAATACAATTAATGCTTCAATGGATGCCTTCAAATGGATACATTTCAAAGGCACCTTATATACAAATCAGATGCAAGAGACAAGTAAGCATAGAACAAAAAAGCTGAAGAACACTCAACGCTCAATTCTACGATCTGTAAAGAAAGCTTTTTCAGCTACTTAGTTCTTTCGAACACAAACTTAACGATAATTGAGTTGCACCATTCAAGAACTCAACTATCATAAAGTGAAGTAAGAAGTTCTAAGTCGGTTGGACTTGAAGAGTTCTAAGTGAACTAAAAAGTTCCAAGTCTGTAGGACTTAAAGAGTTCTAAGAGAACTAAGAAGTTCTAAGACTGCCGGTCTTGAAGGAATCTCAGTGATTCGAAGATTATAAAAACATCCTTAGTGGATTTCCTACTCAAGGAGTAGAAGAGTGGACTAGGAGCCTTGAGTGCTCTGAACCACTTAAAAACACTGCGTCTCTTATATTCTTGCTATAGCTGCTATATCTGTCATAACTGCTTATCTCCTAGTAACTTGATTTATCTTAAAGAGAAATAAATAAATCTTAAATTCCGCTGTGTTTAAATCATTAACAAATCTGACAAGTATTTTGTAAAAGAAATTTAAAAATATATATTCAACCCCCCTTCTAGATAACTATTGTGCCTCTGGGAACTAACAATTGGTATCAGAGCGGGTTCTCTCAAACAGCCTACAAAACTTGAGTAGATCCTGTGGCACATCTGATAATCGAATCAAAGACTGGAGGAGGCAATAAGCCACCAATGTGTAACAAAGATAAATTCGCCAACTAAAAAGTTCATATACAAGCCTACATGGATTCAATAGATGAAGATCTATTTGAAACTATTCAAAATGGGCCCTACGTTCCAATAAATCTTGCACCAACTTCAGACGATCCAAACAGAGTACAAATCAAGGTCAAAGAAGAATGGATGACAACGAAAAGAAAGTTGTCCAACTCGACAAAAAGGCCAAGAACATTTTGTTCCAATCTTTAGAAGATGATCTGTTTGAAAATATGGTCAACGGCAAAACTGCCAAGGAAGTCTGGGAAGCGTTGCTCATCATGCATGAAGGAACAGAAGAAGTCAGAGAAAATAAGCAATCTCTTCTGACTCAACAATATGAATTGTTTGCCCATGTTCTAGGAGAAAACGTCACTTCCACTTATGAAAGATTCAATGTTCTACTCAACTCTCTTCGAGCCTTTGGAAAGATCTATCCAAAAAAATATCTGATCATAAAATTCATGAGAGCCTTACCAAGCAAGTGGGATGCCAAAACCACTGCCAACAGAGAATCAAAGAATCTCCATGAAAGGACTGTTCAACAACTCTATGGAAACCTTCTTACCTACAAATTGGAGCTGACCCAAAGGGCAGAGACTCTATCTGAAGGAAGAAAGAAGGACAAAGGAGTTGCTCTCAAAGCAACAGATACCATCTCCAAAGCTAACACTGAAAATGACTTAGACTCTGAAGATGATGATGATGAGGATATTACAATTCTAGTAAGAAGACTTAAGAGGTTCATCCGTAAAGGTAGAAGTAACAAACCTAAGAGATTCAACAACAACAACAACTAAGAGCAGATAAATGACTTATGCTACAACTGCAAGAAGCCTGGCCATTTCATTGCAAACTGCAACAAACCTCTTAGAGAAGAACTAAAGATGAAATCAAATTCAAAGAAAGAATTCAAAGGCAATAAGAGGCTCTAGAAGAAAGACAAAGGTCATGTGGTCGGGGGATCATGGAGTGACTCCGATAACGACACAACTCCAGAGTATGGAGATGATGAAGATCCTCAAGTAGCAAATCTATGTCTAATGGCCAAATATGCAATGGATAAGAAAATTCCTGACAATCATGAAGTAAGTATCGATGAGGTATTTGACTTTAACTCTCCTAATGTAGATATTGATGATTTAAGAATTGCACTACATGGCATAACATCTGATCTGCATCAATACATGAAATGGTTCAGAGTTCTCTCTAAAGATTATTCTGTTCTTCAAAAAGAGAAAGAGAAAGTTCAAGAAGAACTGGAAACAACTCTTCTAAGTACTAACTCTCTCGCTAAATTTGAAGCAGAGAATAAACTCTTAAGACAGACTAATGAACTTAATGCACAAAGAGAGTCAAATCTAACCTCTAAGATTGAGGAACTAGAAAAGGCGATCTTAATGTGGAATAGATCTTCTTCATCCATGGACTCTCTGATCTCCAGTCAGAAAAGTGCATCTGATAGAACAGGTTTACGTTTTGGGGAATCCACCTTAGAACCATATGTGGAAAAGATAAAAGAAACTAACTCTAGTAATGTTTTAAATTTTAATAGAAGCATTACATTTGTGAAATTCTCACAGAAGGAAGAACCAGTCCATCCTTGCTCTTCTGATTCAATCCATGTTCCAAGGCATAACGGATCCCATATTGGCCTAAGATTCAGAAAAGTGAAGAGTAACTTAGTCACAACTTGTAGACACTCAAAATTTTTCATTCCTGTTACTAACATTGTAGGAGGGCAAAATCGTCTTCCAAAGATAACCCTGGAGGTCAAATTAGCTCAATCTCAGAGACAACCCCGGGATACTCAGTCAGTCCCATCTTGGAGACAACCCTGAGATACTCAGTTTTAGTCCTAGAGATAATCCTGGGAGTTTTAGTCACAACCTCAGAGACAACCCCGAGGAATGCAATTCCAGTTCCGGAGATAACGCCGGAGAAGTCAGTCACATCTCGGAGATAACCCTGAGATACTCAGTTCCAGTCCTGAAGATAACCTCGGGAGTTTCAGCCACAACCTCGGAGACAACCCCGAGAAATGCAGTTGTAGTTCTGTAGATAACCCCAGAAAAGCTCGTTTTAATCCCCTGAAGTCAGCTTCAACCTCAGAGATAACCCTGAGGCACTCAATTCCAAAACCGGAGATAACCTCGGGAGGTCAGGCACACCACAGAGACAACCATGAGGACATTCAACACCTACAATAACCCAATCTCAGAGATAACCCTGAGCAATGACTGCTAAATCAGCCCGGAACCAGAGATAACCCCGGTGAGGGAAAAAATCATCATTTTGCCACCTCGATCCCACATTCCCACCATCTCAACATCATCTCATACCACATTCTACACAGAAGTGTCCTACAAGAACCATAGCTCAAATCCCGAGTGACTACTACACAAGATAGCACACCAAATAGAATTTAAAGACCTAAAGACCTGGGCATGGACCCATCTTTCTGACTTTTTACAACCTCTTATCCCATGTCATTGTGCAGCCCTCGACAACAACATTAATCTGGAAAGGTATTATACGCCTCGATCGGTTGCCCAGATTGAAAGTTATGAAGGTTCGAGCGGACAACGCATTGCATACGTGCACAAATTTTGAGATGGCGAGGCCCACGGATCCCAGGGA
Organism: Panax quinquefolius; assembly: GCA_020205615.1. Classification (NCBI taxonomy): domain Eukaryota; kingdom Viridiplantae; phylum Streptophyta; class Magnoliopsida; order Apiales; family Araliaceae; genus Panax; species Panax quinquefolius. The sequence goes on from CM035165.1 coordinate 34,635,326, forward strand.
ACCCCGGGTAGTCGCATGTGGACCTGCAGCTCCCCCCTCTATAAATAGAGGGCTTGGGGTGGCCATTTTAGAAGAGAAAAAGGCAAGGAAGCCATGTCCATTTTGCTTTGTACACACTATAAACTAAGTGTTTTCTCTTTCCAAACACTTGTGAGCTTGTGCTTTGTCATATTTTACTGGTAGAAACCGAGTGTTCATTCATTTAAAGCCATGTGAAGGCTTCTTGCCAGCCCACTGTAAGACTTCTTCCATTTCTTAAAGCCTTTCTCCACTTTTGTGTACACACGGTTATTCGCGTTGAGAGTCGTGTTGTGTGTGTATGCCCAGACCATCGGTCTGTGGCTTTTTCTTTCTTTTGTATATATATATATTATCGAACTATGCTTCGATTGAGCCTGAATGTAATATTCGAAGCGATTACTGCTTTATATATATATATATATTTATTTTGTCATCAAACTCTGTTTGATTGAGCCTGGATATACATCCGGATCGTTTGTTGCTTTTATATATAAATACTTATATATACTGTCATCAAACTCTGTTTGATTGAGTCTGGATATACATCCGGAGCGTTTATTGCTAATATATACATATATATATATATATATATGCATTTAGTCCCGCCTAGAGTTTACTTCATGGCGGTCGATCGTCTTTTTTATATATATACATTTAGTCCCGCCTAGAGTTTGATTTGTGGCGGTTGATCGTCTATATATATATATCACTTTTATATATATTTTCATTTCCAATCCCCCATGGAGTTTACTTCGCGGCGGTTGATCATTCATATATGTATATTTATAGCTTTTATATATATAACTGTTTATAGCTTTCATACAAACTGCAACATCATGTGAGCCTAGGAATCATGTGAATCTAGATTCAGTCTCCTGAATCTAGATTCAGTCTCCTGAATCTAGATTCGGTTCCCATGATGAACATTTTCAACTGTAATCAGCCTATAAATTATTCACGGTGTTTGACTTTCCTTATATGGCTCTCATGCCCACAAGGAGTTCGGCACTGCTATGTATCTTATTTTCTCGAAGATGCTTCACATCTCGAAAATAAAAGCAATCAAGCCGAACACATAATAAAATGGAAGTATCAAAGGCCTCAATTACTATTGAGCATAAGGATTTGAAAACCCTCTTTTACAAAACATCATTGCTATTTCTTGTTAAAACTGAATTTTTATATACAATTCAAACCCTTTGTATATAGGTGCAAACGAATCATATTACTACTTCCAGATAATTGCACATTGACCCACACACACATACACACACACATTCATGTAACAGTTTAATTAAAAAGTGGTGGTCACCATGTTACCACGGATGTTGGGGGGGGGGGGTGCCTAACACCTTCCCTCCGCATAATCAAGCCCCCGGACCCTAACAAATCTCGGTTTCACAGACCTGTTAAGAAGTGTCCCATCACTAGGTAAATGTGCAAACCTTTTCTTAGTTGAGTTGGTGCAACCATTTAAAAATACCAATTGGCGACTCTTACAGTCCAATCGTCGGCATATACATGTCGGACCTTTTCGAACTTGTTTTTTCAAATAAATCTCACCTAACATGAGAACACCAAAAGATAAGAATAGAAAGGGACAAATAAAAATCCCGATGTCGACAGGTGGCGATTCTGTTGGGGATTCCAATAAGATGGCTTAAGCCGCTATTACAAGCTTTTCAGAACTATTACATGCTTGTGTGTGAATGTTGCATTTACATTTGAATAGATGTGTACAAATGCATTTATTTTCTGCACTTAGTGCTTCACACTGTATCTGCTTGTGATATTAAGTGCTTCACACATGTCATCATTTCCATACGGTGAGACACGTTATATGTGAATGTATGTTGTGTGGTCCCTCCACCAAGAGGCTATCCTGTCAGTGTTTGATTACTGGACTCGTAGGGAGACTAATTCCAATGAGGCTCATGAAAGGCACCACCCAGATTCGCTCCAGTTGAAAGACCAGGTTAACTTCCCTTCAAGTAAATTGCGATGATCAGGGAACCTTCATGCCAAAAAGCTGCGAGAGTAACCTAAGATAGTTCACCCTCTGATAAACTAAACGCGGAGGGAAGTCTCTTCATACTTTCAAATTTTAATTGCTCGTAAATTCAATTACTTGTAATTTCCATGTCAATCTTAATGTAATGGAAAATATGAAGGAAAATGTGTACATGCATTCCCTTTTATATCAAAACATGACACGCTATCTTGTCATACAAACAGCTAACATCCGTTTTGCAGGATATTACTCCTAAAACGGATACATCACATAGCATGTAGCATTTCCACATTCCCTAAGACTAAACTATATAAGTCTTTTTTTAGGGAAACAATTGGTCCTATTACCCATTCAAAGTCCAAAAAGGCAGTAAGCCTACAGCCAAGCATGACAACATCTGGCCAGTCTAGTCCTACTCCTGTCTCTCATGAGGAGTTCGAAGGATTAAACAACCAAATTACAGAGTTGGTTGTTCTGCTTAAAGAACTACACAAATCCACTCAGGGTCCACGAATGCCCATACATACAGGATCCTTTGCACATGGAGGAACCCAGGGACTGGATAAAGAAACTCTAGTACCCGAGTCTCAGTTGGACAAAACCAACAAAACCCCTTAAATTACCGCTCACAAAGAAGATCCAGACACCGGTGATATCAGGAAGAAAGTTTTATAAATGGAAGAGACCATTCGGTCTATCAAAGGGACTGGAACACACGGCAGTGTCTCATATTTAGACCTTTATATATTCCCCGATGTGCATTATTCGGAAAAATTCAAGACTCCCAATTTTGAAAAGTATGATGGATTTGGAGATCCTTACACACAATTAAAGATATTCAGTGGAGAGCTCGGGTCCTATGCCGAAGATGAAAAGCTCATAATGCATGTAACACCCCAGTCCCACATCGAAAGATAGGGGAAAAATTTGTATGTATATAAGGAAATAAGTTACTACCACTAGTACCTTCAAGTCATGACCTTTTGGGATCCTGTGGTGGGCTAAGATGACCCAAGAAAATACTATTGGGCCAGTAGTTTGAGGCCTTATTGTGATGGATTTGATTCAATTCAATTCAGACTTGGGATTTGACCCAAGATTTGTTCTGAACTCGGGATTTGACCTGGGTTCTTTCATATGGTATCAGAGCCGACTCTCGAAAGCTCGGGTCGGGTCATCCGATCGAGTTGCCGGAGGTGGGGACACGAAGGCTGGTGGTATTATCCCACAATGGAGAGATAAAGGTCCTGAGGTGGGGTCACAAAGCTAGCCTATATTATCCCACAATGGCTAGAGAGGCAAAGATCTTTGGGCCGTGTGTGTGATCGGTTCTGACGGGGATGTCAGAAATTTAAGTGGGAGAGTTTGTAACACCCCAGTCCCACATTGAAAGATAGGGGAAAAATTTATTTTTATATAAGGAAATAAATTACTACCAATAGTACCTTCAAGTCATGACCTTTTGGGAGCCTGTGGTGGGCTAAGATGACCCAAGAAGATACTATTGGGCTAGTAGTTTGAGGCCTTATTGTGATGGATTTTATTCGATTCAATTCGGACTTGGGATTTGACCCAAGATTTATTCCGGACTCGGGATTTGACCCGGGTTGTTTCAATGCAGCTGTTTCAGAAAAGTCTGATTAGAAAAGCCAGAGCATGGTACACCAGATTAGACAACTCCAAGATTCATAGCTGGGAGGAATTAGCCCATGCCTTCCTCAGTCAGTACAGCTTCCAAACTCAGATGGCTCCAGACTGGTACCGAATTACCAAAGTCAAGAAACAAGCAAATGAGTCTTTTAGAGAGTATGCCCAAAGTTATTCCCTCTATGACTGAGTCTGAAATGGTGATGACCTTTATAGACATTCAAGAAGCTCCCTTCTATAAGAGAGTCTTAGCTGGCATAGGCAATCCATTCTCTGAAATGATCAAACATGGAGAAATAGGTGAGATGGGATTGAAATCAGGAAAGATTCAAGACCTTGTCGCTCTAAAAGATGTAGATGTGCACATCCAGTCTAGAAGTTATGGAAACAACCCTTGGAGGGTCCATAAGAAGAAAGATGAGGATGTTTCCTTAATACTACAAGGACAAAAAGGCAATCAGAACATGCCTATTCAGAGGAGAAACTACTCCCCTTTTCAAGCACAGTCTTCAAACCCTCCATTTCCAAAAGGTGGAGAATTCAGACGCACTCGAGCGTTCACACCCTTAGGGGACTCGCTCGAAAACATTCTTAATCTTCTGACAACTCAGAAGAAAATTACCCATCTTCTTCCACCAGCCAACCTGAGTGGAAAGGGTTTAAATGCTAACAGGAAATGTGTTTATCATGCTAGAGCTCCAAGCCATGACACTCAGGATTGCTGGGCCTTGAAGAATAAGATCCAGGATTTAATTAATAATGGTGAGATCGTGGTGACTAAACCCGACCAACCCCATGTGCAAGACAACCCTCTTCCTCAACACAAAGAAGAGGAGGTTAATATGATTAATTGGAGTAGTGGACAGACTTCCTATTACGGCGGTGGATCCTCCCAAGCCATCAAGGATAATGCTGACAAATGGGATTATGCCCAGTTCTAGTTTATGATGGAACGGAAAATGAAGGCTCTGTGCAAATAAGTCAACCAATTGGCAGAACCAGTGGTCCATCAGCACCAAGTCACACGTCTATTATTCAGTCAGGACCATGCTAGCCTCCTTCTGCTTGTCAAAAGTACTCCACCATTGACTCCAGAAGGTGAAACGCTGGAGGATAAAATTGCAAAAAGAGCAAATGCCAAAGTCCGTCGGAATTTTGCCAACAAAAGGGAATTTACCTATCTAGGCCAACCGATGGAAGAAATATTTTAGATGCTGATCAATAAAAGAAGAATCACAGCTCTGTTACCTCCAATTAACCCTCGTTCAAGACGGTTCAATTCTGATGGAGTATGTCAGTACCACTCCCATTCTCGCGGTCACAACACTGAAGAATGATGGGCACTCCGCTATCTTATTCAGAATCTAATTGACAGCGGTGTCCTGTAGTTGGCAGATGATGACATTGTATTACTTAAGAGTGGGGACACATTTCCTACAAAATGGAAGGAATTCGTAGCAGTTATATCCTCTGAGGATGATTTGGCTACCACACCACTCATAATACAAGCAATTCAACTCAAAGGTGTTGAAAATCCTTTAAAAGTGGCTGCACCAAAGCCAATTATCTTACCATTCAGACCACAATATCCTATTGTCAGCCTACAAAAAGTGACATAAAATTATGGAGAGGCTGAAGGATCTACATCCCATATAACTGATGCAGTGTCGAAGGAGAATCCATTGTATCTTCCTCAACGGGTGATGAAGCCTACCATTAAGTCAAAGGGGAAAGTTCCCATGGAGAAGATTGAAAAATTACTCTGTACTATGGGCCCCAATGAAGCCAAAGTAGTTTTAAGCTTGAAAGAAGCTCCACAACAGGTTTCCATATTGGACTTGGTTTTCTCCTCGAAAGATCACATGAAGGTCTTATTGGGAGTCTTGGAAGAAGCTCACATACCAAAATCAGTTGACGTTGAAAAGTTCCATCATCTGGTTGATCACATTTTCAATAGTAATGTGATATCCTTTACTGATGATGACATACCTCCCGAAGGGATGGGTCATTGCAAACCGTTGCACATAGCGGTTATGTCCTCCAGATACGTGGTAGCAGGAGTTCTGATAGATGGAGGTTCATCCTAAACATCTGCCCCTACGCCACCTTGGAGAAGATGAACATCAATCTCAATAGGATCCGAAGCAGCCATACGGTTATCAAAGCTTTTGATGGATCTCGACGAAATGCCGGCGGAGAGATTGATCTGCTTGTGGAAATTGGTCCACTCACATTCTGCATATCATTTCATGTGCTCAAAAAAGCTACAGGATACAATCTACTTTTGGGAAGACCGTGGATTCATATGGCTGGAGCCGTCCCTTCCACCCTTCATCAACAGCTCAAATACATTATTAACAATGATGCAGTTCTTTAATTGTCTTTGAGCCAAAATGTCCTGAATAAGGTGACATACCACTCATCAGTTTTAATGCAAAAGTTGAGCCTGACAGCTTCCAGGCCCTGAAGGTGAGCAACACTCACTATCATCTCATTGGGGCTCCACCTCTAATACCCAGAATTTCTACCGAAGTAATGTCGGCAAGTCAAGAAATGATATCCTTGGGTTATCAACCTGGACAAGGGTTGGGCAAAGATCATCAAGGCATTAAGCACCCAATTCAAGTTCCCAATCAAGCAGAGACAGCTGGACTAGGCTATTCTTTTACCTACAGTCACAGGAATCCTCATAAACACAAACAGGTTCCTTTATCTTCAGACACACAACGATTGCTTAAACCTGCAGAGGCTGAACCTGTACAGCCTGTATTAAAGGTTCCTGCCCATGTGATGACTATGTTGTTTCCAAAGACGATACCGGTCAAAGGAAAGTAAGTCTTGATATCAGATCCAGAGGCGGAGGATAAATCTCGGAGACGTAAACAAGACATTGCAAGGTGGTTGTCAAACATACGCATCATTGTCAATACTGAGGGTATGAATAGAGACATCCCAGACGATGATTGTCCAGACATTATGGTCATCATTCAGGAGAAGGTGGATGATAACAGCCCCTTCATTACTGCAGTCCACCTGGACATCACCCTTGATAATTAGAGCAGCACTCCTTGCGTTTGTCGACAAGGGTAAAAAGAGCAAAAACTCCCTCTTCCATGTAGATAGCCATAACTGCTTACTTTTCTACATAGTATTAGCAGTTGTTTTGTCATTACATGCTAACACTTTGTATGATTGAACAGTTTTATATATTAAGTGAAAGCATTTTGTTTCAGGACTCTAAATTTAGATATGCCAATACTTGCTAATAAGGTGTCTATTCTCCACAACGATTGTAACTTTGATATGAAGTTGGACTCAGACTTGATGCAAATACAAGAGGACTATGAGATACCTCAGGAGATCAAAGAATGGGTCGAACACAAACCCAAGCCAAATCTTGATCAAACCACCTCTTTCAACCTCGGAACTTCAGAAAACCCAAAACAAATCTAGATTGGTACGGACCTCACTCCAAACCAAAGGAATGACTTGGTTACTCTATTGACCCAATTCCAAGATGTGTTTGTATGGTCTCATGAAGACATGGTCGGTTTATCCACTGACATAGTCATTCATTTCCTTCTCATCAAAAAGGGATTCAAGTCAGTCATGCAAAAACTCAGGCGATTAAAACCTAAGTGGAGCTTAAAAGTTAAAGAAGAAATTATGAAATAATTTTAAGCCGGCATCATCATGGTGTCAACATACCCTGAGTGGCTATCCAATATAGTCCCTATGCCTAAACCTGGGGGAAAGGTGCGAGTTTGCACGGATTACAGGGATCTAAATAAAGTTTGCCTTAAAGATAGCTTTCTTGTGCCATTCATCCACATACTCATTGACAATACAGCTCAATATGACATGTACTCCTTTGCGGATTGCTTTGCATTAAATCATGGTTTCTGAAGAGGATCATGAGAAAACTGCATTCATCACTCCTTTGGGAACCTTTTGCTACAGACGGTTGTCATTCAGACTCATCAATGCCGAAGTGACCTATCAACGAGCTATGATGGCTCTTTTCCATGATTTAATGCACAAAGAGATAGAGAAATATATGTGGGTGACATCATTCTCAAGTCCCAAAGGGAGGAAAATCACCTTAACCATCTCAGAAAGCTCTTCAACAAGTTGCATAAGTACAACTTGAAGTTGAGTCTAGCCAAGTGCGCCTTTGGTGTTAAATCATGCAAGTTACTAGAATTCCTAGTCAGCCACAAAGGGATTGAGCTGGATCCCACAAAAATCCATGCCATCACGGAAATGCCCATTCCTCAGACAGAAAAGGAAATACAGGGATTTTTGGGAAGGATTAACTTCATCAGCAGATTCATCTCCCAACTCACAGCAACCTGTGAGCCTATCTTCAAGTTATTAAAGAAGAACTCCTCCATGAAATGGAATGACGAGTATCAAAAAGCATTCCTTGCAATTAAAGAGCAGCTAGTCAATGCTCCTATTTTGGTACCTCCCAGGGATGATGTTCTCCTATTCATGTACCTGTCAATCAATGACAATGCCATGGGCTGCATGCTGGGACAAAAAGACGATACAGGCTAAGAGTGAGCTATCTATTTCCTCAGCAAAAGATTCAGCAGCAGTGAACACAAGTACACTCTGATTGAGAAGACTTATTGTGCTTTAGCATGGGCTTCTATGAGGTTACAACATTACCTCCATGGTCACATAACCTATCTCATATCCCGAGTGGATCCTCTCAAGTACATGTTCAGTAAACCCATGTTAAATTGTTAACTGTCTAGATGGTAGTTGATCCTACAGCAATTTGACATCGTCTACGTGACGCGAAAGTCCATCAAAGGTCAAGGAATTGCGGATCAACTGGCCGCCACACCTTCAGAGGATTTCAAACCCTTGGAAACATACTTCCCCAATAAAGGGGTAATGACAGTTCAGTAATACCATCAGGACGATGGTGGACTCTCAAGAACAACATTACATATCCATTAACTAAAGCTTATCCAACAGCAGGATAATCGTCACTTAGAGAAGAAGAGTATAAGATACAATGACGATTGGCTTTAGTGCAAGTGGGAGATTGAAAGTAGTATGCACACAAGCCAATCATGTTTGATGATAAAGCATATACTTTGTAACAATCTTATTCATTTATTAATAAAAAGTATTAATTTATTACAGTCTCTATAGTGATTTCCATCTTTCAATGATTCTTATAATCAAATGAAAGTGCCACAACACATATTTAGATCCAAGATGAGACTTAGGAACTATTCCTAGTTCTGTAATAAACTTTTAATCCAAACAATCAACTTGCAGTTTCATTTATAGCTATATGATTGTCTTTATCACTAAACCAGCAACTCTTTGCTGTTTGGAACCTTTCCAATTCACTGCACCACCGTTCAAGGTAACACTTTACCTTGAAGTGGATTTTCTGTCGTCTTGATGCATACGAAAAACTTGAGTCTGTTAAGCCCTCTAGTTTTAATTCAGACCCACCATGTTGATCACATCCTTAGTGCTGGTTAAGAACTTTAAGATATTTTTCATTGACTCATAGTGAACTTCTCCATGACTGATCAACATCAGGTCTCGTATATTTCATTGCATACATGATTGTCACTCATGCGATCTCTCTTCTTTTAATAGTTTGTGGGGACTATTAAGAGAGATACACTCCATAGCTCATCAACATGAGACATCTCTTGGAGCTTGCCATGCTAAACGACTTTAGCATCAAATGAATATACGTTCCTTGGGTTAAGTCGAGCATCCTCTTGTATCTATCTATATAGATTTTATCCCCAATTAAGATACTCTTCCCAAACCATTCATGGAGGAATGTTTAGACAACTTTATCATTACTGATTGTAGCATTAGTATGTCATTTCTTATCCGTAGTATATCAACATATAATATTAGGAATGTCATGGCGCTCCCACTGTCCCTTTTGTACACACTAGAAGTCTTACATCATCGCATGTAACTCTGGATCATCATCTTCTATGATGCGTACCTCATCATCATCATCCATGATGAATCCATACCTCTAGGTATCTTGATTACTATTCCAGATTCTGATTCTTTTGTGGTACAATAGGTTACATCTACTGAGTTCCTCTTATTTAACTTATAATGTTTTGTGGTTCTTGAACTGTTCAAGATCTATTATCCTCCCACTAGCCCCTTCAATGATAAACACCTTTATCTTAGAAGGCAGCGTGTTTTACAACAAACACCTTTTGCTAAGTAGAATTATAGAACATATACCCTAAACTTACTTTAGGATGTCCCACAAATCGACACTTGTCAAATCTTGTCCCAAACTTATCCTTTTGAAACCTTTTCACATAAGTTGGAACCCCTTATCTTAACAAACTTAAGATTAGGAATCCTCCCATCCATAACTTTTATGGAGTCTTGAAATGGATTTTGAGGTTACCATTTTCGTGAATATCGTACCATTTCTAGGACATTATCCCAGAAGGATACTGGAATGTCGGTAAAATAATTATGGACCGTACCATGTCCAACAAGGTATAATTTTTCCTTTCAGATACATCAATCAATTATTGCGTATCAGGAGGTGTCCATTATGAGAAAAACCATTTGAGATGATCTAGAAACTTATTGCACAAGTATTTATTCCTTGATCTAATCAAAGAATCTTAATACATTGCCAATTTATTTCACTTCTGAATTCTTTGAACCTTTCAAATAATTCACACTTGTATTTTAACAAATACATACATTCATACCATTCATGGAAGATGTATTTTGATGGAGTTGTAAACATGGAAGTGTGTCTAGAAATTTGGAAGCGCTTTTGGTATCCATAACGGGAGCAGATATCCGTCATAGTTAAATTGCAATTTTCCAGCACCAACAACACAGTTGAGTATGAAGGTTGTATCATGGGGTTGAAACTTGCCCAATCAATGGGCATCATATGGTTAACTGTCTTTGGAGATTCCGAGTTGGTAATCAGACAAACCACTGGGATCTATCACACCAAAGAGCTATATTTATTGCCTTACCATCGGCAAGTTCTACAGATGGCTTTAGAGTTTGAAAAAATATCCTTCCTTCACCTTCCTTGGAATATGAATGACTTTGCGGATGCGCTAGCAACTCTAGCCTCCTTGATCAATATACCTGACAAGGAAAACATGCCAAGCATCGCACTTGCCCTGCAAAAGGCTCCAGCCTATGGGAACTACATTAGAGAAGTATCAGATGAGCTACCTCCTATCCAACACCCTTCGTATCAGCATATCAAGGAATATATATGAGATGGATCTACACCCGCTGAGGTGAGTCAGGCTGAAAGAAAGCAGATTCATAGAATGGCTATGAAATTCTACCTGAGCAAAGATGCACTCTATAAAAGAGATGCTGGACTAGGTCTCCTCAGATGTCTGGACAAAGACCAAGCTCAGAGGCTCATAGATGAAATCCATGGTGGAGTATGTGGCCCACACATGAACGGCCCTCTACTTGTTAAGAAAATCCTAAGAACAGGGTATTACTGGCTCTCTCTCAAGGCTGACTGTGATAACCACGTCAAGAAATGTTACCAATGCCAAAATCATGGGAATGCTATCCACACCCCTCCAAGGGAACTCCACAATATGAGTTTGCCCTGGCTCTTTTCAATGTGGGGAATGGACGTGATCGAACCCATCGAGCCCAAATTCAGTAATGGGCATCGATTTATCTTTACCATGATCGACTACTTCACCAAGTGGATAGAAGCAGCCTCTTCCCCTAGGGTTACTAAAGAAGTTATCATTGGTTTCATCAGAAACAATGTCATCTGTCGATATGGACAACCAGAGGTCATTGTTTCAGACAATGCAAAAAACCTCAACAATCAAATGATGGAGGAGTTATGCAGTAAATTCCACATCAAACATCACAACTCTGTCATTTACCGTCCAAAGATGAATGCGGCTGTTGAAGCGGCTAATAAGAATATCAAAAAGATTATGCAAAAGATGTTCGCCAATCACAAAGGATGGCCTGACTTATTGCCTCTGACTCTATTAGCCTACAGAACGTCAATGCGCACTTCCATTGGGGCAACCCCCTACTCATTGACCTATGGGATGGAAGCAGTGCTCCCTATAGAGGTGGAAATGGAATCCCTCAGGGTGTTGATAGACGCTCAGCTGGATGAAGACCAGTGGTTACAAGATAGGTACCACCAATTATCTCTAATAGATGAGAGGCGGGCTGCAGCTATCTTCCATGGTCAGTTATATCAACAAAGGGTCGCTAGATCTTACAACAAGAAAGTCCGGCTACGACAGTTTAAACAACATGACTTGGTCTTCAAAAAGGTCCTTGAAAACCAAGATTAATCCAAAGGAAAATCCTCTCCAAACTGGGAAGGCCCATTTGATGTCAAGGAGGTATTGACAGGAGGATCCCTCAGATTACAAGAGATGGATGGCGATGAATTTCCACAGCTCATTAACTTAGACACCATGAAACGGTACTATGTCTGAAGTTACCATCAAGTAAACATCCTGGTTTTGGATCACCAAATCCCCAGTCAATTCAGGTTTTCTAAACCTCTCGCTACATACAACTTTTCTTCACATCCGTTTGCCCCATCAGGGACAAACACTCTTTCCAACCAATAGCCTGGTTCTGGATCATCAGATCCATCACTCAACTCAGGTTTTCAAAACCTTTCACACCTTCAGTTTGTCCCACCAGGGATCAAACCTTTAACACCTTCAGTTTTGTCCCACCAAGGATAAAACTTTTCACACCTTCAGTTTGTCCTGTACATGGGATCAAAATTTTTATCTGCAATCCGTCCTGTACATGGGGCGAACTGTAAGTCCCCAAAATCTGGGTACTTGAAACCCGAACTCGGTGCTTTATGATACCATTTCTATGAGCGGAATAATACTAATAATAATAACAATAATATAAAGATCAACTTAATTTACATATCATCAGAGTCTGAATCCCAAGTACGTAACCTTTAAACATTCATTACAACCCATGATAGATAATATATATCATATTTGCCTTAATAAAGTTAATTATTACATAAAATAGCATTTCTCTCATTCAGCAACCTTTCCCTTTCCCTTGTTCTTAGCAGAGCTCTCTAGTCGTTTACACTTAGCTGAAATCATTTAAATTAAGCAAGGATGAGCATTTGAGTGCCCAGCAAGTAATAGTAATTATATATATATAAGCTGAAAGAATTTAAATGTTTTCTTTATACTACCCTTCTACAACGATTCAACAGTTGTGAAGTAATCTGTACCAATGATAATAATATATCAATTCTATACCAAATCCTTGAAACTACGTACTGACTATAAATAGGGTTTAGGTAACATGCTATGAACATTATTTTAAATTTTCAAATAGGTTAAACAGAAATTCATCTCGCAAAAATGTCATAACTTACGAACGCGGGGTGCTTTCGGCCCGTTATGCCTGCGTTTGATCAATACTACATGCAAGAACAAAGGTATCGTTCACTCTGTCCGCCTTGGGTGCATAAAAGTTTTCCCGTGTAGGGATGTTCATACTTGTCTGGGTTCCAAATCAAAGGTTTTATCTTGTTCAACAATAATCTATAATTCAACATATATGTATACGGGTAATTGACAAAGGTATATCAACATGTGATTAAATATAATGATTATCCAAGTGGGGACACTTGTATAACCATTTATAGAAATTAACGAACAGAATATATATCTGAATTATCATATACTAACATATTGATAATCAATGAGCGTATATAATATAGGGTTAATAATATGTACAATAATAATATAGTTTAGAAATATTCTTACTCATGTCCATTGCATAAAGAAAATGCAAAGGTAAGATACTTTTCACGATCTTGCTACCTTCTGATTCAGAACTTAGTTCTATCTTTTATATCACGACCTATCATTAGTCAGACCATTCGTTCGATTAGAACAATATATCTCAACACATAATACTGCTTATTGCAGTCATTACATAACCTAATCACATTGTTATATATGTTTAACAACCATTGAATCACAAATAAACACTTATACAGTCAAAATATCTAAGTCCAGATCAATTTACGAAACATATCAAGATATCTAAAGCGGTTTTATCGAGTAATTATCGAGTCTAAGACTCTATCCTCAGTAACTTAGTATCGATCATATTATTTTTAAATGACTTATTATAATTTTAAAACATTTATTATAATTTATCGCTTGAATTTTCAAACATCTAATCATTATTAAATGATTTAAATATTGAATAATTATATTATCATTAATATTTAATTAATATTAAACTATTAATGAAATCATTTCAAAAATATTAAAGTTATTTATAATAACTTAGAATATTTTAAAGTATTAATATTACCCTTAAATAAATTTTAAAATATTTAAAATCATTTTAAATAATTATCATTAATATTAAAGTATTAATGTTTTATTTATCAAAATATTAAAAGTCATTAAGTATAACTTAATAATATTTTTAATTCATTTTATCCTTTTAAAAGATTTTAAATTAATAAAACCATTTTTAAACTATTTATTTAATATAATTATTAAATAAATTTAATATCATTAATAATAAATTAATAATTATTAATATAAAATTATTATTGAAATTATCCTTTAAATATTAAAAGTTATATTTTATAACTTAAAATATCTTTAAACACTTTATTTTCATTTAAAATGATTTTTTATAATAATAAAATCATTTTAAATTAATTTATTTAATATAATTATTACATAACCTTAATATCACTAATAATAATTAATTAATGAAATTTATCTTTAAATATTAAAAGTTATATTTTATAACTTCAAATATTTTTAAATACCTTATTTAAAATGATTTTTAATATATTAAAATGATTTTAATTAATTTATTTAATGTGTTTATTAAATAAATAAAATATCAATAATATCCAAATTAATATTAATATTTATGAAAAAATATGTCAAATTATTAAAAGTTAATTTTTATAACTTAAAATAATTTTTAAAATTAATTTTGTAATTTTCGGAATTTATTTACTATTTTTAAATGATTTTTTGAAATTAAAATAAATATAATTATTAAATCTGTCGCTATAGCCTTTAGCGACAGACAGCGTCGCCGTAGGTGTTCTTGAGCCCTCAAGAACATTCATAGCAGTTAACAAGTGAGCACGTTTGACCATGTGTAGATCTTAGCTCGTTAAGTTTACGGGATTTACGCTTTCGTTATACCTTGTAGTACTAGTAACATACTACAAGCTCCAACAATCAACACGATCACAAAGCAACTAACAAAGGAGATCTAATCGTCGAAGGTGGTTTCGAGCTATTCTTCATTTCTAAGGTTGCCTAAAATGAAGAACAGATCGACCGTCCACTTTTAAAACTTCCACAACTTGATTCTTGTGCGGTGGTTTTGTGATCTAATACATTCGATGTAGCCAACATGTCAAGAAACAGATAGATCACATATAATCACCATAACAACAACTAAATCGCCAGATTTTAATCCCATTCAACCCATATCGAAAATCACGATCATCGTTTTACGGGTTACCCGAAAACGGAAATCGTGATCGCCTTACATGGTTTGACCGTACACTACATGCATCCTGTTAATCATTTAGATGTTCTACAAGCTTAACCATATAGCGTAAACAACATACAACAACCTTGTTATAATAACAAAATCCAATTAACAAAAACATGAAAGATCTGGGCCCATGAAATTGCTGTCAGAGATTTCTGGGCAAGTTCTGGGTTACCCAGATCTGGCTTGGTCAATGTCGGTTAACGGTGTTTGACCACGATTAATTGACATTCTATGCATGATCTGGTCCTGCCACAAGTTCTAGATCATAGATCTTATATCACACTACATGTTCAAACATTAAAAACACAAAAACCATAAACATCCAAAGATCTAAAGGGCCTGACATTCGGTTATCAGTCAACATAAAAAAAAATTCCCAGATTTTTAAAAACACATAATCCGAGCCTATAGATGTTATGGATCTAACATCTATCAACCCAGATCATCATTATACACTACATACAACATATTTAACACAAAAAACTAACATCTAACATAGGATCAAAAGTCAGATTTCATTTTAGGGTTTATACCTTCTATGAGCAATCTTTGATTCTTGACCACTGATTTGGTTATGGAATTCGTGGGGCTTGATTTGGGGACTGATCTAGCACTGGAAATTCTTGGGTTTAGAGAGAGATGGTCTAGTTGAGTGTTTGGGAATGAATGAGCAAAAATTTACACCTTTCTCTCTCTTAATCTATTTATATAACTTAGATTCAATGTATCTAACTTACAAGGTGTCAAAGAGGATAAGCTTGGATGATATATAGAGCATGAGCTATAATCTAGGGTGGTTACTTTGCAAACTAGCTTATTAAATAAATACCAAAAAGGCTATTTTAGTAAACTAACAAAGTATTTTAAGGGTATTTTTGTCCATGATGCTTGAATCTAGGTTAAAATCAATAGATCTTAAACCTTAAGGTTTCCCAAATAATTTCTAGGGTTTAAAAATTTAAGATAAAAGTTCAATAAAATTTTAATTTAACCACACTAATTAAAATTAGGGATTTTAATAGAAAATTAGGGTTTTAAAATATTTAGGGTTCCTAAATAATAATTAGGGTTTCGAATTAACCTTAAATTCTATAATACTCAACATTAATCAAATAACACAATTTCTTACCAATCACAAACTTCGGTTTGGGTTTCAAGTTACGATTTAACACAGTAAAATTAGGGTTTTCAAATATTGTACAATTATTGACCAATCATTAACAGTACGTACATACCGTACATATTTATAGCACTGAAAAATCAAAATATAATATTATTATATTATTATTCTCATTCCTTGATAAAAATCCAAAATTAGGGTTTGGATTCCATATCTGATTATTCTTCCATATTTAACCTTATTAATTAAGGTAAAATAATTAACTTAATAATCGTAATAAAATTCATATAATAAAACAATTATTATAATTATTCAAAAATCACTTTATATATTATTTAAATAATATATGATTATATAATCATGGAAAATAATTGATAAAAATATTTACGCTATCAAAGTAATTATTATAAGAATATACTTTATAATAATCAATAATTCTAAAATAAAATTATTTGTAATCATGTATGTAATAAATATATTTTTATTTACCACATAATTACATATACACATTATCTTGTACAAATCCTCATCCTTAAAATAAAAAAAATTTATACGCAAAATTTCTTATTTATTTATTTAGAAAATATCGGGTTGTTACATTCACCCTCCCTTATAAAGATTCCGTCCCCGGAATCACCGTTTTAAAAATCTATACATACAAGGGTACATAGCATACATAATCATTTCAAGTAGATCTTGATCAACTTTGATCGAACTGATCTTTAACTATCCACATAAAGCTTGTCTTTTTGATTAAGCAGAAATTTAATTTCTAAAAGAACTCAAATTCCTCCCTCAAAATTTCTTTAAAAATAATTTACTATACATAGGAAAATCATGCAAAAGAAAATAAGAGTTATACGAATAATACCTCGAGTTGCATTACCAATTTGCCATCGTATCACAGACGGTCGTGTTGTAAACCTCTTTGTTGATTTTGTTGGTTTGTTTGACAAGGTCGGTCCGGTGATTGCTAAAGTCCCGCTGCATGTGCCAGTACTCCCACTTCCTGCCTCCTTCCTTCTCTTCGGACAATCCTTCACCTGGTGTTCAGTCGATCCGCACAGAAAATACCCACTGTTCATCCTAGGATTGGGACAGTTGGGAGAGATATGGCCCTCCTGCCCGCACTTGTAGCACACGAACTTTCCTTTCAGACACTCCCCTGAGTGGTTCTTCCCACAATTCTTATATTGTACTGTTGTCTTCTTAACACCTTCTTTTCTTACCTGCACACTTCCAAAACTGCTCCCATTCCTCTTGCTACTACCACCCATATTCCCACTATTAATTTCCACCTTCCCAGCTCCTTCGGTCTTACCCTTATTATTCCTCTCTTTGTTGTAGAGGCTCATGGCCTCACTTCCCTCCTCAACTATAATTGCTTTCTCCATGAGTGCTGCAAATGTAGGGATCTGTAACACTGCCACCTTATTATAGAGCCAGGGTTTTAATCCCAGCTCAAACCTTCTAGCTTTCCTAGCCTCCGTATCAACTTGATGCGGAGCAAACCTAGCTAACTCATTAAATTTAGCGGGGTATTCTGACACCGTCATGTTTTCCTGCTTCAACTCTAAAAATTTCACCTCCATCCTAGCCTGCATACTAGGTGAAAAATAATTTTCAAAAAACAAAGTTTTGAACCTATCCCATGTAACTACACCTTCTCCTGCCCTCACCTGATTTGCTTCCCACCAAAAGTTTGCCTCCCTCTTCATCATGTAGGTCGCAAAAGCGGTCTTTTGCCCCTCAGCTACCACAAATGCCTTTTCAATCTCTTTAACCCAAGTTTGGGCTTCTACAGGGTCAGTTGTACCTTTGAATTTCGACGGTCCTACAGCCTTAAAGTCTTTGAAGTTCGCTAAGCGGTTGTCCGGCTGGTTTCCAGCGACTGGTATTCCTTGCTGCATAGCTTGTGCTACCATGTTTGCAAAGTGCTACATTGGGTCTGCTTGTTGTTGTCCCTCAACGTTGTTGGCAGATTCTTCTGCCCTTTGGTTTCGAGTTGGACGTCTTAGCGACATTATCTGGTTAAATAAAATCATAAATTTAACTTACATTCTAAATCTTATCGCATAAGATGAGTATATCAAACTCGTTTCATTACTCAAACATAGGTTCATATTTATTTAACGAATATTTTACATAGCATAGCACATAATGCTTTAAACATCAGTTATCCCTTGGTGACTATTAAAGTCGGGATTTACAAACTTGATCATTACTAAAGTTGGGAACATTACATTAAACAGACATACTTATCATATATATTATATTAAACATACCTACACAACAGAATCTATACTACCTATTTATTACACCGTTTTCTTGGACAATCTTTCGCCTGATGACCTTCTATCCCACAGATAAAACATGCTCCTAGTTTGTAGTCAGGACAATACAGAGTAGTATGTCCTTCATAACCGCACAGATAACATATTCTTTTCCCTTTCTTTTTATCAGATTTTCCTAAGTCATGGTCTTCTATCTTTCTTTTCCCCTTCTTGTTCGGAGCTACACACGATGTGTTGCTTGAGGCTCCTATCTGATCAATTTAGATTTTAAGCTTATCCTGCTCTTCCATTGTTTATATTAACGTCTGTCGCAGTTGACTATTTAACAGCTTTTCTATCTCCCACAACCTTTCCAGAGAAGAAACCTTGTTCCTCAGATCCTGCACCTCCGTTGATGCTTGATCAGCTTCAATTTTAGTGTCCGAATCACTATCTGTCAGCTCTACCATCTCCGGATCTGGTACTACATTTTCTACAATAACCACATCGTCTGAGTTGTTTTCATTATGAGCCTCCATTTCAGCTATTGGCTTCGATATCAGCTCGAGTGTATGGGTTTGACCCTTCTTTATGCTATAAGCATATAACAAGCCTTTTCCACCAGACATCTACACGCATAAATTATCCTGATTAGCATATAGTATATACACACAGCAAACAAGAGTTTTATAGAAGTTATCTTTTCTTTTGTTTGACGATGAACTTAGTCAATTCATCTCTTTTTAAACTCTATATGAGTTATTTATATTTTCAATGTTTCCCTCTGTTCTAAGGTTATAGCCTAAGGTTTATCCCACCCAAGGTTTTTAACCCTAAGCTCTGATACCAACCTGTAAGGCCCCAAAATCTGGGTACTTGAAACCCGAACTCGGTGCTTTATGATACCATTTCTATGAGCGGAATAATACTAATAATAATAACAATAATATAAAGATCAACTTAATTTACATATCATCAGAGTCTGAATCCCAAGTACGTAACCTTTAAACATTCATTACAACCCATGATAGATAATATATATCATATTTGTCTTAATAAAGTTAATTATTACATAAAATAGCATTTCTCTCATTCAAAGAACCTTTCCTTTCCCTTTTCCTTTTGTTCTTAGCAGAGCTCTCTCGTTAGATTCACACTTAATCGAAATCATTTAAATTAAGCAAGGATGAGCATTTGAGTACCAATGAAGTAATAGCAATTATATATATATAAAAGTGAAAGAATTTAAATATTTTCTTTATACTACCCTTCTACAACGATTAAAACAGGTTGTGAAGTAATGCATACCAATGATAATAATATATCAATTCTATACCAAATCTTTGAAACTACGTCTTGACTATAAATAGGGTTTAGGTGACATCTTATGAACATTGTTTTAAATTTTCAAATAGGTTAAACAAAAATTCATCTGCAAACCATCATAACTTACAGGCACGGGGGGTGATCAGCCCGTTATGCCTTGCATTGATCAATAATACATGCAAGAACGAGGGTATCGTTCACTCTGTCCGCCTTGGGCTCATAAAAGTTTTCCCGTGTAGGGATGTTCATACTTTTCTGGGTTCCAAATCAAAGGTTTTATCTTGTTCAACAATAATCTATAATTCAACATATATGTATACGGGTAATTGACAAAGGTATATCAACATGTGATTAAATACAATGATTATCTAAATGAGGACACTTGTATAACCATTTATAGAAATTAACGAACAGAATATATAACTTAATTATCATATACTAACATGTTGATAATCAATGAGCGTATATAATATAGGGTTAATAATTTGTACATTAATAATATAGTTTAGAAACATTCTTACTCATGTCCATTGCATAAAGAAAATGCAAAGGTAAGATACTTGCCTGATGCGCTGCTTACAGTTCATAACTTAATTCTATCTTTTATATCACGACCTATCATTAGTCAGATCATTCGTTCGATTAGAACAATATATCTCAACACATAATACTGCTTATTGTAGTCAACACATAACCTAATCACATTGTTATATATGTTTAACAACGATGAATCACAAATAAACACTTATACGATTCAAAATATCTAAGTCCGTATCAATTTAAACAAACATGTGCAGTCTGCAAGCGGTTTATCGAGTAATTATCGAGTCTAAGACTCTATCACGTAACTTAGTATCGGTCATATTATTTTTAAATGACTTATTATAATTTTAAAACATTTATTATAATTTATCGCTGAATTTTCAAACATCGGAATCATTATTAAATGATTTAAATATTGAATAATTCTATTATCATTAATATTTAATTAATATTAAACTATTAATGAAATCATTTCGAAAATATTAAAGTTATTTATAATAACTTAGAATATTTTAAAGTATTAATATTACCCTTAAATGATTTTTAAAACATTTAAAACATTTTAAATAATTATAATTAATATTAAAGTATTAATATTTTATTTCTCAAAATATTAAAAGTCATTAAGTATAACTTAATAATATTTTTAATTCCTTTTTATCATTTTTAAATGATTTTCAAATTAATAAAACCATTTTTAAACTATTTATTTAATATAATTATTAAATAAATTTAATATCATTAATAATAAATTAATAATTATTAATATTAAATTATTATTGAAATTATCCTTTAAATATTAAAAGTTATATTTTATAACTTAAAATATCTTTAAACACTTTATTTTCATTTAAAATGATTTTTTATAAAAAAAAAATATTTTTAAATTAATTTATTTAATATAATTATTACATAACCTTAATATCATTAATAATAATTAATTAATGAAATTTATCTTTAAATATTAAAAGTTATATTTTATAACTTCAAATATTTTAAATACCTTCCTTAAAATGATTTTTAATATATTAAAATCATTTTTAAATAATTTATTTAATGTATTTATTAAATAAATAAAATATCAATAATATCCAAATAAATATTATTATTTATGAAAAATATGTCAAATTATAAAAAGTTAATTTTATAACTTAAAATAATTTTAAAATTAATTTTGTAATTTTCTTAATTTATTTACTATTTTTAAATGATTTTTGAAATTAAAATAAATATAATTATTAAATGCATGTCGTATAGTCTTTAACTTACGAGAGAAGTGTCATTGTAGGTGTTCTTAAGTCCTCAAGAACATTCATAGCGAGTTAACAAGTGAAACACGTTTGACCATGTATGAGATCTTAGCTTCGTTAAGTTTACGGGATTTACGCCAATGTCGTACCTTGTGGTACTAGTAACATACTTTCAAGCTCTAACAATCAACACGATCACAAAGCAACTAACAAAGGAGATCTAATCGTCGAAAGTGGTCATCGGAAATTTGTTCTTCATTTACGGGTTACCCGAAATGAAGAAACGATTCGACCGTCCACTTTTCGAGCTTCCACAACTTGATTCTTGTGCGGTGGTTTTGTGAGCTAATACATTCGATGTGTAGCCATATGACAAGGAACGGATAGATCACATATAATCACCATAACAACAACTAAATCGCTTGATTTTAATCAAATCGACCCATGTCGAAATCACGATCATACGTTTTACGGGTTACCCGAAAAAGCGAAATCGTCGATCGTCTTACGTGGTTTGGCCGACCACACTATACATGCATCCTGTTAATCATTTAGATGTTCTACAAGCTTAACCATGTAGCATAAACAACATACAACAACCTTGTTACAATAACAAAATCCAATTAACAAAAACATGAAAGATCTGGGCCCATGAACTTGCTATCAGAGATTTCTGGGCAAGTATTAGGTTACCCAGATCTGGCTTGGTCAATGTCGGTCAACGGTGTTTGACCACGATTAACTAACATTCTATGCATGATCTGGTCCTGCCACAAGTTCTAGATCACAGATCTCATATCACACTACATGTTCAAACATTAAAAACACAAAAACCATAAACATCCTAATATCTAAAGGGCCTGACATTCGGTTGTCAGTCAACATAAAAAAAATTTCCCAGATTTTTAAAAACACATAATCCGAGCCTATAGATGTTATGGATCTAACATCTATCAACCCAGATCATCATTATACACTACATACAAATATATTTAACACAAAAACTAACATCTAACATAGGATCAAAAGTCAGATTTCATTTTAGGGTTTATACCTTCTATGAGCAATCTTTGATTCTTGACCACTGATTTGGTTATGGAATTCGTGGGGCTTGATTTGGGGACTGATCTAGCACTGGAAATTCATGGGTTTAGAGAGAGATGGTCTAGTTGAGTGTTTGGGAATGAATGAGCAAAAATGTACACCTTTCTCTCTCTTAATCTATTTATATAACTTAGATTCAATGTATCTAACTTGCAAGGTGTCAAAGAGGATAAGCTTGGATGATATATAGAGCATGTGCTATAATCTAGGGTGGTGACTTTGCAAGCTAGCTTATTAAATAAATACCAAAAAAATTTATTTTAGTAAACTAACAAAGTATTTTAAGGGTATTTTTGTCCATGATGCTTGAATCTAGGTTAAAATCAATAGATCTTAAACCTTAAGGTTTCCCAAATAATTTCTAGGGTTTAAAAATTTAAGATTAAAGTTCAATAAAATTTTAATTTAACCACACTAATTAAAATTAGGGATTTTAATAGAAAATTAGTGTTTTAAAATAATTAGGGTTCCTAAATAATAATTAGGGTTTCTAATTAACCTTAAATTCTATAATACTCAACATTAATCAAATAACACAATTTCTTACCAATCACAAACTTCGGTTTGGGTTTCAAGTTACGATTTAACACAGTAAAATTAGGGTTTTCAAATATTGTACCATTATTGACCAATCATTAACAGTACGTACATACCGTACATATTTATAGCACTGAAAAATCAAAATATAATATTATTATATTATTATTCTCATTCCTTGATAAAAATCAAAAATTAGGGTTTGGATTCCATATCTGATTATTCTTCCATATTTAACCTTATTAATTAAGGTAAAATAATTAACTTAATAATCGTAATAAAATTCATATAATAAAACAATTATTATAATTATTCAAAAATCACTTTATATATTATTTAAATAATATATGATTATATAATCATGGAAAATAATTGATAAAAATATTTACGCTATCAAAGTAATTATTATAAGAATATACTTTATAATAATCAATAATTCTAAAATAAAATTATTTGTAATCATGTATGTAATAAATATATTTTTATTTACCATATAATTACATATACACATTATCTTGTACAAATCCTCATCCTTAAAATAAAAAAAATTTATACGCAAAATTTCTTATTTATTTATATAGAAAATATCGGGTTGTTACATGAACTACGTCGACTTGATCTCCCCAATACACGAGAGTACGTAGGCAGCCATTTTTATGGTCCGGTCTCACCATAGAAAAGAAGAAAAAAAAAACAAAAACAAACACCACTCTACATCCTTTTCACCACCTACAACTTTAAACCTTTACATCAGGTTCGAACTATGCAGACCTGATCTCATCTTCAATAGGAGTATGTAGGTAGCCATTCATGGTTCGGTCTCACCCCTACCAAAACACAAAAACTTGTCAACGATACTGGGATCATCTATGACGCCCCCAAAATAGGTATACATTTTCTATTCTGAGTCGCCAAATACATGGTACAAAATATAAATACAATCTTAATTATACAACAAGAGAGCTGTGAGTTTAAATACAAATACTGTCTTCTAGAAAATATCCACTCTCAGAATGAGTCCTCATTACATTTATTGTCACACTATTTAACGTAATAGTGAGGACTACTAGCTAATACTATCATCCCACCATCACTCCATTCCCAGGCTAAATCCCATTTACGTTCTCATTTCAAGAGAATAGCGGTGAAAGAAAAAGTGAGAGCTCAACTAGCCCAAGATGAAATATTATAACTAAGATAATGCGAGAATAAATTATCATTAGCCTTAAACAATATTAAACCGATACAATATAATAAACATCAAGTTTAATCTGCGGTGAACAAGCGATCCATTAAAAGAGTCAAGTAGAGAATAAAATCTACTATCTTTTATGATTTAAAAGGTTTTTCATGACTTTTATCACGAGACTCACTTAATAAATAATCCACATCATTGAATCACCCCACGCACTACTGGCCAGGATATTCTTTAGTATCACGACCACAATTATCCATGCACTACGGGCCAAGAATATTTATGTATTCATTAATGGTCATGATCATGCCAACAACTGTCCATCAATGCACTACGGGCCAATGAGGACTTTTACCACATCATTTGTAACATTACGGTCATGATTACACCGAATAATCACTGGTCATAATCATACCAAGTCCATCTATGCACTACAGGCCACAGATGACTTTCAAAAAATATAAATATGAGGATGATGACAATGATATAAGAATTCAATAAAACAAGTTCAAGAATTAATTTGTCCAAGAACTAATAACGTCCAGTTATCGACAATGATCTTTGCTTTGTAGAGTAAAATTCAAGAATGCTCGGAAGAATATTTCCATGAAAAGATCTTTGGATGAAGCGCAAATATCAAGGATATTCCACTAATTTCATGGAGTATAAAGTCAAAACTTTAACCAACTGAGTATAATAAAGAATGGAATAACAAAAGAAATCACCATGCATGCGGTGCCGCATGAGGCGAGTTATTCCAACAGAATACTAAATAACGGAACGGTCGGTGAAATTAAATGCAAGCGGGATGTTCCAATGAATAATAAAGATGTAACCGGTCCCGTGAAAAATGCATGAGATAGGATATTCAACGTAATAGTAAAGGCGGAATAATAGAAGAATGTCACCAAGTATAGGGTAGCATGCGTATCTGAGTTATTCCAACGAATAATAAAGAATGGAATAACATAAGTTCTCTTCATGAATACAAAAGAATAACACCCCTTACAAGTACAACAAATAATATTCCCTACCTTAAGAAGAAGAGTATCTTTGGATATATAAGTAGTGAAGTAGCGAAATACTTTCTTCTTTCTCTATAGTTTATCTCTCTGAGTTCTGAATGAATTAAGTAAAAAATAATGAAGGAATGAGCTTCTATTTATAGAAAAATGGAATGCATAGTAACTAACTCATGAGCGGTCCAGATTGATTTACTTTAATCGGCGGTCCATATTTAAAGCAAAATCTTTTAAATAAAATATAATATATTCTATTTATAATCTAATAAAACGAATAACTTTATAAAAGATTTTACTATGCAAACACTATCACGAGCACTTATGCAAACACTATATAATAAAATATAATATATTCTAATTATTGTCTAATAAAATGTATAACTTTATAAAAGTATTACATTTTATATAAAAAATTTTACTATATAAAACACTTGCGACACTATGCGTAATAGAATATAATATATTCTATTTATAGAATAACTTTATAAAAGTATTACATTTTTTATATAAAAGATTTTCTATATTATTACATTAATAATACCAACAAAACGCGAAAGTGACTTATCACGTAAGCATCAATAATTAATACAGATTGTGCTACTATGCAACCACAGCGTATTCTTGTACTTTTAACAAGGTGTGTTTTTCAGTTAATTATTGTAAAATTTTTCATTTATTATTTTCATAAAATATTTTTGTCGTTTTCTCAATCCGACAATAATTCCGTTTTGGTGTCCACCAATGATTGTGCTGTTGTATGAATATTCCCTGTTAAAACGAATATTCTCCGACCAATCGAATATTATATAACAACTTGCGTACTTTGTAAAATTTATAAATATTACCCACAACTATAACATTATATCAATTTCACTCCATAATATTCAAAAATAATATTTATAGAAAATTCATCTTTCTTCAAAAAGTTGGGGTTTTACAATTACCATAATAACTAAAATCACACATTCACAACGAAAGATCTAATTTATAATAATATACAATGTTTTATTATAATTATTCCCCCAAGTCTCGCAACCTACATTGCTTAATAGATTACATAATAATATCGAATAAAGACTTATTACATAATCCTACTTAAGCTTAAACATAGTCTGAAAACAGTCTTAATACAACATAATAAACTTTAAACATTATGGGACAAGCTAGTCGGTAGCCTTGTCCTTGTCTTTCCCAGAGACACCTCCCTATTCCACCTTAACTGAAAGGTTTTAAATAAGCAAGAATGAGCACAAATTGCCTAGCAAGTAATATACAACAAGGGTAAGGAGTTTTATAACACATGTTTGAAATATCGAAGTATCATCTCTAAGATAGTTCAGAGTTTCAGAATAATATCATGAATAATGAATATCAACAATTCTTGGAATAAGAACAATAATTCAATATAAATCAACATATATATATATATATATATATATATGAATTCAAATACTATCAAGGTATCCGACTGGATAACAATTTATACTGAGCAGTCACTAAGGACTATTGAACATCTACTAGAATTACCAATATTAAACTGATAACCCAAAAGAATTAAGTATTATAGATGATCAGTCTACAATACTCTAAGTTATGCATAACACCACAGTAATAATCTACTCATGTGTTGGGGTTTCCAACAACATACATTCCCCTTACCTTAAGGGTTGTCCAACTCAGTTTTCAAGATTTCTGCACCAATCAATTGGTTTGGACAGTTTTAAAAACATGCATATAATCTAGCTGAATCAAATTGCATAGATACTTTAACAATATTCAAAAACAATACCAAGTTCATATGAATAATAGTTTTCCTCAAGAGTTTAACATACTATGTAAGACCCCAACTTATTATTAATGAAATTTAATTTTCTCTATTTATTATTTTGAAATAGTAAGGGTTGATTTGATTAATGTGGATAGTTAGGGGTAAAATACACAAATATTTCAAAATAAGCAAGTGGTTATAAAATATTCATTGTTGTCGGGGAATATTCGTTTGGTCGTGGAAT
The DNA here is from genome assembly GCA_020205615.1 of Panax quinquefolius. NCBI lineage: Eukaryota > Viridiplantae > Streptophyta > Magnoliopsida > Apiales > Araliaceae > Panax > Panax quinquefolius. Next base: position 34,662,982 of record CM035165.1, read on the forward strand.
ATTCTTGCTGTCGGGGAATATTCGTTCGACGGCGCGGTCTTTTGTGGGTCCCATAACGGAAAGCAATTGGATGAAGAAAACGACAAATATAAGTTGTTTAAAAATAATAGCGTAGTTGTTACCGTTAATACTGTTAAAATACTCGGTGGTTAAAACACGGTAGCACCAGTATTGCACCAATTATTGATTCTTACGTGAAGAAGGCACTACTCGATAATGGTTACGATATTACTTATTCGATTTTTTATTGATTCTTTGCGTTGATATTTTATATTCTTTGTTGTTTGATAATTGTCATTACACGGTATTTTTTCATTATCGAAGCAATAATTCATATTATCTGAATAATATTATTAGATAACATTATTGGCAATGTCTAGAAAGTTACATCTAAGGAGAGGTTTGGTCACCTAATTGCGGCTACCATGAAGGAGAAATTCTTATTGGAAAGCCCCTGCTCTTTCACAGGAGGCGCACGGTTGTCGATATTGTGATTCTATAATATTATTTGTGAATAATTAATTATTGATTCATATGATGAGGAAAATATTGATTTTATGTGGATATAGATGGAGAAAATTTTAATGTGACAATTGTTGAAAATTGAAATTTTATCTTTTTACGATAAAATAATTCATTTAAATATATTATTATATTTTAATAATATAATAATGGTGATATTTTTCAACGAATGTGGGATATATGAGTATCTGAGGAGGAAGAGTATGTTTGTTGCAATAAATGTTTAAAACATGTTAAACATGTCGGACCCCATTTATTGATTGAAATTTGATTATAAACATAAAATCGTCTGTTTATGGATTTGGTCAATTTACATTTGGAATTGGAAAAACTTTCTTACGCAAAGTTGTAGAAATTGAATTTCCTATAAAAACACGCAAGATTCAATTTTCTGATAAAAGGGCTATTTGTTTTGAATTATTGAAGTTAGAAGCTCAAAATAATTGATTTTTGAAGTTTTAATTATTATTTTAAAGAAAAACGTTTTTTTTGCATTTAAGTGGGCTAACATGTGACATTAATTGCTGAAATCAGATCTTCAAAGATGGGCTAAGGAAATTTATAATATATATTAATATTTTATTAAATTTTACTTTTAGTGTTCTAAGCATTTTCCTATAAATAGGGTGCTTAGGTTAGAATTGAAAATCACACGAAAATCTGAGTTTTCTCTCTCTATATTATCGAAGCGTATTCTTGTGAGTATTTTGAGTATACTTTGAGTATTGTTAGGCAATACAAGTTTCCTTGACCTATACCCGGTATTCCAAATTTAAATCTTAATCTTTCGAGGTAAGGGATGTTATTTTCTTCTCAGATGATATTATTTCTTCAATATCATTATGCTGAAATATTGGTTGGAACTTTTTATCAAATTTGGAACTTTTCCATGTCGGGGTTACTATTCATGAGTTACTATTCATGAGTTACTATTCACGAGTTACTATTCACGAGTACTATTCATGAAGCGTGAAGATGTTTTTTGGGAAATTTCTATCTTTTGGTGTCGGAGTTACTATTCACGTATACGGCACTATTCACCGAAAAATAAAATTTCTTCTTTTTGTCCAAAATATCTATTCTGGATACTAGCTTTGATTGTATCCATGTTTTGATCATTCTTGAATTTTACGCCACTATGATTATTTTGAGGTATTTTTGAACATGGATAAAACAAAGTACGAATCCTTAATCCTTAATCCTTGTCATTTTGTTTCAATTGGATTCGTTTCTTTAAAAAGATTTTTCATCATCCTCGGTCTTAAATGATGATATTATTGAATATCTTTGGCACATGTAGTGCAAAGATGAATGATTTCTGAAGAATATCTTTGGTAGTAGTGCAAAGATGAGCAGTGTTTAGATGAACATGACCAATCGATGAATATCTTTGGCACATGGTGCAAAGATGAATATTTGATTCGAGATATATATTGATTGATGTTACGGGGGATAAAAGATGAGCGATGAACTTTTAAATTCATACATAGAAGATAGTAGTTTGCATTCTCTACTTAACTCTTCTAATGAATTATTATTTTTCATTGCGAATATTGATTTAAAATTTGTTATCTATTGTATTCTATTAGATTTTTCCTGTTTGAAGACTAATGATAATTTGTTGTATATTATCTTAGTCATAATATTCTTTCTTGGGCTAGTTGAGCTCACCCTTTTCCTTTTTGTTCCATTTTTCTTCTCGGGGAGGCGAGAATATAAGCGAGTACTGCAGTGGGGTATGGAATGAAGGTTCTAGAGAGAGTTGTTTAGTAGTCCTCACCATTTTTGTAAAATAATGTATCAATAAATGTGATGAGGATTTATTTGAGTATAGATATTGTCTAGAAGATAATATTTGTATTCAAACTCACAGTTTCTTGTTGTAATAATAAAGTTGTAGTTGTTTACATACCACGTGTATTGACAACTCGAATGGGTGATGTATACCTATTTTGGGGGTGTCACGGTTGGTATCGAGCTTAGGGATATGATCTCTGGCGGAGATCGGAATAGAACTAGGAGGGAGAGCGAGTAAATCCTTCGCTAGTGTGTCCTACCTAAGCTTATTTGTTAGTTGGTCGATATATAGGGATATTATGTGATATATTGATTTCCTTAATTAACCCTTGTTTTATGGCGATGTTTTGAGAATGTCGTGAGAAATATTAATAATAGAAATGAGGCGCGTGAGACGCTGTACTCACCAACGAGGAGAGCGTGCAGCAGTTGGCAATGTTCCTCCTGTGAACAACACCACCTGGCGGATGATGAGCGAGGGGATGTTTAGAAGCTTTTTGCGATTCATGCAAAATCGACGAGGAGACTTCGTGTTCAAAATACGAGGAGAAATGATAGCAATTCACGGGTTGTCACAATGAGCGATTCAAAGAGTTGGGACCACGAATTTAAGGAAAGCGGATCCGATCATGGCGGAAACATGGGTCAAACAAATTACCAAGATATTTGATGTCTTGGGATGCACGGAGGAACGAAGGTTCCATTCGCCACCTTTATGTTACGTGGCGAAAGCGGACTCTTCGGTGGAAGTGCATGTGAAGCGTACCCATCCACCACTTTTCGGCATATCTTGGGAGACGTTTGAAACTATTTAATGACAAATACTTTCACGAAAGTGTTCGTCGTATATGAAGGAAGTGGAGTTCATCGATTAGAGCAAAACAACATGGCGGTGTCTCGATGCGAGGCAAAGTTTGCGAGTTATCGAGTTTGCACCTCATTTGGTGGAGAATGAGGAACGTATGGCGCGGATGTTTACGAGAGGTTTGAAACCCAACATCGACAATATCTCATTTCTCATAAATTTTCTCTTTATTCGAGATGTTGTTAACGAGGCTCAATTGTTAGGCGAGATAACGAGTATGTTCAACCGAGGGACCATAACCGAGGATCGTACCGGAGATAGCGATCAATGAATAATGATAACCAATGGAAAAAAAAGCAGACGGACAAAATGGTAACCACTCTGGTGGTAATCATAGCCATGAAAATAGAAGAAGCGAGTCGGGAGGAGATTTTAAAAGAGGAGATTTAACAACGACCATGTGAAGGCAGCGATCTGGCGTGACAAGAATCGGTTCTAAGGGAGGAGAACGACCACCGGGTCGTATATTCTACAAATGCGAAAAGAGGACATATCGGTCAAACTGTCCTAGCAGATTCAAGGTATGCTATAATTGTGGAAAGGAAGGACATATCGCTCGGGATTATGCGGTGAGCGAAACCTAGTTCAATGGGGCGGTGACTCAAAAGACTATCCCAAAAAAGTCAAAGTCAACGATTCCGGAAGAGCGTTTGTTGTGGTGGTCATAATCGAGGAACCCAAACGAGGTGATCACGGGTAAGCTATTTATAAATTCTTGCGAAGTTTATACCTTACTTGATCTGGGGTCTACCCATTCATTTATCTCTCCGCATGTGCTCAACGTTTAAACTTGACTCAGGAGAAATTAGACTTTGACCTATCTGTGGAAACTCCGTTAGGAGAAACTTTCATCATATCCACATGTTTATAAATCTTGTTTGATTCAAGTTGGCACCATCACCTTACACGTTGACCTTATCTCTTTAAAGATACTTGCTTTTGATATGATTTTAGGGGATTGATCGGTTAACTACTCATCATGCCAAAATTGATTGTTTTCGTAAGGTTGTTAGTTTTCATATTCCTAATCAACTTTGTTATGCAATTCAAGCACTAAACCATTAAAATCAATCATTTGTCATATCTAATCATAAAATTATTCGTTTATTGAAAAAGCGGATGTCAAGCTTTCTTAGCCCATGTTATGGATTTGAATAAAGACACGTCAAATTTGAATTATATTCTGTTGTTATTGACTTTCCTGACGTATTTCACGAAGAACTTCCGATCTACACCCCGAGCGTGAAGTTGAATTCTTTATTGATCTTGAACTGGTACAAAGCCCATTTCTAAAACCCCATATCGAATGGCTCTATATTGAACTTCGGGAGTTAAAGGCCCAACTACGAGGAATTGTTGGACATCGGTTTCATTCGTCTAGTACATCTCCTTGGGGTGCTCTTGTTTTATTAAGTAAAGAAGAAAGAGCGGGAGTATGCGACTTTGTATTGACTATCGGGAATTGAACCATGTCACCATCAAGAATAGGTATCCTCTACCTCGTATTGATGACTTGTTTGACCAATTCTGAGGGGCACAATTCTTTTCAAAAATCGATCTTAGATTACGGATATCATCAATGAAGATTAGAATCGAGGATATTCAAAGACGCCTTGAACTTCGGTATGGGCATTATGAATTCTTAGTCATGTCTTTCGGATTGACTAATGCTCCTGCGACTTTCATGGATATGATGAACCAAGTATTCAAGGAATATTTGGATCGATTCGTTGTTGTTTTTATTGATGACATCCTCATATATTCCAAAAGTCGTGAAGATCATGAGCACCATTTGATCTTTGGTACTCGAAGGCTTCGTGAAAACAAACTATATGCCAAATTGAAGAAATGCAAGTTACGGCTTGAGGAAGTAGCATTCCTTGGGCATGTGGTGTCGAAACATGGAGTATCTATTGATCCGGCGAAGATTGAAGCAATACTGAAGTTAGAACAACCAAGTCGGTGATGTAAATCGTAGCTTTTTAGGCTTATTTGGTTATTATCGGAGATTAAGTGGAAGGGTTTTCTCGAATCGCTACTCCATTAACTTCATAACTTCGGAAGAATACAAAATTCGTTTGGAGCGAAGAATGCGAGAAGAGTTTCCAAGAGCTTAAGAGGAGACTTATTTGGCACTGTTCTAACAATACCATCTGGTTCGGATGGATTTGTTATCTCTGACGATGCTTGAGCAAAAAGGGTTAGGATGTGTTCTCATGCAACGTGGGAAAGTCATAGCTTTATGCCTCATGACAACTTAAAGAGTATGAGAGGAATTATCCTACTCATGATCTAAAGTTAGCGTGATCGTTTTATTATAAAGATATGGAGGCACTATCTATATGGGGAGAAAGTGGAGATATATTCGGACCACAAAAAAGCCTTAAATATTTCTTCACTCAAAAAGAACTCAACATGCGACAATGACGTTGGCTCGAGCTATTGAAAGACTATGACCACACTTTATTCAATACCATCCCGGTAAAAGCGAGCGTGGTAGTGGTAACGCGTTGAGTAGAAAATCATATGCGGGGAATGAGTGCGATGATGTCAAGTATCGTATAGAGCCCACTTTAATAGAAAAAGTTAAGGTTGCTCAAGCTCTGGGCCGGAGGCGATGCGTATGAAGAAGAAAGTACAAGAAGGAGCTATTTCGGGCGAGAATAGATGAAGAAGGAATACTTGAGTCCACTCTGAACTTTGTGTCCCTAACGACTCGATTTGAAGTACAAGATTATGATGGAGGCACACAATACACCATTTGCAATCCATCTGGAAGTACCAAAATGTATCGTGATCTTGACATACATTTTGGTGGAACAATATGAAGAGAGAGATTGCAAAGTTTATCTCGATGTGTTTAACTTGTCGGCGTGTAAAGGCGGAGCATCTAGTACCTAAAGGTCCGTTGCAACCACTTGAGATTCCGAAATGGAAGTGGGAACACATTACCATGGATTTACGTTCTGGGTCTTCCTACGGTTTCTCAAGGCATCAATGCTATTTGGGTTATTGTTGATAGATTAACCAAGTCTGCTCATTTCTTGCCGATACGGAGACTTATTCCTTGAGCGTCTTGCTAGTATGTGTGAATGAGATTGTGAGGTTGCATGGCATGCTGTATCCATAGTTTGGGATCGTGACCCAAGATTTACTTCAAGATTTTGGGTTAGCTTGCAAAAAAGCTATGGGCGCAGATTTACTGATTGATTCGGCATACCATCCTCAAGCAGACGAACAATCGAAAGGACTATTCAAACTCTTGAAGATTTATTAAGACTACGTGTCCTGAGACTTCAAGGCGGTTGGGATAAGTATTTACCATTGGTGGAATTCTCCTACAACAACAGTTATCAGGCAAGTATAGGTGTGGCTCCATTTGAAGCATTATATGGACGAAAGTGTCGCTCTCTAGTATGTTGGGACAAGGTGGGTGAAGCAACACTATTGGGACCCGAGTTGGTACGTATGACTACGGAAAAGATCCAAATGATTCGACAACGTATACAAACGGCACAAGATCGACAAAAGAGTTATCACGGATCTTCATCGAAAGGGCGTGGAATTTAGTGTAAGGGGATCATGTATTGTTGCGAGTTGCTCCATGGAAGGGAGTTACAAGATTTGGGAAGAGAGGAAAGCTCAATCCACGATTTATTGGTCCATTTCAAATTCTTGACCGAGTAGGAAATGTAGCCTATAGACTCGCGTTACCTCAAAGTATGTCTCGTGTTCATAATGTGTTTCACATATCATATCTTAAATAAATATGTGAAAGACCGAACCACGTTATTATAGAGTTAGAACCGGATGAGATAGCCAAGACTTAACGCGTGTGAGGAGGTACTGTCAAGATCTTGGATAGGAAGGAGCATGTCCCTGCGCCATGAAAGGTCATACCACAAGTTAAAGTTTTGTGGAGGAATCATGCTTATAGAGAAATGACACAGGGAATTGGAAGCGAAATGAAAGCGAGGTATCCTCACCTTTTGAAACACCGTGTACGTCGTCGATTTCGAGGATGAAATTTCATAAAGAGGGAGGTTGTAAGACCCCAACTTATTATTAATGAAATTTAATTTTCTCTATTTATTATTTTGAAATAGTAAGGGTTGATTTGATTAATGTGGATAGTTAGGGGTAAAATCATAAAATATTTCAAAATAAGCAAGTGGTTATAAAATATTCATTGTTATCGGGGAATATTCGTTTGGTGGTGGAATATTCTTCTTTGTCGGGGAATATTAAATGCGATGGCAGTAGCGGTCTTTTATGGGCCCCATAACGGAAGCGATTGGATGAAGAAAACGACAAATATAAGTTGTTTAAAAATAACGGCGTAGTTATTCACAGATTAATCTTGTTAAAATACTCGGTTGGTTAAAACACGAGTAGCACCGGTATTGCACCAATTATTGATTCTTACGTGAAGGCACTACTCGATAATGGTTACGATAATTCTTTATTCGATATTTTATTGATTCTTTGCGTTGATATTTTATATTCTTTGTTGTTTGATAATTGTCATTACACGGTATTTTTCATTATCGAAGCAATAATTCATATTATCTGAATAATATTATTAGATAACATTATTGGCAATGTCTAGAAAGTTACATCTAAGGAGAGGTTTGGTCACCTAATTGCGGCCAAGAAGGAGAAATTCTTATTGAAAGCCCCTCTTTCTGAGGAACCTGCACGGTTGTCGATATTGTGATTCTATAATATTATTTGTGAATAATTAATTATTGATTCATATGATGAGGAAAATATTGATTTTATGTGGATATAGATGGAGAAAATTTTTAATGTGACAATTGTTGAAAATTGAAATTTTATCTTTTTACGATAAAATAATTCATTTAAATATATTATTATATTTTAATAATATAATAATGGTGATATTTTTTCAACGAATGTGGGATATATGAGTATCTGAGGAGGAAGAGTATGTTTGTTGCAATAAATGTTTAAAACATGTTAAACATGTCGGTGGACCCCATTTATTGGTTGAAATTTGATTATAGCACAGTAAAATCGTCTGTTTGTGGATTTGGTCAATTTACATTTGGAATTGGAAAAACTTTCTTACGCAAAGTTGTAGAGAATTGAATTTCCTATAAAAACACGCAAGATTCGAATTTTCTGATAAAAGGGCTATTTATTTTGAATTATTGAAGTTCCGAAGCTCCGAAATAATTGATTTTTGGAAGTTTTAATTATTATTTTAAAGAAAAACGTTTTTTTTTGCATTTAAGTGGGCTAACATGTGACATTAATTGCTGAAATCAGATCTTCAAAGATGGGCTAAGGAAATTTATAATATATATTAATATTTTATTAAATTTTCTGCTTTAGTGTTCTAAGCATTTTCCTATAAATAGGGTGCTTAAGTTAGAATTGAAAATCACACCAGAAACTGAAGTTTTCTCTCTCTATATTATCGAGCGTATTCTTGTGAGTATTTTGAGTATACTTTGAGTATTGTTAGGCAGTACAAGTTTCCTTGAAAGACTATACCCTAGTTATTCCATTAGAAGTACTAATCTTTCGAGGTAAGGGATGTTATTTTCTTCTCGAGATGATATTATTTCTTCAATATCATTATCTTTGAAATATTGGTTGGAACTTTTTATCAAATTTGGAACTTTTTCATGTCGGGGTTACTATTCATGAGTTACTATTCATGAGTTACTATTCACGAGTTACTATTCACGAGTACTATTCATGAAGCGTGAAGATGTTTTTTTGGGAAATTTCTATCTTTTGGTGTCGGAGTTACTATTCACGTATACGGCACTATTCAACGAAAAATAAAATTTCTTCTTTTTGTCCAAAATATCTATTCTGGATACTAGCTTTGATTGTATCCATGTTTTGATCATTCTTGAATTTTACGCCACTATGATTATTTTTGAGGTATTTTTGAACATGGATAAAACAAAGTACGAATCCTTAATCCTTAATCCTTGTCATTTTGTTTCACTGGATTCGTTTCTTTAAAAAGATTTTCATCATCCTCGGTCTTAAATGATGATATTATTGAATATCTTTGGCTTTGTAGTGCAAAGATGAATGATTTCGAAGAATATCTTTGGTAGTAGTGCAAAGATGAGCAGTGTTTAGATGAACATGACCAATCGATGAATATCTTTGGCTGTTAGTGCAAAAAGATGAATATTTGATTCGGATATATATTGATTGATGTTACGGGGGATAAAAGATGAGCGATGAACTTTTAAATTCATACATAGAAGATAGTAGTTTGCATTCTCTACTTAACTCTTCTAATGAATTATTATTTTCGCTGCGAATATTGATTTAAAATTTGTTGTCTATTGTATTCTATTAGATTTTTCCCTGTTTGAAGACTAATGATAATTTGTTGTATATTATCTTAGTCATAATATTCTTTACTGGGCTAGTTGAGCTCACCCTTTTCCTTTTTGTTCCATTTTTCTTCTCAGGAGGCGAGAATATAGCGAGTACGAGTTGGGGTATGGAATGAAGGTTCTAGAGAGAGTTGTTTAGTAGTCCTCACCATTTTTGTAAAATAATGTATCAATAAATGTGATGAGAATTTATTTGAGTATAGATATTGTCTAGAAGATAATATTTGTATTCAAACTCACTGTTTTACTGTTATAATAATAAAGTTATAGTTGTTTCTGTACCATGTATTGACAACTCAGAATGGGTGATGTATACCTATTTTGGGGGCGTCACATACTAGCTCAATTGAACGAATAAGTAGGATAACTTACATTCAATGAGATAAGCTTATGATATTCATTGAATAAAGTAATGCAAGAGTTAGAATACTCGCACAATGTAAAGTAGGGTTCGGATACTTACCTTAAGTGTAGTTTATCCACGTTAAGAAATCAATACTTTCGAATCATATTTATAGCATATTATATGTTCAAGATGTTCATTAGCTAACACAGTCTTTAATCAAGCTTAACATGATTCAAGTATGCACATATGGTATAAAATCAAATTACAGATCATAAATCAAATACCTAGTCATTTCATAAGCAAATTAAGAATGTTCAAGATTAAGTACTTTTTACCCATGGACCATCCTATTACGAGGCAAACACCAATATATAATCTAAGCATCACTTATATACATGTATCAGTAGGTTTTAAACCACCTCTAGCATTATAGGTACCATAAAAGTTAACTGCCAAATATCAAATTTCAAAACTAACCAAGTTAAACTTGATTGGCCTTGATGAATACCCGTAGCTAAATCTAGGGCCTAAATCTTGTTAAATCGTCCTCTGGTTAAGCCAAGACTCAGTTGTTGCCTTGTTGTTTCTGTCCGGCTTGAACACACAATCATACATAATGTATTCTGTCGTGTTAAAGGTCTTTTCATGCTTCTTAAGTCAATCTAGGTTCCTTCTTTCATAATAAAATCCTAAATTGATCATTTCAATAATTTAAGGCCATTCAAGGTCATAAAAGCACAAGGTCTATCATGCTTGCTCTCTAAATATACAAGATAGTTATAAAACTTATATTAGGCATGCTTGTGAGTACTAATAACACATATGTGAAATTAGCACCGCTTTGGTTGAAAATATGCTTCGTTTATGCTTTTCTTGAAATATGATACACAAGCATGGTATATATATGCTTATACTACATGAGTGAGTCTAAGAGTATCATCAAACGCGATCACAAATGTCAGATTCTAATCCTCAAGGTAGCATGTTAATATTCATGTTCGAAAGTCGTAATTTTGCTCGTAAAGCTTACTAATTAGGTCCACATGTTGATGCTTGCTTACTAATCTCATAAACACAAGCTAATGTTTTATTCATACATTTCTAAGCCATACTAACATGCTTGCAAAGTCAGTATACATACATGGCATACATACATATCAAGTTCGTTTCTAAGTTCCTAAATTTATTTTAAACTCCACACTTTCGTTAATCATGCTAAGCTAGTCTAACATGCTAACATTAGGTTTATATATCTATATATACCCCTTACACATGCTTGCATACTAGTATATGTCATAATAATTGATTAACACTCGGCAGATTTTAAAAACAAAAGCCCCAATGAACTCGAGGGACCCAAGGCAATGCGATGTGCCTCGGTGTTATCTGGTAGCAATTGCCACGTTTTTGTTCGAGCGAGGAGCGATCTGCGTCGTGAAAAACTAGCCCAAACACAGAAATTACTCATGAATTCATTTCTAAACACTCATGTATCAGTTTAAACATGTTTATATGGTCATATAACAACTATATGGACATTACCCAACCTCATTAACATCTAATTTCACAAAATCACGAATTTGAATTTCAAGAGTTCTAGAACTCTGTTTTTATAGAGAATGAAATGGAAGCAAGGAAAATGAATTATACCTTTGTAATGTACAATGAACTTGCTCCTAATGAACTCTCAAGCTCTTAGAACACTTGTATGCTCTCAATCTTACACTAAGCAATTTATCAGACAATTCCCAAGCAACACCAACTGATAAACATGTCTGCTATTTATAGAAGGAGTTTGGACTGGACATTGGTGTTACACAAGGTTGGAATCCATGGTGCAATGAAATGAAACAATGGTTGGTCAAGGGTTAGCCAACCACCCAAAGCTTAGCCATCATCACCTAAGGCTAGCCTTTTGGAAGAATACGTGTTCTAGCTTGAGCTACTATTCATGTACTTGTGCCACTCATTTTGGGACAAAATGAAAATCTCAGCAACAAGCTTAGCTCCATCCCATTTAGTTACTTTGTTATCCAAAAATGGTTTTAATGTCCAAGTATCACCATATTAGGAGAAATTAGGGTTATATATATATATATATATATATATATATATATATATATATATATATATATATAGTCCATGTACATCAAATACACGCATTAAAATAATGCGATTAGGTATTATTTTTCGGGTAGTTCCATAATTATTTCTACTACTCACATAACCATTAATCTAGTACTATTATATTAATGACTTACTTATTTATGTCAAATAAATAAATTATTTACTTCCTTGATTAATTACCACCAATATTAATTTAATCCATTCTTCTTAATTAATGTACTTATGAATCTCCTTAATCATTAACTATCTATATAATTCATATTATATTCATAGATATATTACAAATAATAATAATCACATATTATTAATTAATTACCAAGTAATCAATATTCTACCACAATTAATTAATGGTTTACTTAATAATTCCCTTGTTAAACATAACGTATCTTATTTCATGGTTTATAAATGTTACACTTATCACATAATTGTTCCATTTAATTTCTAAAGTAGAAAATTTAAATTTTCTCCAATCGACCATTAAGCATATTGCTATGGTTTTATCTTCTTAGGGCCAGGTAGCATGTTTGTATAAATACCTTAACGATGTCAAGACTACTTTAGCTTCAAGCATGTGCCAATTTTCATCGCTAAACTCGTTTTATACGACATGAATTAATGTCCATATGAGTGATATTACAAGTCTAATAGCGTATTGATTACTTATATGAAATCACCTGATCATACACGATTAATCTTCCTAATTCCCGTTTTAACTCACTTAGTGAATTTCCTCATTTCACAATATGCCACACAAGGCATTTCACAATTCTCATTATCAAATCCACATTTCTCAATACACATTAATCTAGTGCAACTCAGTTAAATTAACCAACTTACAAAACATGAACACTTATATTCACATAAATATTATTTCCATTAATATTTTCATTTAATATTACGTGGAAACTCTCGGGTATTACATCATCCTTCAATCCACCACACTTCATCGGCTTCAGACCAAAGGGGTGGAACTACCTGACCTCCTCATTCCAATGGGAGAATCAACGACCATCTAAGCTGCGGTTGAGTCCTCAAAGAGAAACACCAATCCATAAGAGATGGAATTACCTAGGCTCCCCCATACAAAGGAGTATCGACGACCATCTGTGGGGCGGTCAACCTCAGAGAGGAAAGCCACACTCTTCTCCATCACCGCATATAGAAATAAGTCCCAAGACACCAAAAAGGGTAGGGAATACACACAGATCAATGATCCATTCTGAAAGATCCTGAGATATCTCAGTGCTCATCAATCACGGAGGAGTTCAAAATACATCAAGATCATAAGCCCTGTAGAAACAGGCAAATATCAAGCAAGTACCAAGGCATAACTAAAAAGGGAAGTGAATCAAAATATATCTCTTTGCCATATATAATACTATTTGATATATACAATGTATATTGTACATGACAAAATGGCTAAGCTAGTCTGTGAAGGAAAATACAAGCCCACCTACAAATCAGTGTATATGCGCGCTATCAAGTCGAACATGGCATCTCTATCCGAAGAAGGAGGTAACATTGTGAGCTCCTGCCCAAGGGTATCTATACGAGCCAACAGATCCACAACCAACTGCATGGTGATACTATGCTCATCGATATAGGCACTCATCTCTGCAATAATATCAGTAGTATAAGACCTCACTGCAGTATTGTCTGTAATAGTGACATCTCGGGCAGATATAGTGCTATTCCACTCAACAACCACTGCATCTCTGGATAATCTAGCCTCATCCCGCTCAGCAACAGCGGTGTCTCTATGAGCTAAAGCATCACCTCTTTCCAGTAGAGAGAAATCTCTCCCAGCAAGAGTTATCATCAGCAAGGCCCTAGCCTGATCTCTCTCAAATGCCATCATATGTAGACTCTACGCTAAATACTCTAAAGGGGGAGTCACAGCTGTAGAAGTACTGGGAGAATTAATCAGAGCTGCTGGAAACCCAGCAAACAGCTCCTCCTTAGTGGGAGGATCAACGTCCTCTATGGGCTCCCCACTATCAAAATTAATCCCTTGCTCTGTGGATACAACCACAGTCGATGTTGTCTCAGCCTCCCTCCACGCAGAATACTCTATAGAATGGCCTGGATGGTTAATAGAAAATTTATCCCTCTCACGCTGAGCCCAACAGGCATACACCCTGGATCTATCCTTTGCTGACAAATGGCGAGAAGCCAAACGCTAACCCAATGCCCCCTCAAAGGGATGAACATCCTGAAATTAGTCAAACTGTGCCATCATAGCCAGCGAATGATAAGTGGTTATGCCCCTCAAACCAGCCAGAGGGAGATAATCCATGTCAGTTACATGAGTAATGAAGCTGTAAGGAGAACTAAGCCATGTACACGGTAAAATGTCAATTGGATCTCCGATCCCTGCCAAGAACACCGACCAGGATGCAGCATCTGTACACTCTGCTGACTGAAAGGAATAAGACATGGCTATCTCATAGGAAAAGCAGTACCCATGTCATTGGAAAGTGCCAATTGGTCTCAGGTGTGACATAAACCACACATACAACATGACCGAGCTGCCTATAAATACCCCTAAAGGATATGTGTGGCAATACGTGGTTGATCTCAATGTCTCTACCATTATCATCGGCACAATGGTATGACCCTCCCTGAGAGCTCTCACTGCCATGACAATACAGATGTCCAGCTCATCCATATACAGTGGCATGTACAGATAAGCCACTAAACACATTGAATACGTCTACTCTGGCAACACGCCACTGATCTTCCAACGTGGTGAAATCCTTGGAGTGCCATGCATAACTGTCCGATGAGCCAAATATGTCAATCAGAAAATGATGGGACACTACATGACCGGATGTAATCTCATCCTATACTACTCTACGCCTCAACCCGGTGAGGGTCATGAACTGCTGGCTCATATCATTGATAGCCATCCAAGCGCAAGGCCTGTCTAATGGCAAAGCCGTCAACCGCTCATACTCCTCTAAGGTGGGAGTCAACTCTTGGGTCCCAAATTGAAAAACCTGCCTCTCTGGTACCCAATGCTCCATCACACCCTCTATAAAACCCACAAGAACCTGGAACATCAAGAAGGTCATAGAATGTTGTAATAACTGATCTACAGTCACCCAATCTGGAGGTGACAAACTATCATACCAGGATCTCAGACTGGAGGCCACCAATACTGGTGGGCTGTGATCAATGCAGCTAACTGTCGAGGAAGACATCTATGTGGGCCGTATCATAAGACCATCTAGGGATCAATGCTGAATATCTCTGGACATACATATGCATAACATAATACATGCATGATAAACAATAGATGGCAATATGATGTAGGGAATAGAAAACAGTACATACATTCCTAAGTACATCATCATCTAATACATCATCTCTGTATACAGCTGGAAAATACAGAGAAATGGGGCAAAACCGCCCAACAACTAACAGAGGCTTATCAAAAGATATAACAAGAATGGGGCACAGCCACCCAGTATCTAACAGAGGCCTATCAAAAGATATAGCGAGAATACACATCAGAAGAAGTCAATGGTGTTGATGTCCACATCATCACTCCTATATATCTGATGTAACTCCTCATGAGTCACTGGATTTCCACCAAGTGGGATGTCAGGCCGATACAATGGAGGATCTACACCAATAAAGCCATATGGGTCATCTGAAGGGCCAGCCCCTGAGCTGAAAGGATCAAAGTATCCGCCTCTGAAGGATCTCTGCCCAAATATCGGATGAAAAAATGTGCCCGGTCCAACTGCCAGGTCAAGCTATCAATCTGTGTCAAATGAGTTGGATCTCGGACACAAGCCATCTAATATGTCATCATCACTGATCCAGGAACCATATCCCCCATGAACTGAGTGTAGCGCAGTGCCGGGCTCCGGCGGTAATGAGGGGACCACCAGTGATAATGCCTCCCGAAAACAAGCCCTCGACAAAAGTGTAGTCATCGATGCCCATCAACGGGATATCACTAATAAAAGACTATGACACAAGCTGATAATGCCTGGTATGAGGCAAGATCGATATACGAATCTCTCATGTAGTGCTCCTAATAGCACGCTGTCCCAAATAAAGCTCTCATCCTCCATCTATGAAGAGAAGAATCCAGCCGGTGGATATCACGTACTCAAAGCCAGTCGGGAACCCATCCTGAAAGCCAACTATCAAATGTTCCCCACAATAGGGAACCCAAGTGATGGCATCAACTGTCAACAAATCCAACTGTAAGCGATAATGGGTGAAACCCTCAGCTATAGGAACCTCCGCCAAAATGGAGTGATGCCATCATCGTCCCCATGGATAGGTCTCTAAACCTAACACGCTGATGGGACACATACATGGGAGCCTCTCATAAGCCCAAAACTGCCAACACAAAGGCAAACATATGCGGTCAGTCAACACTCTTAACCCGTACATGGAAAATCAAAAGAGAAATACTCACCAGGAGAAATGGGTAAAATCCTAGCCAAGCCTCTGTCAAGCCCTGCGAACGCATGCGCATTCCCCTGAGGAAATAGGCAAAGGTATAGGAGCCCCAGTCATACTCTCCAATACGGTCCACCTCCCAAGTGGCGCTAACCAAAGCAAATGATACCGTGGAAGAGTTATTTGCTATGAAACAACCCCAGACGATAACCAGGAACAATCGCCAAAGAATGCGATCCCTGACTCTCACATCAGCAGGTATGGGCTCACTCAAAAGCCCACTCATAGCATCTATGCTCAAAGGACCTGTACGAACTGTCATGCCCTTGAGCGCCTCAGCCAGAACTCCTAGCAAGGATCTGACGACAGTCGGGGTGATGTTCGTCGTACAAGGCACTGGCACCCCTCCAAACTCCATGGCGTTGATAAATTGCCAATCCATCAGCGTCATCATCACCTCACAATCCAACAAATAGAGAGACTAAGTTTGGCGAAACCAACGCTCAGACAATGCCCTGAGGAAACCCCAGGGACAACGGCGGGGAATGATAGAAAAGAATGCCTCAAAGCCCCATCCATGCACAATCTCTCGATAATCTGGATGAAGAGCCTGATAAAGAGAGTGTATGCTGAACCAATTCCCTTGAGGCTGTGTAAAGCCGGGAACCTGCACCACAAATACAAAGTAGCATCAGAATCCTTGCTCCTCATTACTAGGGAAAGAAAGATCAAACCCAATTTTTACCTCTTTTGCATGCAAGTAGACCGAGGGGTGGCGACTCAAATCATCCAAAAGCTCTGGAATCATCACATTAATGTCTGGAAGATCCCTGCGGGGAGCATGAGTAGCAATAGCGGGAGCCGCAACTGGTACATCCTCCTCCTCGTCCTCAACATCTCGTACATCAACCCGGATATGACAAACCACCGCCACCACCCCTCCGCCTCGGTCCAATTTGAGTTGCAAAGGAGGTCTCACAAATTGAAAAAGTTAAATCAGGAGAAAAGATGCTACGCGATTGAGCGGAAAAGCTTGAAATCCTGGTTTTCAAAGGCCAAACTGTGGGTCTACATATCACTCATTGGTATTCACCCAGACATAAGGCTTACAACACCAATGATCATAGCTGTTGCAAACTACACTAGGTAATACCTCACAAAGGTCAGATGACGTCAATGCGGAGTCGTAACTCCAATCATCACCATACTTTTCATCATAAACCTCTCCCGAACGGAAACTTCACATAACATCAACCGTTGATGGACATCTCAACGAAGGTCAAGCAACCTTGACGTCACTTCAGCCGTTGGCAATTAAATCCAGCAAAGCATCGGAAGCCATCCTATGATTTCAGCCATCGAAGTACATTTCGATGAAGATCAAGCAGCCTTGACATCACCAGTCGTTGGCAATTAAACCCAATGAAGCGTCAGAGATGGTCCGATGATCTCATCCTTTAAAGTACATTTCAATGAAGGTCAAGCAGCCCTGACAACATAAACTGTTGGCAATAACTCTAGCAGAGCAAGGGAAAAACCTGGCAATACAAACCAGTGAATGCCATCCTCATCGGGGAGGACCGATGATGGAATCTGTTATACAAGTCAGACAAAACACAATCCCTCAAAGTCTCTTGTACATGAGAGAAACATCTTTAGAGGAAAGTCCGTACTCAAGAGAAAGGATGTTGGTGATAACCCCAATGTCAACATCTTGGAGGTTCCTATGAGCTTTGGATCACACGTCCAAGCAGTCCATCAGGATCATCAGTGATAACTCCAGTCCCCATTAGAAGTCGTGGGAGCATATTTTCATCACATCCTGTTGGAAAATAGTCCAACAAACCACATTCATCATACATTTGCATCATGCTGCAGTACATTGCATCATGATTATCCTGTCATATTTCAAGTGTCTAGGATTCTTTATCATATCCATGCCATTACATTGCATGAATATAATAAAGAGGGGCATCGATAGACATTCAAAATTTTGTATTCTTGTTACTAACATTGTTGGAGGGTAGAATCATATTCCAAAGATAACCGTGGAGGTCAAATCAGATCAATCCTAGAGATAACCCCTGGATACTCAGTCAGTCCCATCTCAGAGATAACCCCGAGAAACTCAGGTTTAGTCCCAAAGACAACCCCAAGAGTTTCAGTCACAACCTCAGAGATAACCCCGAGGAATGCAGTTCTAATTCCGAAGACAATGCCGGAGAAGTTAGTCCCATCTTAGAGACAACCCCGAGATACTCAGTTCTAGTCCTAGAGACAACCCTGAGAGTTTTAATCATAACCTCGGAGATAACCCCGAGAAATGCAGTTGCAGTTCCGCAGATAACCCCGGAAAAGCTCATTTCAATCCCAGAAGTCAGCTTCAACCTCGGAGATAACCCCGAGGCACTCAGTTCCAAACCCGGAGATAACCCCGGGAGGTCAGGCACACCTCAGAGACAACCATGAGGACATTCAGCACCTACAACAGCCCAATCTCAGAGATAAACCTGACCAACAACTGTTAAATCATCCCAGAACCAGATATAACTCCGGTGAGGGGCAAAATCATCATTTTTCCACCTCAATCCCACATTCGTGCCATCTCAACGTCATCTCATACCACATTCTACACAGAAGTGTCCTACAAGAACCATAGCTCAAATCTTGACTGACTATTACACAAGACAACACACCGGATAGAATTTGAAGACCTGAAGACCTGGGCATAGACCCATCTTCCTGACTTCGTACAACCTCTTATCTCATGTCATTGTGTATCTCTCGACAACAACATTTCGAAAAGGTATTATATGCCTTGATCAGATGCCCGGATTGAAAGTTATGAAGGTTCAAGCGGACAACGCGTTGTATGCGTGCACTAACTTCAAGATGACGGGGCCCACGCAAGTACACCTGTGGCTCCCCCCCTCTATAAATAGAGGGCTTGGGGTGGCCATTTTAGAAGAGAAAAATGCAAGGAAGCCCTGTCCATTTTGCTTTGTACACACTATAAACTGAGTGCTTTCTCTTTCCAAACACTTGTGAGCTTGTGCTTTGTCATATTTTACCGGTGGAAATCGAGTGTTCATTCATTTAAAGCCATTTGAAGTATTTTTGGCATCCCACTCTAAGACTTCTTCCATTTCTTAAAGCCTTTCTCCATTTTTGTGCACACACAGTTATTCACGTTGAGAGTCATGTTGTGTGCGTATGCCCGGACCATCGGTCCATTGCTTTTTCTTTCTTTTGTATATATATACTTATATATATATATATATATATATATATTCTGTCAGCAAACTCTGTTTGATTGAGCTTAAATATACATCTGGAGCGTTTAATTCTTTTATATATATAAATACTTATATATATATTGTCATCAAACTCTATTTAATTGAGCCTGGATATACATCCGGAGCATTTATTGCTTATATATATATATAAATAAATATATATATATATAGGGAAATGATCCATAAAGATCTATATGCTATAGGATAAAAAGTGGCATATAGGCTCTAAACCGTTCGTTTTATTGATGAATGGCTGAGATCAGATTTGGGAGATTCTGAGTCCGCTAGAATTACTAGCGGACGTTTAAATGATAAATTGTGGATGGTTATGCCCCCTTACACACAACACTTGGCAAGACAAACCCAATCGGACCAAGAGAAATCACAAAGACTTCACAATCCGCTAGTAAGACTAGCGGACGGCAGTATATAACAATTTCAACAGTTTAATTACAACACGAATATCTTCCTACAATTAACAAGCACGATTCCATATTATTGGGACCCAAACTACTACTTTCAATCAAAAATGGAGGAATTTGCCATGGGGAAAGTTTTGGGTTATCGCTAATGCTCAGAGTTTGCAAATTATTGAGACCCAGAAAGAAATCTTTGGGGATTAAAGTGAAATCGTTGGCATCTAGAAAAATTTCTTGAAAAGAAGAGAGATTGGCAAGAGAAGGTAAGGATTCAGAGAGTGAATTTCTTTTGAAGGCGAAGGTTTTCACACGAGAGAGCTGTGACACTCCGTCGGGAGCGTCTTGGGATATAGATTTGGAAGCGAGATTAATGGAGGTTACTTGGTTCGAGTTATCATGATTGACGCTTACGGACCAACAAGCGAGAGGGAATTGTCGGTCCCGATCGGATGGGGGAAATGAAGGAGGAGGCGGGTTTTTCCATCATTTCTTGCTGTGTCAATGTGGTGGAGAGAGAAAGGAGGAGGATGAGAGAGAAATGGAGGAAAAAGGGTTTTGGAGACGCCATTGTTGGTGGGGGTAAAAGTGGCAATATATTTTATTAACAACGTCCGCTAGTACTTCTAGCGGACGGCAAAAACCCAAATCAAATCTCAGCCTTTCATGTCTTAAACGGATGGTATATATGTTATATATCATTTTATATTCTATAACAAATAGATGCTATGGATCATTCCCCATATATATATATATATATATATATATATATATATATATATATATATATATGTCATCGAACTCTGTTCAGTTGAGCCTGGATATACATCCCATAAGTTTACAAACTTATATATATATATATATATATATATATATATATATATATACATTTAGTCCTGCACGGAGTTTACTTAGTGGCGATGGATTGTCTCTATATGTATTTACCACTTTTATATATTTACATTTAGTCCCGCCTAGAGTTTACTTAATGGCGGTTGATAAATCTTTATATATATATTTATCGCTTTTATATATATTTTCATTTCCAATCCCCATGGAGTTTACTTAATGGCGATTGATCGTTATATATATATATATATATATATATATATATATATATATATATATATATATATATATATGACTTTTATATATATAACTGTTTACAACTTTCATACAAACTGCAATATCATGTGAGCCTAGGAATCATGTCATCACAGATCCAGTCTTCTGAATCTAGATTCGGTTCCCGTGATAAACATTTTACACTGTAATCAGCCTGTAAATTATTCACGGTGTTTGAATTTCCTTAGATGGCTCACATGCCCACAAAGAGTTCGGCACTGCTATGTATCTTATTTTCTCGAAGATGTTTCACATCTCGAAAATAATAAAGCAATCAAGCCGAACACATAATAAAATGGAAGTATCAAAGGCCTCAATTGCTATTGAGCGTAAGGGTTTGAAAAACCCCTTTTACAAAACATCATTGCTATATCTTGTTAAAACAAAACTTTTATACAAAATTCAAACCCTTTGTATATAGGTGCAAACGAAGCATAGCACTACTTCAAGATAATTGCACATTGACCCACACACACACACATTCATGTAATTGTATAATTGAAAAGTGGCGGTCACCGTGTTACCACGGATGTCGGGGGGTGCCTAACACCTTCCCTCCGCATAATTAAGCCCCCGAACCCTAACGAATCTCGGTTTCAGAGACCTATTAAGCAGTGTCCCATCACTAGGTCAATGTGCAAACTTTATCTCGGTTGAGTTGAAGCAACCATTTAAAAATACCAATTGGCAACTCTTACAGTCCAATCGTCGGCATATACATATCAGAACTTTTCAAACTTATTTTTTCAAACAAATCTTACCTAACATGAGAACACCAAAAGACAAGAACAAAAAGGGACAAATAAAAATACCGACGTCGACACTACTCTCCAACCTCGAAGGGTTGTAGAGTCGAGTAAAATCAACTCCACGAACCAACTGGGTAGGAACAATAGAGTTAAGCTTCACTCTTCACAAATCATGAATCACAAGGATACATGGAAAAAAAAAAGAGACAGTATAAAGGAAAGATTGCCAAGAACCATATAAGTCCAATGGAGAAAGAATCCACATACACACACAATCATGCATCATGCTAGATGTTTTGTATATAATAAAATTGGTCATAAGGCTGCAGTATGCTACAATAACTCTCTGCATATTAGACCCAAAGTCAAGCAAATTTGGGTTTCCAAGGGTACTAACAAGGTAAGACCAATGCAAGTATGGGAATCAAAATGAGAGTTTAATTTTACCGCAGGAATAGAGCTCCACGATCATAACTTGGTATCTGGACAGTGGATGCTCAAGACACGTGATTGGGAACAAAGCCCTCCTATCTAACTTCATAGAGAATGAGGGTCCATCAGTCATCTTTGGAGACAATGGCTCTGGCAAGATAAGAGGATATGGCTCAGTTGGAAATGGTACAGTGTCCTTCAGTAAAGTAACCTATGTGGAAGGACTAAAACACAACCTTCTGAGCATAAGCCAACTCTACGATAAGGGTCATCAAGTTACCTTCCTCAACAATCAATGTCAAGTCAGAGATCTGAAGACCTCCTCTATAAAGCTGACCGGAACAAGAGAAGGGAACGTCTACACTGTTAATCTTGGTCAACTAAGTTCTAACGAGATAATATGTTTTCTAGCTAAAGCTTCTGAAGAAATGAGCTAGCTATGGCATAGAAGGTTGTCTCATCTCAACTTCAAAAGCATGTCAAAATTGGCCTCCAAGGATCTAGTAGCAGGCTTACCCAAGCTTAGCTTTGTCAAAGAAAGGCCATGCAATGCCTGTCAGCTTAGAAAATAGACTAGAAGTTCATTCAAGAGCAAAACTGTCAACTCAATTGATAAGCCTCTGCAGTTACTTCACATGGATTTATTTGGGCCAATTCCAACAACAAGCCTTGGAGGGAAGAAATACTCATTGGTCGTAGTGGATGACAATGCCAGATTTACATGGGTATTCTTTCTAAACTCAAAAGATGAAATAAGTTCCCAACTCATCAAGATGTTCAGGCTGGTGATGAACGAGAAAGGGGAGAAAATCAAAGTTATAAGGAGTGATCATGGTAGAGAATTCAACTTCTCTAAGATGGACCAGATTTGCTGTAATGACCCCAAAATTCATACAATTTAATTCTCAACTTTGGTCATTAATAACACATCTACCTTCTGATTTTACATCATTATTCGATGCTAAACATTATAAAATATGGAATAATTTAAACTTTTATGTCTTCTTACTTTAATTCCCTGAATCAAACCTTTATCATCTACATGTCTTTGAATCAATCTTATTTTATGATTCACTTTATCAGTATTATTATATAAAATTTTACATTTCAATCCGATAACCTTTACATATTAGATAACTTTAACTTTAGCTTTACAACTCAACATAAAATTATACATCATAAAACATTTAGTACATCTCATGAATCTTATTCATGGTATAAAGAAATAACAACTTTTGTTAAAATATTAATCTCCGTGTATTATTTCTGATCCACGTCATTCAAGTAGCACATAGTGTTACCTTCAATCCTTGACCTGCAAAAATGGTTATTTGCAATGTTGAGCTCGACAGCCCAGCAAAATCTAACAGTTTTCATGCATCACAAAGCACATAATAACATGCTCAACATATAAGAATAATCATAAAACAACCATAGCATACATGTTGTAGTTCACATAACAACTATAAAGATTGAGTTCCTCACTCAATCATTATTCATAGCTCAATCATCATAGTCATAGATTGACTTTCATATTTCATACTTTTGATATATACAATACATCATACACTAAAATTTTAAAGCGCTTCATCATCAAGTTCACATAGCAAAAAGGCGAAAGACTTGCCTTTACCGGCGTTTTACCAACACACTAATACTTCGCGTCCTTGCACAACATACACTGTATGCGAGATTGATAATAAATAAAATCAATACTAAATCTCATGGTCAAATTTATTCTAAGACCTTACTTTATCTTTTTATCCTTTATAATATCTTTATAGACATCTAACTGTGTTTTATATGCAACTCGGTTTTATTTTCATTTTCATCACCACACATGCTAGACTATCTCACTTGTAGTTTAATGTGCGTATATCACACCATTTTATTTTACCAATTTGGTTTCAAAAATGCATATTCAACACATTGTTTACATGTTTAATTTTCCTTCATAAATCAAAAATTACCCTTTTCGATTTCTTTCTATTATTATTCTTGTATTATCATCTTTTCATACTTAGATATCCAATATTAGCCATTAGTTAGACACTTTGTATACCAAATTTTAGAAACACTATTACTTTTAGGCATTTTATCGAGCACGTTATGTGCACACATTAACTTATCTCAACTCTTGATCTTAAATGGTTAATTATGCATAGAATATGATAACACATATCTATATTCATTACATATGTCAAAACATATTTTCAATCAGCAAAATATACCATCACCCAAAATCTTAATTCAAACATAATTATAAAACTCATCTTCACAATTTCTTTAACAAAACGCTGTTTTCGTTTTTAACGTATCTCCTTCGTTACATGTCCATTTTTGTTCCTTCTTATATAGAATTAACCCTTACTCAGTTTACTACAACCTCATCTAGGCCTTAAAGTTAGACCCTTATCCATCTAAACCAGATTCTGCAATTCATCAACTAGTGTAGAAATTTTCATTTTCTGGACATCCTTACTAAACAATTTATTTCGGACATGATCCGGTCCATAAAATGGCTCAATCACGAGAGTCTAGCTAGTAAACTTCCACATCTACAACTTTACAGTTTTAAGTTTTTTCATATTCAAAACACACGAATTTATACGAATTTTTCAAAGTCGAAAACGTAATGATTTTGATTTTACGAATGATTATTTTCCCTTCGGACCAGCCTTACTAAAACAAACATTGCAAGAAATCTACAAAGAGTTTTTATGTGATTCCACTTTCAGAATATATCTTACTTCCATATCTTCGATTTGATATAAGGCTCACTTTCTAACACATTATACCCAAAAAGATATGAATTTCACAAGATATATCCACAATTACTCAAAACCTACGAATTTTGTTCTTCAAATTTTCTTTCCATTTCATTTTCTTTCTTGAATCCTCTTGTTTGATTCTTGATAATCCAAGATTAAACCAATACAAACAAGATTAAGCATGATCTATTACCCTAGAACATAAATCTACCCAAAAATTAAAGATTAAATAAGAGTTTAGAAGTTACCTTCTTCTAGTTTTTTCTTCTTCTTCTTCTAGCTCATCTCCATTCCTCTATTTCTCTCTATCTCTCTCAATTTCTCAATACAACTTCTATATAACCATTATCCTACATTTTGAAGAACATAAAAATATAATTAAAACAAGGAATTTAGATTATAGCCTTATTAGTATGAATTTAAGAGAGAGATGAAGATGATGATGATGATGGGGTTTGTTTTGTCTTCTCAAAGCTTTCACTTCTTCTTCTTTCTTTTGTTTGTTTTCTAAAACTAACTTACTAACTTGTAGTATATACATATAATATACAATACTAGTAATATATAATATATGTAACTCCTAGTAATTATTAGATATACTAATTACTAGTTAATACATAGGTTACACCAACTTGAATTTGAAAAGCCTAAGACCATGTTTGGCAAATACTCGTTATTTTAATTAATCAATAGCTTAACATCAATCAATCTCATCAAATTGTCACATAATTATATTTACTTGTTAATTATAATTTCGTGTAACAATCATCACATAACTCATCTAATTTAATTATCTCAATTAAATTAGAACTATAACATAAAATTATTATATTAATTAAATTAAATACTAAATATTCATTTAATTAATCTGCTACATTAATTACCTTACTCTATAATCAAAACAAAATTTATTTATTTAACTCGATAAATAATTCAATTAAATATTTATATATATTAAAATTAATATATAACATTCTCTTCACATCAATTCACATATTCTACAATATATAACATACACATACTCACACCCAACATATCTCATAAATAATACTTTTATTTATAAAATTCTCATTTATAAATTCTAAAAATCTGGAATGTCACATCCTTCCCTCCTTATAAGGATTCCGTCCTTAGAATCACCGAAACCCTACCTTACTCAGGTTTTCCTCAAATCTATTCATTGAATAACTTCAACACATTACCTTAATATATGTTTTATATTTTCTACTCTCACCATTCTTGATAATAAATTCTTATACGTTTTATTTCATAACATTTACTTAGACTCAATTATATTTGAGTATTACATATTCTTTGACCCGTTCATTATCTTTCTCTAAGGATCATTATCATATATTATATGATCAAACTCTCGGGACATTACATTCACCCCTTCTTCTAAGAATTTCGTCCTCGAAATTTTTATTTATTACTCTTCATTCATTCAATCTATCAAAGTAGATTTTTACGTCACTACTTCATTCATTCATTGGTTTCTATAACCACTTTCTTTCCACAAACATCATTCTACAATTATTAAACTTTTCTATTAAAAGTTTCACATTATTCTTTGATAACTCACATCCTTCTCACTTCAAAATTTCTTTTCTCACTTATTCAACACATTCATCACTCAGTGTCCCATTTTACGACTTACTTCTTTCTAAGGAATACTTTCCTTTTTCATTTCCATCTTGCAGAATAACAATAATCCTCCATAATTGTTCAATAATTGGGAAGTAGTATGAATAACTCAGGAATTTAAAAGATTCTAAATCATGCTGAGGGGTCACAAGACCGTGAACTCTATTCTTGGTTTACTAGTGCTTCAACTCAATCCTTCACACTGCAAACCAGAGTGTTTATCAATCACAAAGACTAAAAACACCCTCCTCACGTATTACTTTAGGTGGCGACTATTGTACCACTACGTTAGTATGAACGTAGTGTTTTATATAACGACTATATGTATTACGCTCGAGAACCATTTTCCCAAAAACATGTCCCTTATAGGGTTGTTCACCTCGACTTTTCAACATCGATTCCGCACCAAAACAATTTGGTTTGGCATAACTTTTCAATGAACGTTTGAATTACATGAACATCTTCCAATAATCGTCTAGCTGAATCAAATAGCATAGACTTCTACAACAATTCGGACATCAATCGAAATATACATATATATATATATATTGTCATATATTAAATAAATCTCAAAAATCTTTTTATGACGTCATGATATCGCATACTTGTATTTACGATCAGGCTGAGGATTCCGTCATTTGGTGATTTTATCATACTACATCATACCATAGTGGGCTGATGATCCTTAGATCACATCCAACACTAGGTAATACTGCATTGATGACTCCATCATTTTTATCATCTTTGCACTAGGTTACATGATGCATTAATGATATAAAATACATTTTGATATATTGCAAATCATTTTTTGTCTAAATTAAGCAATTAACATGAGACATCTGAATAACGAAATTGTTGTTAAAACTCATTGGTTCCATCATTTGATCCAATGTTTTTCAAGAAAATAAAAGTGTAAACATCAGCACAAAGTCAATAAATTTCGAAAGTCTAGCATAGCTAATAGATTTAGAATACCTATGCTTCCACCATCAACTCCATTTTCTATAATGATCCATTGCTTAATAGGTTTATCTATTCCTATCATCCTCAATACTCCATTTACACTTATCTATACCCAGTTCGTCAAACTTACCACTCGTTATGAGTTCGAGAACTTGCCATAATCATATGAGTTTAAGAACTTATCCTAGTCGGACCATGGCGTCCATTCATTTGAGGGTTCAAAACATACCATATAATTATGAGTCACGAACCTACCATAAGTATGAGTTTTAAGAACTCGCACTTAACCTTATAATATTCTCTAACTATACTCTACCTATCTGTTATACTCATGAGAAAAGAATCACCTTCTCAACAGGCATATAGCAAACAGCGCGACACAAACATTCCAATGATTATCAATGTGATAAACTGAGTGCAAGCACAAAACCCTCGCCCATACAAAGGTTTGTACAACTCAGCCATCACATGTGTCCTCAATTGAAATCCCTTCTAACTTTATCTTGCTCTTAACTTGCTCTTTGCTCAATACGAATTCCTCGTATCTCATCATTTATAACTCCTCGCGAGTTTATCTCGTACTATATCATAGTACAATATCTTTATAGCATCAAGCTATAATCATTCAAACATTACAAACCATCTTCCTTTTATAACTTAAACAGACCACGTCGTGATCTTATTCTATAATCATCTCCCTTAAAATTCTTTTCTTAACTCGTGATCGTTTTGTTTTACGATCCTCATTCTTTCCCTTTTTCATCATTTAAAACATTATTCGTTATCTTGGCTATTAGAGTTAGGAAACTCCCATTTCTTATCTTTATATCTCTTCAAGATTCTTCTTTGAATCTTCTTGTTTATATAACAATTCTTCCTTTAAGAATTTCTAACTTCATTTACATCGCTCAAAATTTCATTCAAGTTCTAAACTCTCATCATACGTGTCCATTTCTATACTTGGTACACATCGAGTCTCTAACAATTTCAATATGGTACGCTGAGTGGTTTCCCACAAACAACCAACAAACTAGGTTCCGAGTTACTAGTTCGTATATACCTCCGCTCTATGAAGGAATCGTTTAGCCTAGATACCATACATCAACTACTAAAGAGTACAATTGCACCATACTTAAATATAACTCTATATTCTTAACTTCTTTATCACTCTCTTTTTATAGACATTGTCTATTTATTATCACCTTACATCCTTATTATTGGAGTTGGGTAACCCCACATTCATATTCCTTATAACTCTGCGAGATTCTTCTTTGAATCCTTTCACGCAAGTTTTAATCCCTTATTGTTCAAACTCTATTTGAGCTTATTCGTTCCTTATTTTCACCTCTCTTCTCTAAGGTTATAGCCAAAGGTACTCTTACCTAAGGTTTCTAACCTATCAGCTTTGATACCAACTGTAAAGACCCCAAAATTCATACAATTTAATTCTCAACTTTGGTCATTAATAACACATCTACCTTCTGATTTTACATCATTATTCGATGCTAAACATTATAAAATATGGAATAATTTAAACTTTTATGTCTTCTTACTTTAATTCCCTGAATCAAACCTTTATCATCTACATGTCTTTGAATCAATCTTATTTTATGATTCACTTTATCAGTATTATTATATAAAATTTTACATTTCAATCCGATAACCTTTACATATCAAATAACTTTAACTTTAGCTTTACAACTCAACATAAAATTATACATCATAAAACATTTAGTACATCTCATGAATCTTATTCATGGTATAAAGAAATAACAACTTTTGTTAAAATATTAATCTCCGTGTATTATTTCTGATCCACGTCATTCAAGTAGCACATAGTGTTACCTTCATCCTTGACCGCAAAAATGGTTATTTGCAAGGTTGAGCTCGACTGACCAAAGAAAAATCTAATAGCTTTTCATGCATCACAAAGCACATAATAACATGCTCAACATATAAGAATAATCATAAAACAACCATAGCATACATGTTGTAGTTCACATAACAACTATAAAGATTGAGTTCCTCACTCAATCATTATTCATAGCTCAATCATCATAGTCATAGATTGACTTTCATATTTCATACTTTTGATATATACAATACATCATACACTAAAATTTTAAAGCAGTTCATCATCAAGTTCACATAGCAAAAAGGAACTGAAAGACTTGCCTTTACCGGCGTTTTACCAACACGCTAATACTTCGCGTCCTTGCACAACATACACTGTATGCGAGATTGATAATAAATAAAATCAATACTAAATCTCATGGTCAAATTTATTCTAAGACCTTACTTTATCTTATTATCCTTTATAATATCTTTATAGACATCTAACTGTGTTTTATATGCAACTCGATTTTATTTTCATTTTCATCACCACACATGCTAGACTATCTCACTTGTAGTTTAATGTGCGTATATCACACCATTTTATTTTACCAATTTGGTTTCAAAAATGCATATTCAACACATTGTTTACATGTTTAATTTTCCTTCATAAATCAAAAATTACCCTTTTCGATTTCTTTCTATTATTATTCTTGTATTATCATCTTTTCATACTTAGATATCCAATATTAGCCATTAGTTAGACACTTTGTATACCAAAGTTTAGAAACACTATTACTTTTAGACATTTTATCGAGCACGTTATGTGCACACATTAACTTATCTTAACTCTTGATCTTAAATGGTTAATTATGCATAGAATATGATAACACATATCTATATTCATTACATATGTCAAAACATATTTTTAATCATCAAAATATACCATCAACCAAAATCTTAATTCAAACATAATTATAAAACTCATCTTCACAATTTCTTTAACAAAACGTTGTTTTCGTTTTTAACGTATCTCCTTCGTTACATGTCCGTTTTTGTTCCTTCTTATATAGAATTAACCCTTACTCAGTGTACTACAACCTCATCTAGGCCTTAAAGTCATACCCTTATCCATCTAAACCAGATTCTGCAATTCATCAACTAGTGTAGAAAATTTCATTTTCTGGACATCCTTACTAAACAATTTATTTCGGACATGATCCGGTCCATAAAATGGCTCAATCATAAGAGTCTAGCTAGTAATCTTCCACATCTACAACTTTACAGTTTTAGATTTCTTCAGATTCAAAACACACGAATTTATACGAATTTTCAAAGTCAGAAACCATAACAGTTTTGATTTTCTGGATAGATTATTTTCCCTTCGTACCAGCCTTACTAAATCAGACATTGCAAGAAATCTACAAAGAGTTTTCATGTGATTCGACTTTCAAAATATAGCTTACTTCCATATCTTCGATTTGATATAAGGCTCACTTTCTAACTCATTATACCCAAAGATATATGAATTTCACAAGATATATCCACAATTACTCAAAACCTACGAATTTTGTTCTTCAAATTTTCTTTCCATTTCATTTTCTTTCTTGAATCCTCTTGTTTGATTCTTGATAATCCAAGATTAAACCAATACAAACAAGATTAAACATGATCTATTACCCTAGAACATAAATCTACCCAAAAATCAAAGATTAAATAAGAGTTTAGAAGTTACCTTCTTCTAGCTTTTTCTTCTTCTTCTTCCAGCTCATCTCAATTCCTCTATTTCTCTCTATCTCTCTCAATTTCTCAATACAACTTCTATATAACCATTATCCTACATTATGAAGAACATAAAAATATAATTAAAACAAGGAATTTAGATTATAGCCTTATTAGTATGAATTTAAGAGAGAGATGAAGATGATGATGATGATGATGGGGCTTGTTTTGTCTTCTCAAAGCTTTCACTTCTTCTTCTTTCTTTTGTTTGTTTTCTAAAACTAACTTACTAACTTGTAGTATATACATATAATATACAATACTAGTAATATATAATATATGTAACTCCTAATAATTATTAGATATACTAATTACTAGTTAATACATAGGTTACACCAACTTGAATTTGAAAAGCCTAAGACCATGTTTGGCAAATACTCATTATTTTAATTAATCTATAGCTTAACATCAATCAATCTCATCAAATTATCACCTAATTATATTTACTTGTTAATTATAATTTAGTGTAACAATCATCACATAACTCATCTAATTTAATTATCTCAATTAAATTAGAACTATAACATAAAATTATTATATTAATTAAATTAAATACTAAATATTCATTTAATTAATCGCTAAACTCAACTACCTTACTCTATAATCAAAACAAATTTTATTTATTTAACTCAATAAATAATTCAATTAAATATTTATATATATTAAAATTAATATATAACATTCTCTTCACATCAATTCACATATTCTACAATATATGACATACACATACTCACACCCAACATATCTCATAAATAATACTTTTATTTATAAAATTCTCATTTATAAATTCTAAAAATCTGGGATGTCACATCTGCACAGACAATGGCATCAGTCACAACTTCTCAGCTCCACGAACTCCACAGCAAAACGGAGTAGCTGAGAGAAAGAACAGAACGTTGATTGAGGTTGGAAGAACACTTCTAGCAGCAGCCCGTCTGCCTGAATACTTATAGGCAGAAGCTGTCAACACTGCATGCTACACTCAGAATAGATCTCTTGTATACTCCACGTTAAAGAAAACTCCCTACGAGCTATGGAAAGAAAGAAAACCAAATGTCAGCTACTTCTATGTGTTTAGTTGTGCATGATATATTCTCAACAATAGAAAACAATATCTGACTAAGTTTCAACCTAAGTCAGACAAAGGAATCTTTTTCGGATATGCAACAGACAGTAAGGCTTATAGAGTGTTCAACAAGAAGATGCTAAGTGTTGAAGTCTAGATTCACATCATCTTCGATAAAATAGACTTGGACAAAACTGTGTCTCAAGACACTACGAACGACAACTCAGACACTACGAACGAGGTAGTCGAGCTAGACACCACGATCATAGTCCCAAAAAATGAAATCGTTAAGCCTGGAGAGGAGATCATAGAAAGAACTACACCAGACAACAAACCTCCATATCAAGAAGCAGAGGTTGATCTTGAAGAATTCAGACAAGAAGGCATCAGGTCAGATGTTCTAACAGGAAACAGATGGGCAAGAGATTACACTCAAGACCTAATAATTAGAGATCCAAATGCAAGAGTCAAGACAAGATCTGCCACCCAGAATGAGTGTTTCTATCTAAGCTTTCTGTCACAGATGGAACCAAAAAAGATAGAAGATTATATGGAAGACTCAAGTTGGATAGAAGCCATGCAAGAGGAACTAAATTAGTTTGAGAGAAGCAGAGTATAGAGATTAGTTCCAAGACCAAGAAGCCACCTAGTCATTGGCACCAAGTGGGTCTTTAGAAACGAGATGGATGAAGATGGGGTAATAACAAGGAATAAGGCAAGACTAGTAGCCATAGGCTACTCTCAAGAAGAAGACATCGACTACGACGAGACCTTCGCACCTGTTGCCAGATTAGAAGCCATCAGAATATTCCTTGCCTTTGCTGCCCACATGAAGTTCAAAGTCTTTCAAATGGATGTCAAAAGTGCATTTCTGAATGGTGAACTTCAAGAAGAAGTATATGTGGAGCAACCTCTAGGTTTCATCAATCAAACTCTCTCTAATTATGTTTATAAATTAGACAAAGCCTTTTATGGACTTAAACAAGCACCTAGAGCATGGTATGAAACACTAACTAACTTTCTTATTAAAAATGGTTTCATTAGAGGTAGAGTAGATACCACATTATTTCTTAGAAAGCACAAAGACAAAATCCTATTAGTTAAGATATATGTTGATGACATTATCTTTGGCTCTACTGATGAAAAACTGTGCAAGAGATTTTCCAAGCTTATGCAGAGCAAGTTCGAAATGAGTATGATGGGTGAGCTGAATTTCTTCCTTGGATTATAAGTAAAGCAGACTGATGAAGGTATCTTCATAAAACAAGCCAAGTACATCAAAGACTTGCTTGAAAAGTATGGCATGGAATCAGCCTCTCCCATGAAAACACCAATTGCTCTAGCAACCAAGCTTTACAAAGATGAGAATGGTAAAAGTATTGATATAACTCAATACAGAGGTTTGATAGGCTCTCTTCTATATCTAACTGCCATTAGACTAGACATAATGTTTGCAACATGCATTTGTGCTAGATTCCAAGCTAATCCTAAGGAATCACACTTAACTGCTATAAAAAGAATTTTCAGGTGTCTCAAAGGCACACCTCACTTGGGACTTTAGTATCCCAAGAAGTCCTCCTGTGAATTGATAGGATATCTGAGATGACTTTCGAATTTGCAAGATGGATAGAAAAAGTACCGATGCTTTTGTCGGGTTGCTAGAAGCAGACTTGTGTCTGGTTTAGCAAGAAGCAAAACTCAAGATATCTACCTCAACAATGAAAGTTGAATACATTGTTCTTTGGAAGTCAACGTGCTCAAATCTTATGGATGAAAAATCAGCTAGCAGACTATGGGTTTGATTTTAAATTTATACCTGTTCACTATGATAACACAAGTGCCATAGCAATAACACATAATCTTGTCATGTATTCTAGGACTAAGCATATAGAAATAAGATATCATTTTATTAGGGACCATGTTCAAAATAGAACTATATCTTTACAATACATCCCTACTGAAAATCAACTTGATGATTTCTTTATAAAACCTCTAGATGAATCCAGATTTAACAAAGTAATTAGTGAGTTGGGCATGCTAAATCTACAATCATAAACTCTATGCTCTAGTTTATGCTAACCATGCAGATAAAAAGGCTATGTTTAAAATCGTAGAGATGACTAAAGAGGAACCACGATCGTAGAGTTGCCTCAACATGACAAAGAAGCATCATATAATGACAACTTTCCTAACAAATCCAATCAACCCCTCTGATAAGCGCCTCAGGGACAAACCTTTTCCTTAGTTCAATCTAAGAGGTTGGCCCTTCCTAAGCTACCTTAACCCAAAAGGAATGCTAAGTCAGAGTTTATCACAAGGACCAGGACAGACAATGATCGTAGAGTAGATTCAGCAGTGAACTCAGCATCGTAGTGTAACCTCGATAATTGTAGTCCTCTCAAAGAATACACTAGCTCAGGGGGAGCTAAAGGCAGATCAGTATTTTCCACATTATTTAAAACCGTGGAGCCCGGCAGGACTTGACACGTGCCCCACTATGCAGATCGTGAGGAGGGAAGTTACAAGTACTGTTTGAAAAGGTCTTTTTGAAAATTCACCTCAGAAGTTCAAAAAGCTCATTCCTCTCTCTCTACCAGTAGAAACCCTAGCTTTCAGAACGTTCAACCAGCCTTAGCTCAAGAAAATCAATGGCTACTTCAAATGTTATCTCTTATTACTAACTCTACTTCGATGAATTCAAGATAGTTGGCCCTTAATTTCACAAGATTATGTCTCTTCTGAAGAAAGTTAGTCTTGAAGAAGCTCTGAGCACCAGCACATGGATCTACCCGAAACTGGTGAAAGAGTTCTACATCAATAAAGTCTTTGAGAACGACATCATCACTACAAGGGTTAAGGGAGAACAAATTAAACTCGCAGCTGAAGATATAAACCTAGCCCTAGGTCTCAAATCAAGGGGACTTATATCTATGGATGTCATTGACTTTCATGAAGGTCTAAAGAAGATGCACCACATAAAGTTTTAGAACGTCAAAGGATACAAGAAGAAAGAGTTTCCCTAGAAGTATGAATTTTTGGCTGACATTGTTGGAAAATGCATATGCTGCAAAAGTTCTAGCCACGATTCTGTGAATGAGGTCCAAATTAAGCTCATGACGGCAATCTGCTTCAGAATTCAACTCAACTATAGGGCTCTACTCATAGATTGGATTGGGAAGTGGATGCTCAGTTCCAAGAAGATAAAGATCTCTGAAAAATGCTCTATGGGAGATTCATAAGCATAATCCTGCAATCGGCTCTAGGTGACAAAATTGGGGACAAGGAAGGAGAATCCATCAATCCCAACAGAAAAAAAACCCAACAGCTGTTCCAAAACTAGAAAAGAAATCTTGCAGAAAATGCATAATAATGTTTAAATCTAGTGGAAGAACTGGTGAAGCAAAGGAATTCGGGCAACCAGGAAACATGTCGATTGTGAAAGAAGCTGATGAAGAAGAAGAAATTAATCAAGAGGAACCCATTGCCTTGACCAGAAAAAGCAAGGGTAAGAGGGAAATGAATGCTCAAACAACAGAAGAGCCTCAAGGCTCAACTACTGATGCACCCCAAGAGAGTTTGGGCACTGAAACTCTTAAGAAAATGAAGAGGAAAAAGCAGCAGTCTGAGGAGGAAGAAGACAGAGCTACCATTTCTTAGCTGCTTAAGAAGGGAAAACGCAGCCATAAATCAAAGAAGTCTTCACTCACCTCGATCGTAGAGTCACTACCGATCATAGAGTCCAAACTTACCAACCTATCACATGTGGATGCTGCAACAGCTTCTCAGCCTGAACAAACTTTTAGAGTTGAAGCAGAAGAGAGTGCTGAGGCTGTGGATCAGCCTAGAAAGATAAAGAGAAAGCTTGTCAAGAAATACATTCTAGTCAATGAAGAAATCTTAAAGGAAGAAGACAGAAGAATAGCTGCCGAAAAGAAGCTACCCGGAGCTATTGAGGAGAATACAACTCGGGTTAAGGGGGAGCTTCCTAAAGAACTGGAACAAATAGAGGATCAAATTGAGGGGGAGCCTCGTGTAGTCCCTGTGTCAGAGAGGGCGACAGCTGAGGAGGAGCTGCAAAGAGATTACCATGAGCCTCCTTCAGTTCCTCAAGAGATCTTAGCTTCTGAAACTGTAGAAATTGAGAGGGTTAAAGCTATGGAGGTGGAGAGAGCAGACGAACAGAGAAGAGAACTGGAGATGATTGATGTGGTGGAAAGTTCAAATGAAGAAAATGAAGACCGGGAAGAAGAAGAGGATGACGAAGTTGAAATTATTGCAGTAATCTGTGATGGATATAGGAGAGCTAACTACAATCAGTTAGTCTCCTACTTTCCTATGATGCCCTATCATAGAGCCCAAATTCTCAACTCCTGGGATCACATGTTCGGGACCTTCAAAGCTTATCCAGCAATCTCAGTGCTAGCTCATGAATTCCAAGGCAACCTCACTTTTTCTCAAAAGCTGATCACCAACTATCCCTCTTTAGAAAATGGGCGTGAGATACAATCTATTCCCATCTCTTTCAGGGTTAGTCATTGTCCTCCATCAACCTTCAACCAATTCTACGAACTAACAAGATGGTTAGAAGTGATACTTCACCCACTAAACCAATTTCCTATTATAGAATCCCAATATTCTGTAACTGATAAACCAAATATACCTTATTTTTTATTGGTACCATCTCTCACTCTACGAATATTGTTCATACTTAAATCGTAGAGTCACCTGCTTCAACAGCCTCTCCTCCCACAACTCAAACATTCATGCCTGAGCCTCCTTCGAACATACCTTCCTCCTCAACCAATAATTATTTTAATCTTGATCTTTCTCTCTCAAACCTGCAAAACCAAAATACAAGAGCCTCTCCTCTTGGTACCCATCAAATACTAGAGCTTCTGTCAGATCTTCCCACCAAATCTGAGTTATCTGATGCTTCACAGAAAGTAACCAAAGACATTCAAGAAGATCTTGAAACTCACTCTGAG
The DNA here is from genome assembly GCA_020205615.1 of Panax quinquefolius. NCBI lineage: Eukaryota > Viridiplantae > Streptophyta > Magnoliopsida > Apiales > Araliaceae > Panax > Panax quinquefolius. The sequence continues at coordinate 34,700,515 of CM035165.1, forward strand.
CTTGTTCACATGAGGCTGAACAATTTTATTGATGCTGCCAACACCCTCCCCAGCAATCTTAGTATTGAATTGAGCTTACAAAGAAGCTTAGAGAAATCATCAAGGAAATGATCCACAGTATCAATGAAAGGGATCAAATTAACTTTCAGGCTGCCAAAAAGCACAAGGAAGCAGTTCTCCTTCTGCATAAGACTCAGGAATCCCAAAATACACTTATGATGGAAAGTCTTTCAAGTCTACGAACCTCAATGAAAGAATTCCAAGAATTTTCAATAGGTCAAATGCAAAAAATAGAAACTGTCTTGGCCATTCTACAAAAGAACAGATCTCAAACTGATTCTTTGGTTCAAGAAAACTGTAAAGACATTGCTCAATCTAGGAATCAGCTCCACGAGCTCGTCCAAAGAATGAATCGTCTGTCTGAAGACATTCGAACCCTTGATGCTAACATAAAGGGGGAGAATAAAGGGGAAGGAGAAAAAGACAAAGGAAAAGGAAAGAAAATTGCTCAATCCTCAAGGAGTCCTCCCACAAAATAGCCTCGCCATCAGACTCCACGATTCGAACAAGAACAGCGCCAACCAATTCTAATGACGCAACCACTAAGGAGTCGAGGGTCATCTCTTAGCTCACAAGGAGTAACCACTACTAGCCTAAACATGTCAGTTGGAGATCCTACATTCATGAATAGAGACGATCATAAAGAATGGCTAAGTCAAAGCGAGATGGAAGACATTGCATGGAGAGACGAAGTCAGTAGGAGAAGAAGAGTTGCAGAGCATGCCAATCCTCCAAGGAGCAAAAGGCAAAAGAAATAGAGATAAGTTGGAATTTATTTCTTATTGATGTAACTAAGCATTATTGTAAAATATATCCTTAAAAACATCAGTAAATTCATGCTTATTCTCTAGAGATTTCAGCTGCTCACTGAAACACTAAGTCATATTTACTTTCTAACAACTACATCTAGAAATTGATTATCATGATACAAATCTCCTTGGTTATGTCAACATCAAATAGGGGAGATTGTTGGGAAATTGCATATTTAAATTTGATGTTGAAAGTAAATAATCATGCTTATATGTAAAGTCCTTCAAGGAATACATGTACAAGGACTTAGTGATAGATCAAACTTGTTAGGTTGATCTGAGCTTTAATGTTTATCATTTTGTAAATGAATGTACAGAAGAATAGATCAAAGCTGTTAGGTTGATCTATCTCTTGAGATGTAATAGATAGGCTTCAACAGAATCATAGTCTATCGAGCTAGTCAAGAGATTGCAGAAGCCAAGGAAGAATTGTAGAGCATCAAGAATCGCAGTTTGTCTGCTTTAGTGGGCCTCTCCCAAAATCGTAGAGTGGTCCAAACGCCTTCCGAGCCAACTCAAAAATTATAGTGTGCTCTCGGAAGCATAGAGTCTGAAAATCAAGCAAGCAAAGATCATAGTCTACCAGTGCTTAAGAGAAATCGTAGTGTTCTCTTCCATCAGTACCAGATCAAGCACCAATGTAGCAAGACACTACGATCATGATCGTAGTGCATCATCAGTCAGTATCAGAAGCATCGAGCCTTGTCCATTTGTTTAAGAATAAATCACAACAAATATGGAATGGATTATAAACGTTGAAATCCTCGGGAATCCCAATGACCCAACACTCATCCTTAGTATATAAAAAAGAAACGTATTGAAGAAGCTAAGGAAAGTAATTTAGGTCAGCTGAGAACACCTTTTCAGGTGTTAGGTGAGATAGCAGTCTGCTGTGTTAGTGGGGCTAGACGACTCGACAAAAGATTTGCAGAAAGTCACCATCAGTGCTCAAAAATGTCAAATACAATTAATGTTTCAATGGATGCCTTCAAACGGATACATTTCAAAGGCACCTTACATACAAATCAGATGCAGATGCAAGAGACAAGTAAGCATAGAACAAAAAAGTGAAAGTAGTATGCACACAAGTCAATCATGTTTGATGATAAAGCATATACTTTATAACAATCTTATTCATTTATTAATAAAAAGTATTAATTTATTAAAGGCTTTTAATTATCTACATGATGTTGTTTTATAATATGTGATAAACTCATAGTTTTAAGCAATGTTTTTAGAATAATGATGATGATCATTCTAATGAGATCTAAATTCTTAGAAAGCTTAAAACTAAAATAGTTCCTAATCTTTGGATTACTAAATTGGGGATTAGTGAATTCGGATATATTGGTACATACGTTGCTTGCTCATTTGATGAGGATTATTGATCTCATGATCATTTGTGTGGAGACACTAAAGCAAGTATGTAGGTGCTTATTAGAGAATAAGTTAACTGAATATGGCTCGCTAAGAAATACCTAATGGAGTTTTACTTACCTGTCAATAGGAATTCCTGTAGTGATAATAGTACAAGTGATCTTTGGACTTAAGATCATCATAGTATCTTGTGTATGATGAATTATACTTTGACATATTCTTTAAGACCCTTAGGGTATATCAAAGGGTATGCTTGGGTATAATAAGTCGTACATGGAGATAATAAATAAAATCTCATATATCCTAATGAGATCAGGAGTCTAATTAATTAAAAGAGTTTAATTAATTATTCCTAATAAGATTAGGAGCCTAATTAATTAAAGGAGTTTAATTAATTAAAATAAAACTCAATTCCTTAATTTGTTAAGGTGGGTTGCCCACATCTATAAATAAGAGGAGTCTTATTATGGGTGAGGTTGGTTGACACTTTCACAATACACGTGAATACGTAATTCCAATAGTTGGGAGAGTACACCATTTTCTATGAGAGATAGAAAAACTAGGGTTTTGCCAAATACTCATCTTCTTGAATCTTTCTTCTTCCTTGGTGGATCACCTCTGAGAAGCCAAACACTTGGGTGGCTAACGTTGATCGAAAGAAGAATCAAACTCGGTGGATTCAAGTTGAACGCGAAAAGGATTGGAGGTGAACTTGTACTTGAGGAATCTCGAATCTTCAAGGGTATAATTCTTGTTCTTCATATTTTCGTTTAATTAATAATTGTGCATAAAGGATGATCCGGGTATATGGTTTGTAAAATTTTAAAACTCTATTTTATCACGTTTCCGCTTACTTTGTGCAATTTGATTGCGTTCATGAATATTACAAACCTAACAAAAAGTTGAAGAACACTCAACGCTTAACTCTACGATCTATAAAGAAAGCTTGGTCACTACTACTTCTTTCTTTCGAACACAAGCTTAACGGCAACTAAGTAGCATCATTCAAGAACTCAACTATCATTAAGTGAAGTAAAAAGTTCCAAGTCGGTTGGACTTGAAGAGTTCTAAGTGAACTAAGAAGTTCCAAGTTTGTAGTACTTGAAGAGTTCTAAGTGAACTAAGAAGTTCCAAGACTGTCGGTCTTGAAAGAATCTCAATGATTCGAAGATTGTAAAAACATCCTTAGTGGATTTCCTAATCAAGAAGTAGAAGAGTGGACTAGGAGCCTTGAGTGCTCTGAACCACTTAAAAACATTGTGTCTCTTATATTCTTGCTATAACTGCTATATCTGTCATAACTGCTTATCTCCTAGTAACTAGATTTATCTTAAAAGGAAACAAACAAATCTCAAATTCTGTTGTGTTTAAATCATTAACAAATCTGACAAGTATTTTGTAAAACAAATTTTAAAATATCTATTCAACCCCCCCCCCCCCCCTTCCAGATAACTATTGTGCCTCTGGGAACTAACATAAATGATACTAGATGAAGCGCAAATTTCAAGGAGTATAGAAGCAATACTTATCAAAATAAGTGTAGATTTATGAATATGAAATGAAATAATATTACTTACATACTACAGAGTATGGAAGAAAATATTATTTCTTACGAATATTAAATGAAAATAATATCCCTTACGAATATTGAACGAAAATAATATTCCTTATGAATATTGAACGAAGATAATATCCCTTACGGATATTGAACGAAAATAATATTCCTTATGAATATTAAACAAAAATAATATTCCTTACGAATACAAAAAATAATATCTCTTACGAATATGAAATAATTAATACCTCTTACTTTAAAAGGAGAGTAATTTTGACTGGTATATCGGAGATATTCTTGAAAAAAACTTGCACTATTTGAAAGTAGTATGCACACAAGCCAATCATGTTTGATGATAAAGCATATACTTTGTAACAATCTTATTCATTTATTAATAAAAAGTATTAATTTATTAAAGGCTTTTAATTATCTACATGATGCTGTTTTATAATATGTGATAAACCCATAGTTTTAAGCAATGCTTTTAGAATAATGATGATGATCATTCTAATGAGATCTAAATTCTTAGAAAGCTTAAAACTAAAATAGTTCCCAATCATTGGATTACTAAATTGGGGATTAGTGAATCCGGATAGATTGGTACATACGTTAACTTGCTCATTGGATGAGGATGATTGATCTCATGATCATTTGTGTGGAGACACTAAAGCAAGTATGTAGGTGCTTATTAGAGAGAATAAGTTCACCGAACGTGGCTCGCTAAGGAATACCTAATGGAGTTTTATTTGCTGTCAATAGGAATTCTGTAGTGATAGTAGTCTGAGTAATCCTTGGACTTGAGATCATCATAGTATCTTATGTATGATGAGTTATACTTTGACTTATTCCTTAAGACCCTTAGGGTATATCAAAGAGTATGCTTGGGTATAATAAGTTATACATGGAGATAATGTATGATCAATAAAGAATCTACCACTTCTAATAAAAGAAGAAATGTCTATGTGATTCGATAAATGACAACCCAAAGAGTCCTTGGCAATGAGCGTAATGAAATTAGAAAGGAGTTTCTAATTTGCATTATTTGAGTTGTGCATTTAAGGATCGAAATACATATAATTAAATAAAATAAGACTTGACAAGAATTCCATGTCTTATATTTAATTGGGACATTGTATGGTGGAAGGATTGAATTATGCATTTGAAACTATTTACTCAAAGGTTCTTTAATGATTAATGTTGAAATCTATATTATCCGGAAAGTCGTTGATCGCTAGGAGGCTTATCCTATTGTAGAATAAATATTATTTATTTAAATAAATTAATTATTTAATTTATTTATTTAAATAAGATTAGAATTGTTCTAATTGATTTATTCACAACCGGTTTAATATGGAGAACCTAAAGGGTCACACCATAAAAGGAAGAATAATTATTTAAGAAGTTAATTGCATAATCGTAATAATATGTTATGTATATTTAATTTAATCTATGGTGATAGAATAAATTAAATAGCTTAATATTTATTATTTAATATTTTAGAAATATTAAATATAAATTAATAAGAGGAGTCTTATTAATATTATTACAATTATTATTATTTTAATTTCTAAAAGAGTTTAGGAATTAATTTAATATAAGTACTCTCATTTATTCCTAATTGGATTAGGAAGGAAAATTAGTTAAAGGAGTTTAATTAATTATCCCTAATAAGATTAGGGAGCTTAATTAATTAAAAGAATTTAATTAATTAAATAAAACCCAATTCCTTAATTGTTAAGGTGGGTTGCCCATATCTATAAATAAGAGGAGTCTTATTATGGGTGAGGGGTTGTTGACTTTTACAACGACATAATTCCAATTTGTTGGAGAATCGTTCTTTTCTATAGAGATAGGAAAAACTAGGGTTTGAGCCAATACCCTTCTTCTTGAATCGTTATTTTTCCTTGGTGGATCACCTCTGAGGCCAAACATATGGGTGGCTAACGTTGATCAAAGGAAGGAACCAAACCCGTGGATTCAAGTTGAACGCGAAAGGATTTGGAGGTGAACTTGTACCTGAGGAAGCTCGATCTTCGAGGGTATGATTTTATTCTTTATCTTTTCGTTTAATTAATAATTATGCATAAAGGGTGATCCGGGTATATGGTTTGTAAATTTTTTAAACTCGATTTTCACGTTTCCGCACTTTTATGCAATTTGATTGCGTTCTTGAATATTACAAACCTAATAAAGTGGCATCGAGCCAAACCTTTATGCAAATTATTAATTGTTCGGTTAATATGTATATTGATATGTGTTTAGAACAATTTAATTGGGCATAATTTTATTATATAAAATTTAAAAAAAAAAAAAAAAAAGGACGATTTTTTTAAAAGTCATTACATTACAAACTTTAAAGGTCACCTGCTGCACGGAATTTAAAGGTCCAAGATTTCAAAGTAGTATTATTATATATATAATACGGTTAACTCATGTATCTTATTAACCAAGCACGTGACTCACTCATTACGAATATATATATATATATATATATATATATATATATTGATGATTACGGAAATCATGAAACTATAGATTAGCAGGTGAATAAAAAAAAAAAATGGCCACGTGAAGCTATGAAACATTTATAAAATCAAGACTCACGTTTTTTTTTATTTTAAGAAAAAACAGAGATTTTGGTTATTATTATTATTATATATATATAATTTCATTTATTTTATAATTAAGATAAAAGTTTATTTTAATTTTAAAATAAAAGATTTATTTTAATTTTAAAATAAAAGATTTATTTTAATTTTAAAATAAAAGGGTTTATTTAATATTAAAATTAAATTTCATGATAACTAATTAGAGTTGGAATTGAATTCCATGATAACTAATTGGAGTTGAAATTGGATTCTTAAATAAAGGAGTTTATTTATATATGAAATAAGATTTCATATTATTCAAAATAAAGGAGTTTATTTGTGAATAGGAAAAAAAAACCGTATTTCCTTAAATAAAGGAGTTTATTTAAATATGAAATAAGATTTCATATTATTCAAAATAAAGGAGTTTATTTGTGAATAGGAAAATAATCCGTGTTTCCTTTAATAATTTTTTTTTACATGGAATTGGATTCCATAATTAATTAAAATAAAAGAGTTTATTTTAATTAAAGATTTTTTTTTTTTTTGGATTCCATAATTAATTAAAATAAAGGAGTTTATTTTGATTAAAGATTTTGATTAAAATAAAATAGTTTATTTTATTCAAAATTAGATAAATTAAAATAAAATAGTTTTATTTTGATTTAAATTTGGATTAAAATAAAGGAGTTTATTTTGATTCAAAATTAGATTTTATACTAACTAAATTTTGCCCATTAAATGATATCAATATATATATTAAATGTTTATTATTCATGAGATGAATGTTATTTATTGATGCATATGGTGATGTGTATGATAATAAATGGGATTGATTATGGACTCATTGACCAATATGATTGGATTTTATTTTAGTTGGATGCATGAATGTATGGGTTTTATTAAATGGGAATTACATGTACCTCGCCTTCTCTAATTTTTCTTAATGTAAATTTTATTCCCCTCCTATGTACTTCCCTTGATCACGATCAAGGTTTCTATTTATTTTAAATAGTTTTGTAATAGGAATAGTTAGAATTAATTTTGAAAAATTGGAGATCAAGGAGCAAGGAGCGCTTGAAGACCCGTTTGTAATGGAGCAGGGTTTAAATGTAATAGTTATATTTAAATATTATTTCTTGCACCCTGGGGTTTGACCTTTTGGTTCACTTGGTGGCTCTAGTGAACCAAACTAGAATAAAAAGTCCATAATCAATCCGGGTAGAATATAGTATTCTATATGTGCATGCTTATACAATATATATATTATATATTATGCAAACATGCTTCGCATGTTAATTAATATAACGCGTATTTTATATATATATAATAAATGCGCTACTAAACAAGATGAGACAAATTAATAACAAACCCCTCAATTTTTATATTAAGTCCTAAGCGTTCAAAGATATTTGGAATATCGAGCGTCGCCTTTCTAGCATGATAAAATTAATAGAGTATTAAATATTTAATATGAGTTTGTTGTGTCACCACAAGGCAAGTATTAAGTATTTAAGATGTTAATTTATCACATTTGATGCTTATAAAGAAAATTGAACAATATTGTTTTGTTGTGTCACCACAAGGATGATATTTTTCTTTTTTGAATATATGGAGTGTTAGGTCGGACTTAACTTAGATAATTTTGATTCGGATGTGCCACCACTTGATCAAAATAATCTAAGAGGCAAAAGAAAAGGAGTTGCATAGTTGATGTAATTGATAAAAGTTGTCTACCTATTTATTTATATTTAGTTTGTTGTGTCACCATAAGGCTATATACATTTGAAATGGGATCCTTATTCTCACTAGCAAATCTTTAATTAGATTTTGCTTAGAACTATATAAGTGAGGTAATATAGTTTGAAGAAAATAGTGGGAGATACCAATTTAAAACAAGACCTAATTTATTTTGGTAATTAATAAAAGAATGTATGTTAAAATGTTGTTAATTACAAATTCATTTACAAAATTTTACAATGTCTAAAATTACTATCATCAAGCGAAGCATATTAGATGCTAAATTAACCAAACCATATTAAAAGGATTGGTTAAGGAATTTGAGAATAGTTCTCATAAATGAAAAGTTATCTTATGTCCTAATACATCTATCCTGCAATGGTTGCGAATAATGCCTCTGAGGAAGACATTGCTACTTTTTAGAAAGTGGCAAGATGATGCACACATTGGCTCGATGCATCATGCTCGCATCCATGAAAGTAACGAGCTTGATCGACAAAGATGAAACTATGGTCGCTCCTACTCCTCGCACATCAAGTAGTTGATGGTGAGGAAAGTGGGGCGATAGATATCGAGATATCTAAGAAGCTCTTCCGATCTAGAATAGCCAATGGCACAATAAATACGCACAAAAAGTTCTTAACATAATCAATTTGATTGATCAATTAGGACAACCGGTTTTGTCATGGATGGAGAGTTGAGCCAAGATTTGATCTTGCACTCACTCCCAGACTCCTTTCACAATTGTTGTGAATTTTTCATATGAACAAGCTAGATATCAGCTTTGTTGATTTTCTTAACATGTTGAAAAATGTTGAGAGTCACTTTCCAACCAAGAAAGATCAAGTCTTCTTTGGTAGGGGCCAAAGGATCTTCTGAAATAAAGAACGATTCAAAGAAGGTAAATAGAAAGGCATAAACAAAGGATAATAAGAACAAAACTAATATGGATAGCAAATGAGTTTGCTTCCACTGCAATAAGCTTTGGACACTTTGGAGAAAAAGCTGCGAGAAGCATCTTGCGAGGCTAACCAAAGAAGCTTAGTGAAGTTTCGGTTCACAATCTGATTTTGTTCATGATTGAAATAAATTTTTCTTTAAGTCGAGGTTCTACTTGGGTATTGGATACCGACTTTGGTTATCATAAATATAGATTTATGAAGGACCAAGAAGAAGTAGAAAGTTAAACAAAGATAAGTAATCCTATGTGTGGAAAATGAAGCAAAGGTTCTTTGCATTAGCTATAGAAACTTATAGTTTAGCACTACTACACGGCAAATCTATTAAGTCGATAAGTTGTTATTGTATTCCAGTTCTTGTTAAAATATTATTTCCATTTTATTGTTGGACAATGAAAACTTTGGTATTATAATTAAGAACAATTGTTGTTCTATTTATAATAATAATGTTTTGTATAGAATGGAATATTACTTAATAAATTTTGTATACTTGACTTACATGAAAATAATTTTGCATATTGAACAAATTAGTATAAGAAAAGGAGATGATCATTCAAAGAGTTGAATGTGTGTATTTGCTAAAATACAAGTGTGAATTATTTGAAAGGTTCAAAGAATTGAAGTGAAACAAATTGGCAAAGTATTAAGATTCTTTGATTAGATCAAGGATAAATACTTGTGCAATAAGTTTCTAGATCATCTCAAATAGTTTTCTCATAATGGACACATCCCGATATGCAATAATTGATTGATGTATCTAAATGAAAAATCGTACCTTGTTGGACATAGTGCGATCCATAATGATTTTACCGACATTCCAAAGTATCCTTACGGGATAATGTCCTAGAAATAATGCTGCATATCTCTGAAAATGGTAACCTCAAAATCCATTTAAGACTCCATAAAAGTTATGGACAGGGAGGATTCCTAATCTTAAGTATGTTAAGATAAGGGGTTCCAACTTATGTGAAAAGGTTTCAAAAGGATAAGCTTGGGACAAGATTTGACAAGTGTCGATTTGTGGGACATCCTAAAGTAAGTTTAGGGTATATGTTCTATAATTCTACTTAGCAAAAGGTGTTTGTTACGAAACACGCGCTTTCTAAGATAAAGGCGTTTATCATTGAAGGGGCTAGTGGAGGATAATAGATCTTGAAAAGTTCAAGAACCACAAAACACTATAAGTCAAATAAGAGGAACACAGTAGATAGACCTGTTGTACCTGGCAAACTCAGATCGTAAATCTGGAATAGTACCAAAGATACCTAGGAGGTATGGATTCATCATAGATGATGATGATGAGGCACGCATCATAGAAGATGATGATCCAGTTACATATCGATGAGTTAAGAGTTGTAGACACTCGGAGAAATTGATTGAAGCAATATTCTCAAAAATGGAACATTCGTTTTGATGAAACAAATCAAAAGAGTTTGATTTTATCAAAATAAGAATGAACCTAGTGTGTACAAAAAGGTCGATGGGAGCATCGTGACATTCCTAGTACTACATGTTGATATACTACGGATAAGGAATGACATACCAATGCTACAATCAAGAAAAGATAAAGTTGTCTAAACATTCCTCCATGAATGATTTGGAAGAGTATCTTAATTGGGGATATAAATCTATATAGATAGATTTAAGAGGATGCTCGACTTAACCCAAGGAACGATATATTCATTTGATGCTAAAGTCGTTTAGCATGGCAAACTCCAAGAGATGTCTCATGTCGATGAGCTATGGAGTGTATCTCTCTTAATAGTCCCCACGGACTCCTAAAAGAGAGAGTCGCATGAGTGACAATCATGTATGCAATGAAATATACGAGACACGATGTTGATCGGTCATATTATGGAGAAGTTCACTATGAGTCGGTGAAAAATATCTTAAAGTGCTTAACCCAAGCACTAAGGATGTGATCATATTCATGGTGGGTCTAAATTAAAACTAGAGGGCTTAACAGACTCAAGTTTTTCAAACAGACCAAGACGACAAAAAAATCCACTTTAAGGTAAAGGGCTACCTTGAACAGTGGTGCAGTGAATTGGAAAGGTTCCAAACAAGAAAAGAGTTCTTTGGTTTAGTGATAAAGACAAAGTATATAGCTATAAATGAAGTCTGCAAGTTGATTGTTTGGATTAAAAGTTCATTCTGAACTAGGAATAGTTCCTAAATCTCATCTTGGATCTAAACATGTGTTGTGGCACTTTCATTTGATTATTAGAATCATTGAAAGATGGGAAATCACTATAGAGATAGTGAACTCTCATGAACAACATTACATATTCATTAACTAAAGCTTATCCAACAATGGGATAATCGTCACTTAGAAAGAAGAGTATAAGATACCATGACGATTGGCTTTAGTGTAAGTGGGAGATTGAAAGTAGTATGCACACAAGCCAATCATGTTTGATGATAAAGCATATACTTTGTAACAATCTTATTCATTTATTAATAAAAGTATTAATTTATTAAAGGCTTTTAATTATCTACATGATCTTTGTTTTATAATATGTGATAAACCCATAGTTTTAAGCAATGCTTTTAGAATAATGATGATGATCATTCTAATGAGATCTAAATTCTTAGAAAGCTTAAAACTAAAATAGTTCCCAATCATTGGATTACTAAATTGTGGATTAGTGAATCCGGATAGATTGAGTACATCGTTAACTTGCTCATTGGATGAGGATGATTGATCTCATGATCATTTGTGTGGAGACACTAAAGCAAGTATGTAGGTGCTTATTAGAGAATAAGTTCACTTGAGCGTTGGCTCGCTAAGGAATACCTAATGGAGTTTTATTTGCTGTCAATAGGAATTCTGTAGTGATAGTAGTCTAAGTAATCCTTGGACTTGAGATCATCATAGTATCTTATGTATGATGAGTTATACTTTGACTTATTCCTTAAGACCCTTAGGGTATATCAAAGAGTATGCTTGGGTATAATAAGTTATACATGGAGATAATGTATGATCAATAAAGAATCTACCACTTCTAATAAAAGAAGAGAAATGTCCTATGTGATTCGATAAATGACAACCCAAAGAGTCCTTGGCGGCGAATGAAATTAGAAAGGAGTTTCTAATTTGCATTATTTGGAGTTATGCATTTAAGGATCGAAATACATATAATTAAATAAAATAAGACTTGACGATAATTCCATGTCTTATATTTAATTGGGACATTGTATGGTGGAAGGATTGAATTATCGGTAACTATTTACTCAAAGGTTCTTTAATGATTAATGTTGAAATCTATATTATCTGGAAAGTCGTTGATCATTAGGAGAGGCTTATCCTATTGTAGAATAAATATTATTTATTTAAATAAATTAATTGTTTAATTTATTTATTTAAATAAGATTAAATTGTTCTAATTGATTTATTCACAACCGGGTTTAATATGGAGAACCTAAAGGGTCACACCATAAAAAAGGAAGAATAATTATTTAAGAAGTTAATTGCATAATCGTAATAATATATTATGTATATTTAATTTAATCTATGGTGATAGAATAAATTAAATAGCTTAATATTTATTATTTAATATTTTAGAAATATTAAATATAAATTAATAAGAGGAGTCTTATTAATATTATTACAATTATTATTATTTTAATTTCTAAAAGAGTTTAGGAATTAATTTAATATAAGTACTCTCATTTATTCCTAATTGGATTAGGAAGGAAAATTAGTTAAAGGAGTTTAATTAATTATCCCTAATAAGATTAGGGAGCTTAATTAATTAAAAGAATTTAATTAATTAAATAAAACCCAATTCCTTAATTGTTAAGGTGGGTTGCCCACATCTATAAATAAGAGGAGTCTTATTATGGGTGAGGGGGTTGTTGACTTTTACAACGACATAATTCCAATTTGTTGGAGAGTACGTTCTTTTCTATAGAGATAGGAAAAACTAAGGTTTGAGCCAATACCCCTTCTTCTTGAATCGTTATTTTTCCTTGGTGGATCACCTCTAGAGGCCAAACATATGGGTGGCTAACGTTGATCAAAGGAAGGAACCAAACCCGGTGGATTCAAGTTGAACGCGAAAAGATTTGGAGGTGAACTTGTACCTGAGGAAGCTCGATCTTCGAGGGTATGATTTTATTCTTTATCTTTTCGTTTAATTAATAATTATGCATAAAGGGTGATCCGGGTATATGGTTTGTAAATTTTTTTAAACTCTGATTTTTCACGTTTCCGCACTTTTATGCAATTTGATTGCGTTCTTGAATATTACAAACCTAACACTATTTGCTAAACTCAAAGTTTTCTTAAACTCAAAAGAAATACGCTCAATATTATAGAAGAAGAATTCTATGATTCTGGTGTGATTTTCATTTTTAAACTAAGCATCCTATTTATAGGAGAATGGTAGGGTACTATTTGAATTAGAAAATCACGGGTGAACAGAAGAAGACTCAAGGGCGCATCACTATGCAACACTATGCAGCACTATGCAACACTATGCAGTACTATGCAACACTATGCAATATAAAACAAAAACTAAGATAACTTTCTACCGACGATATTGAAAAATGAATAAGTGGGGGTCCATGTAATACGTCAAACTTACAACAAATACTTTATAAAAAAAACCCTCTATTTATATTAAATCACTTGACTAAACACATTTTTAATCTTTCATTATTAATATTATAACTCACAATATTAACAACCAGATCATTTTCTAAGAAAGAGTGCGCTTTCCAATAAGGACTTCTCCTTATTGGCAGGCAATTAGATGACCTAACCTCTTTCCTCGACAGAACTTTCTAAACATTGTCAATAATACAAATGATAATATGAATAATTGTGTCGTCTCATTTATTGATTTAATAATATAAAATATTGTGCAGATGATACTGTAACAATAATTGAATCAATAATATGAGATACTATGCAACAACTACTTTGGCAATTATTGAATAAAATTAAGTGACTTCTTAAGTAAGCATCAATAATGCAACCACGCGTATTACTGTACCTTTATCACCGGGTGTTTCAAAAGTTAATGGTAAAAGTTTTGCTACTATATTTATAAAAAAGTTATTTATGTCGATTTCTAAATCTGACAGTAATTTCTTTGTGGGGTCCACCAATGATTGTGTCGTCATACGAATATTCCCGGATAAAACGAATATTCCCCGACCAAACAAAAATTTTATGACAACTTGCTTACTTTGCAAAATTTGTAAATATTACCCACAACTATAATATTATATCAAATCCGCACCTTATTATTCAAAATAACATTTAGAGAAAATTAAATCTTTATTCATAAAAGTTGGGGTCTTATAGCCAATATGACAACTTCAGAAAATCCCAAGAAAATCCAAATTGGGAATAACCTTGCCCCGAGCCAAAAGAAAAATCTAATTCAACTCCTGACCCAGTTCAATGATGTGTTCGCATGGTCGCATAATGACATGGTCGAATTGTCCACAGATATAGTTGTTCATAGACTACCCATCAAATAAGGATTTAAGCCAGTCAAACAGAAATTAAAGAGACTGAAGCCTGAATGGAGTTTGAAAGTTAAAGAAGAAATTATCAAGTAATTCAAAGCAGGAATTATCATGGTATCAACTTACCCTAAATGGTTGTCCGATGTGGTTCCTGTGCTTAAACCCGGAGGGAAGGTACGAGTATGTGTAGATTACCGGGACCTGAACAAGGCCAGTTACAAAGATGATTTCCATGTACTTTTCAGACACATTCTAATAGATAACACAGCTCGGGCAGTATGACATGTACTTATTTGTCGACTATTTTGCTGGATACCATCAAATCATGGTTGTTGAAGAAGATAGGGAAAAAACTGCCTTTATCACCCCCTGGGGAACCTTCTGCTATTGGCGGTTAGCTTTCGACCTTACCAATGTTGGTGCCACGTACCAGAGAGTCATGATGTCTCTATTCCATGACATGATGCACAAAAATATAGAGGTTTATGTGGATTATATTATCGTGAAATCCAAAAAGTAGGATGACCACACCGACTATCTCAGAAAACTATTTAACTAGCTCCGCAAATACAACTTGAAGTTGAACCCAGCCAAGTGTGCTTTCAATGTCAAATCCAGCAAATTATTGGGCTTTCTAGTGAGCAACCGAGGCATTGAGCTAGATCCATCAAAGATCAAAGCAATCACCGAGATGCCTACACCTCATACAAAAAAAAGAAAGAAGGGGATTTCTGGGGAGTAATTTCATCAGCAAATTTATCTCCCAACTCACCACAACTTATGAGCCCATCTTTAAGCTATTGAGGAAAAATTCATATGGCAAGTGGAATGAAGACTGTCAAAAAGCCTTCCTCGCCATCAAGAAACAGTTGATTGAAGTTCCTGTTTTGGTACCTCCAAGGGATAAAGTTCCACTTTTCATATACATAGCAGTCAATGCCAACGTCATAGGTTGCATGCTGGGGCAAAACAATGATAGAGGCAAAGAAAGAGCCATCTATTACCTCAGTAAAAGGTTCAACATCTCTGAGCAAAAATACACCCTGATTGAAAAAACATGTTGTGCATTAGCATGGGCCGCCATGAGGTTACATCATTACCTCTATGGATAAACAACCTATCTCATATCCCGTATGGATCCTCTAAACCACATCTTCAGCAAGCCTATGTTAAATTATCGATTGTCAAGATGGAAGTTAATTCTTCAACAATTTGACATCATCTACGTAACACAAAAAGTCGTTAACGATCAAGGAAGTACGGATCAACTAGCCGAAGCACCAGCAGGGGACTTCGAACCTTTGAAAACCCATTTCCCTGATGATGAGGTAATGACAATTCATCAAAGCCATCGAGAAGTATGGGCCAATTTTGGAAACTGTATTTCAACGGTACTGTAAACATAGAAGGCGCGGGAGCAGTGGCAATTCTTATATCCATCACTGGAGAAAAATAACCCATGGCCACCAAGCTATAATTTGTCAACACCAATAACACAACTGGGTATGAAGGCTGCATAATAGGATTAAAATTGGACTAATCAATGGGTATCAAAAGATTAGCAGTGTTTGGGGACTCCGAATTGGTTATCAGACAGGCCACCGGGGCATATCAAACCAAAGAATTGCAATTGCTGCCCTATCATAGGCAGGTTATCAAGATGGCTATGGAGTTTGAATATTTAGCCTTCATCCACTTTCCTCAGAATTGAAATGATTTCATAGATACACTATGTAACGCCCGAGAATTTCGGATTTTTAATAAATTTAATTTTTATTTGATTATGTGAATTAAATGAATTTAATTGATTTATTATGTGAGTACAATGTTCGAAGGTCGTTCTATGACCTAGAATATACGGATGTGGTTAGTATTCTGGCTTTGTCCTACGATTAATTGTTGAGAATTATCAAGACGGAAACGAAGGTGTTCCAAGAATGGTTACGTAAATATACTATTCATCCGATTTCGTTCGGAGCTAGGGTTTGAAATTTCGAGAAACGTGTAATGATAGAATATGAAGATATTATGGAATATCCAATAACATTTCCGTTATGGCAAACGAAGTTTTCGCCTGCGGACTTAAAACCTAAGGGTTGTGAAAGAGATTTTCGAAAGGGAAAATATAATACGTATAGTCGTTTCGAATAATATACGTATGAAATACGAGTATTATATTAGTATGAATACGAGTATGGTATGAAGAATAGTACGACGTATAATACGAATATTGTATGAGTATTAAACGAAGAGAATACGGGAGTTATACGCGTAGAATACGAGACGTATTAATGGAGTATGAGTTAAGGGTTTGGTATAATCTAATTGGACTTAAACCAATAGCAAGCCCAATGAATTAAGTGTACAAGCCCAAGTCAAGGCCCAATCCTAAGTATGTCAAGCCCAATCCAAAAAATAAATCACGGGTCGAACCGGTGGGTCATGGGATGGGTAAAATCCATGGGGCAACCCATGGGATGATCCAAAAAAGGAGTGGGCAGGCCACTTGGTGGTCAAGTAAAGTGACAACTTGCTCACCAAGTACTTTACTTGGTGGCAAAGTTGAGTAAGGATGTGGAATAGTAAAGAGGTGGAGTTGGACAATTTTGCCCTTAGTTGGTTGTCTATATATACAAAGCTTGAGTTGGTTAATTGTGGTTTTACAAAGTTAGACCAATACATATTGAGAGAGAGAAAGAGCTAGAAATGCTTAATCATTCTACTTCCAAGCAAACCAATAGACGTTTATCAAAAACATGAATTTCTTCAAAGGTAAATTCTCATAAACCGTAATCTTCATCTTTTTCGATTTCTTTCTCGTAGAAGAATCGTAGATTGGTGGAGCATGTTTATTGAGGAGGTATAAGGATGTCTATCAATGATCAAATCATTGATAGGTCATGACCAAATAGAAATCGTAAGAGTTTACTTAAGTTAAAAACAGTAGAACGTCTTGAACGTTAACTTAGTTATAAATAAACGATTTGAAAACTGTTATAGCTAAGGATTGTGCCTATTGTTTGGTTAGGATGACTATGATGAATCAATGGAGTTTTTCATTTGATTTGGCTTATAGAACTCAAGTAACGAAGTTATGGAGAATTTTGCGAAAATAGACGTTAAACGTCAAAAACGTAGAAATCTTGGATTAAAGGTCAAAAGTTGTCGTGTGACTTGAAAACGTTGCTTTCCAATGTCAACACGTGAGATAAGGTAATTAAGAGTCGTTGGCGAAAGAATCGTCGCATTTCGACTCATAACTAAGAAAACGAGTATTGAACGGACGAAAACGTTAAACGAACGCTCAAAAATGAACTCAAAGGTGAATTCTGAGTTAACGGAATCGAAAATGTGAAATTCTTATATGAATACGTAATGTAGGCTTTCGAATAGGTCAATTCGGATGTAAAACGAACAAATTAGGAAGCCGGGAGTGTCGTTAAAAAAGTGAACTGTTTTGGCCAATCGCGTGTACGCAGATGCAGCCAAGCATATGGCTAACTCGATGTATTTTTCCCACGCCAATGCTGCCAAATGGTGAGAAAAAATAAAAATGTCTAGAGACTCATGTGCCACTAGTGTTGAGACCGAAAAACCTAAAGTGACGTACACCGCCACCAGAATAATGTAAGGATGCCGCATCGCAAAAATGGCGATGAAAAAAAGTTGACCAAGTTAGGTTTTGTTCCATTTGAATGTAGACCTGAAGTAAGACAATGAAGGTACTTAATGTACATAATAAGACTGAACTTAAATCACTTATAAGGTGATAATGTAAGAAGATTTAGTAAGGTTTAATAGAAATTAAGCGAAGAACGCGAGGACGTAATAAGTAAACCGTAAATGGCATTCAGCGTTGGTACTTAACCAATAATGATGGAATGTCGGTTAGTATCGTAAAAATGTTAACGAACCGTAATGATGTATAGAAATTAGAATCGACTTTTAATAACAAAGTTGATTCAAGTAAGACATAGAAGAGAAAGAAGTTGGTTAGGGAGAATAAAGTTAGTTGTTTGATACTAATTACGATTGTCTTTATGTGAATATATCATGTAGATCCCGTAAAGGCGAGAATTGTTGAATTATATATTCAAGACGCTTGCTTGAAGGCAAGTCTTTCTTAACGCTTGTCTAACCTCCGTGTTAGCTAAGTTTTAGGTGATGCATGTTATCTGATGCATGAATGGTTTTAAAGAAAGAGTCGATGCTGCTTTAACTCTGGCTAGACTAATACTGAAGAGTTGACTGATTTGTTTACAAGTCTTTCGATATAGAACTGTTAACGATATCCTATGCCAAGTATTTGGTACGGATGAGAAGGTAAGTTTGTCTATGTATAAACAAAAGTATTTTTCATCGATTATTCGATGGGCACGCGAGGTTGCCAAATTGTTAAGCGTAAATACGTTTAACGTAAGAGTGTTGATCAACATAGAGTACAATAGGCTGATCACCTAGAAGTGCTCGTAAGTAAAGACGGGTGGATGGCCTTAGTGCCGAATATCCTTTTCAAGTATGAAAACGAAAAGAGTATATTCATGGTCTATTGACCGTTCATCATTCCTCAGTTATTATATATACTTTGGAATTGTAGTTATGACATTAGAAGTACTAGTTAAATGTTTAATAGTGCTTCGTAGTTAATTGTTCAGTTATTGAAATAAAGTATGTAATTGTTAAGGTGATATTCATATGATTCTTTGATAAGACTTGCTGAGCTAGTTATGTTCATTCTTGCTTGAATCATATGTTTGCAGCTAAAGCCAAATGAACTGAGAGTTCTAAGAGAGATAAAGGCAAGGCTAAGATGGACAATTAATCGTCCTGTAATAGATTAGTGTATTTGTATGTAATATACTTATGAAGCACAACGAATGTATTCGATTATGAACCTGGGAAAGGATTTATTACAAATGTAATACAAAGATAGTAATTACATTCATTTTGTTGTTATCTCAATGGAATGATTGTATGGATTGTAGTATTGTGGAGCACCATTTTTCGGGTTGGAAGATACCCTGATTTGGGGGTGTCACAGGTTGGTATCAAAGCATTAGGTTATAAAACTTAAGGGGACGAAGAACCTTAGGCTAATAACCTCGTAAGGAAAGGAAGAGTCCGAAGAAAATTAACTCGAGTCAAATGAGTTAATAAGGTATTGAGGAAACTTCGATGACAAAGAAAGATTTAAAAGATGGAAAGTAACCTAAAATGGATTAAATATGATTTGTGCTTATATTATTGTGTATTATGTACTAATCAATTTGCTATGTGTTATTGTAGATGTCAGTCGATAGCTTGATGTATAGGGATATACATGTGATCAGTGAGGAGTCTGGGAACCGAGTTGAGCCGGTACCTGTGCCTATAGCAGACATACATGTAGTGATTCTAGAAGGGTCAGAGCCCGAGGAATATTACTCGGAGGAGGACTATTCTGAGGAGACCATGGGAATAGCATCATATCTGAATAAGATAATAGATGTGGAAGATGATATGGAGGTGACATCGATTAATACGGTGATGCCTGCCCTAGAGTCGACACCTATAGAGATAATGAGGGCTATGTACCTCTCAGTGCTTGATCGTAACGTGCAACTGCACAATGTGGTGTAGCACCAGAAGGAAAAGATCAGTGATCTCTACGGTGCGAAGGAGTCTGTGGAGTCAGACTATGAGATAGAGCATGATGAGAAAGTGCTCATAACTGACAAGGCAAGGGACTATAAGAACAAGGTCGTAGAACTTCGTGAGAAACTAGCTGAAAAAGACCAGAAGATAGCACGAATGTCATATACAAATGATAGTGCGCATGAGGATTTTCAAGCTTAAGATAACTTGTTATTCTATTGAGTCGGGACAGACTCGACATACTATAAGTCGAGATATTGTGTCGATTCTAGCGAACGAAAAGCATGAAAATGCTGTTAGGCAATATTAGGAGTTAGTATGGTACATACTTTTGTGTAGTGACGTAAAACCCTCTTTTGTATAATTAAAAGGTAGTCTTTTTGTAAATCCCAATTTTTGTGGAAGTCAATCGCGGGATATATATATATGTAATAGCTTTTGGACTATGGAAAGCAACTTGTAAATAGTTTTGAGCTATAAAGAAGCATTTTAATATAAGGAAGTTTTTATTTTTTAATCGCTTTGTTGTGTATGAGTTATGGTTCAGTTGTTTGACGACTAATAACGAAGTAAGCACATAAGTAATAACGGAACTTTATTTATTTAATCAGAAATGCCGCCAAGAAGAAGACAACGTAACCAAGAAGCGGAATCGCATAATGATAACGAGGGGGTCCTAATAACCCAATGCAAGAGTTCGTTAATTTATTAATGGCTGCATTTAACCAAGCTGGGGGTAGAGCACCCGCAGGACCTAGGGTTGCCCGAACGACTACCTTTAAAAAATTTAAGAGTGTAGGTCCACCCGAGTTTAAGGGAATAACGGACCCAATGGAGGTCCAGACATGGGTCAAGAAAATAGAAATAGTGTTTGTTATTACAAATGTAGCTGAGGTGCAAAAGACCTCTTTTGTGACCTATATGATGAAGGGGGAAGCCAACCAACCATGGTGGGAGGCTCACCGAGGTGAAATTGGAATAGGTCTTTATTACTTGGAAATAGTTTAAGAAGGTATTCTTCGAGAACTATTTCCCTACTAGCATGCAAGGGAGGATGGAGATTAAGTTCCTAGAACTTAAACAGGGGGACATGACTGTTCCCCAATATCCAGCCAAATTCAATGAATTGGCAAGGTTTGCTCCACTCCAAGTGGACACGGAGGAGAAGAAAGCTCGTAGGTTTGAGCAGGGACTAAATTTCTGGCTCTATAGTAGGATATCGGATTTTCAGAGTGCTTTCTACGGGACCATTCTAGAAAAGGCAATAATAGCAGAGGGTGGTAGTGAGGCGTTGACCCAATACCACAAGGATAGAAAGAATAAGAGTAAGGGAGAGGGAGGAAATAAGGCAGAAGTTGCCGGTGGTAGTGGCAATGTGCCTAAGAGGAAAATTTTAACCCTGGGAATACTGGGGTGAAGCAAGGGGATCCTAAACGTAGGATGGAGGCATGCAAGACATGCGGTAAGACTCATCTGGGAGTCTGTCTGAAGGGAAAAATGGGTTGTTATAACTGTGGGCAGGAGGGTCACATATCTCCCAATTGTCCTAATCCTGAGAAAAGTCGAGCCTATTTTATTTATGGGTCGGTGGACCACATGGCAAGAAATTGCCCGAAGAAAGAGGTGGAGGGTAGTAAAGGTTCTGGTAGTGGCAATTTGGCCATTACTAGACCAACACCATCATTGGGTAGAACCTCAGCCTGAACATTTAATATGACTGTCTAAGATGCGGTTGCATCATCGGATGTAGTAGTAGGTATCATTCCAGTCAACGAAATAAATGCTTACGTGTTATTTGACTCGGGTGCTACTTGTTCTTTTATAGCATGTGGATTTGCTAAGCAATTGGGATTAAATCCTAAAAAGTTAGAAATACCTTTAGACGTTAAGGTAGCAAACGAGGAGATAATTCCCATTGATCGCATTCATAGGAATTATTTCGTAGATATCAAGGGTAATAGATTATCGGTAGATCTTGTACTGATAAGGATAAGGGAATTCGATGTGATTCTCGGTATGGATTGGTTAATTAACCATAGGGCGATAATAGATTGTCATAGAAAGAGTGTGAACCTGAGGCTTTCTAAGAAACCTGAGGTGGTGTTTTATGGTAATAAATCACCGGGATGTTCGTGTTGTCTAACCATGACACAAGCTAGGAAGATGTTGAAGAAGGGGTGTAAGGGTTATCTGTGTCATGTGGTGGATACCCAAAGAGTGGGAACATCATTGGAACAGATAGCGGTAGTTTAAGAGTTCGTGGATGTGTTTCTGGAGGAGTTACCCGGTATTTTGCCAGATAAGGATGTAGAATTCTTGATTGATTTGTTGCGGGGGACGGCACCAGTTTCAAGGGCACCATATAGGATGGCGCCAGTTGAGATGAAGGAGTTAATGGTTCAGTTACAGGAACTGTTAGATAGGAAGTACATTCAACTGAGTGTGTCTCTGTGGGGAGCACCGGTATTGTTTGTAAAGAAAAAGGACGGATCGTTACGACTTTGTATCAACTATCGAGAGTTGAACAAGCTAACGATTAAGAATAAATACCCGTTGCCCAGGATCGATGATCTATTTAATCAGTTAAAAGGGGCAAAGTATTTTTCTAAAATAGATTTGCGAACGAGGTATCATCAACTGAAAGTGAGGAAGGAGGATGTACCTAAGACAGCGTTCAGAATTCGTTATGGGCATTACGAGTTTTTGGTGATGTAATTTGGGTTGACAAATGCGCCAGCCGCATTCATGGATATGATGAACAGAGTGTTGAAACAATATTTGGACAAGTTCATTGTAGTGTTCATTGATGATATTCTAGTCTATTCCAAGACGCCAGAAGATCATGTTGAACATCTAATAATAGTGTTGGAAACACTACGGAAGGAAAGGTTGTATGCGAAATTCACGAAGTGTGAATTTTGGCTTGAACGAGTGCAATTTCTAGGACATTTTATAGATAAAGATGGCATATCCGTAGATCCAGTGAAGGTGGAAGCGTTAAATGAGTGGGAGCAACCGAAAACGCCAACCGAGGTTAGGAGTTTTCTGGGGTTAGCAGGATATTATAGAAGGTTCATTCAGGACTTTTCTAAATTAGCTACTCCGTTGACGAATCTGACAAGAAAGTCGGTGAAGTATGAGTGGACAGAAAAGTGTGAAAATAGTTTTCAAGAACTAAAAAGGAGATTGAGTGAGGCACCTATGTTATCCTTACCAGATGATACGGGGAATTTTGTAGTTTATAGCGATGCTTCGCATAGAGGACTAGATTGCATGCTCATGCAGCATGGCAAGGTCATTGCGTATGCATCACATTAGTTAAAGGATTATGAGAAGGTCTATCCTACTCATGACCTAGAATTGGTAGCTGTAGTGTTTGCCTTAAATATATGGAGACATTATTTATACGGGGAAAATGTGAGATATACACGGACCATAAAAGTCTGAAATATATCTTCACACAGAAGGAGTTGAATATGAGGCAGAGAAGGTGGTTAGAGTTGATAAAAGATTATGACTGTGATATCTTATATCATCCAGGAAAGGCAAATGTAGTAGCCGACGCGTTAAGTCGAAAGGGTAGGGAAAAGCTGTCAATGTTAACGACTCAGAATGAGTTAATAACAGAGATGGCCAGGATGGAGTTAGAAATTAAGTTGCCAAGTGAAATAGTAGAAATGTTATTTTCAATAGAGACTCGACCAACGATAGTGGAACGGGTTAAGGAAGTACAGATAAGTACTGAAGAATGCGAGCGAATGAAAAAGATAATGGAGGAAGACGTGAAGACTAAGTATAACCTTGATAAAGAAGGTTTACTTCGTTTTGAAGGAAGAATTTGGGTTCCAAATAATTCTGAGTTGAAAGAAGAGATTATTATGAAGCCCATAGTTCGAGGTACTCGATACATTCTAGTAGTACTAAGATGTATCAAGACCTTCGTCAGAACTTTTGGTGGCCGAACATGAAAAAAGAGATTGCAGAATACGTTAGTAAGTGCTTAACTTGTCAGAAAGTTAAGGCTGAACACCAAAGGCCGAGTGGATTGTTGCATCCATTGGAAATTCTATAATGGAAATGGGAGCATATCACCATGGACTTTGTGGTGGGACTTCCAACTATGAGAAAAGGATACGATGCTATTTGGATAATAGTGGATCGGTTAACTAAATCGGCTCATTTTCTACTAATAGGAATTAGATATAACTTAGAGCAGTTAGCTAAGCTTTATGTCAAAGAAATCATTTCTAGACATGGAGTACCTGTTTCGATCGTGTCTGATCGTGATCCACGATTCACGTCAAACTTTTGGAGGAGTTTGCAAGAGCAAATGGGAACGCATTTGAGATTGAGTACGGCGTATCATCCACAGACGGATGGACAAAGTGAACGGACAATTCAAACACTAGAAGATATATTAAGATCTTGCGTTATGGATTTCAAGGGAAGTTGGGACGAACATCTACCTTTGGTAGAATTCGCTTACAACAATAGTTTTCACGCTAGTATAGGCATGCCGCCTTACGAAGCGTTGTATGGAAGAAAGTGCAGAACACCACTTTGTTGGGATGAAGTAGGTGAACGTCGAATGTTGGGACCTGAGATGGTACAACAAACGGCAGACATGGTGAAGCTGATAAGAGCTCGATTGGTAGCAGCTTAAGATAGACAAAGGAAATATGCAGATCCTCATCGAGAGAAGAGGGAGTTTGAAGTAGGTTCATATGTATTTCTAAAAGTGTCGCCTTGGAAAGGGAACATACTTTTTGGAAAGAAATGGAAGTTAAGTCCAAGGTTTGTAGGACCTTTTGAGATTTTAAGAAGGGTAGGAGAGGTAGCTTATGAAGTAGCCTTACCTCCAGAAATGGAAAGAATACACAATGTGTTTCACGTGTCTGTGTTGCGTCCTTATAAACCGGACTACAAACACATAATAGAGTATGAATCTATTCAAGTAGAAAAAGACTTAACGTATGAAGAACTTCTGATTCAGATTATTGATAGGAAGGAACAAGTCTTGAGAAATAAAGTAATACCTTCAGTAAAGGTAATTTGGAGTAACCACGATGCTGACGAAGCAACGTGGGAGCTCAAAAATAAAATGAAGGAGAAGTTTCCTCATTTGTTTATGTAAGAATAGCGTGATTCTGGGGACAGAATCCTTATAAGGAGGGAAGAATGTAACGCTCGAGAATTTTGAATTTTTAATGAATTTAATTTTTATTTGATTATGTGAATTAAATGAATTTAATTGATTTATTCTGTGAGTAAGATGTTCGAAGGTCGTTCTATGACCTAGAATATACGGATGTGGTTAGTATTATGGCTTTGTGCTAGGATTAATTGTAGAGAATTATCAAGACGGAAACGAAGGTGTTCCAAGAATGGTTACGTAAAAACACTATTCATCTGATTTCATTCGGAGCTAGGGTTTGAAATTTCGAGAAACGTGTAATGATAGAATATGAAGATATTATGGAATATCCAATAATATTTTCGTTATGGCAAACGAAGTTTTCGCCTGCGGACTTAAAACCTAAGGGTTGTGAAAGAGATTTCCGAAAGGGAAAATGTAATACGTATAGTCGTTTCGAATATTATACGTATGAAATACGAGTATTATATTAGTATGATTACGAGTATGGTATGAAGAATAATCTGACGATAATACTGAATATCGTATGAGTATTAAACGAAGAGAATACTGAGTTATTATCTGGCGTAGAATACGAGGCGACGATTAATGGAGTATGAGTTAAGGGTTTGGTATAATCTAATTGGACTTAAACCAATAAAGCAAGCCCAATGAATTAAGTGTACAAGCCCAAGTCAAGGCCCAATACTAAGTATGTCAAGCCCAATCCAAAAAGTAAATCACGGGTCGAACCGGTGGGTCATGGGATGGGTAAAACCCATGGGGCAACCCATGGGATGATCCAAAAAAGGAGTGGGCAGGCCACTTAGTGGTCAAGTAAAGTGACAACTTGCTCACCAAGTACTTTACTTGGTGGCAAAGTTGAGTAAGGATGTGGAATAGTAAAGAGGTGGAGTTGGACAATTTTGCCCTTAGTTAGTTGTCTATATATACAAAGCTTGAGTTGGTTAATTGTGGTTTTACAAAGCTAGACCAATACATATTGAGAGAGAGAAAGAGCTAGAAACGCTTAATCATTCTACTTCCAAGCAAACCAATAGACGTTTATCAAAAACATGAATTTCTTCAAAGGTAAATTCTCATAAACCGTAATCTTCATCTTTTTCGATTTCTTTCTCGTAGAAGAATCGTAGATTGGTGGAGCATGTTTATTGAGGAGGTATTAGGATGTCTATCAATGATAAAATCATTGATAGGTCATGACCAAATAGAAATCGTAAGAGTTTACTTAAGTTAAAAACCGTAGAACGTCTTGAACGTTAACTTAGTTATGAATGAACGATTTGAAAACCGTTATAGCTAAGGAATGTGCCTATTGTTTGGTTAGGATGACTATGATGAATCAATGGAGTTTTCCATTTGATTTGGCTTATAGAACTCAAGTAACGAAGTTATGGAGAATTTTGCGAAAATAGACGTTAAACGTCAAAAACGTAGAAATCTCGGATTAAAGGTCAAAAGTTGTCGTGTAACTTGAAAACGTTGGTTTCCAATGTCAACACGTGAGATAAGGTAATTAAGAATCGTTGGCGAAAGAATCGTCGCATTCTCACTCATAACGAAGAAAACGAGTATTGAACGGACGAAAACGTTAAACGAACGCTCAGAAATGAACTCAAAGGTGAATTCCGAGTTAACGGATTCGAAAATGTGAAATTCTTATATGAATACGTAAAGGAGGTAATTTGTGACTTGTAGGCTTTTTTATGGGTTAATTAGGATGTAAAACGAACAAATTAGGAAGCCGGAAGTTTCGTTAGAAAAGTGGACTATTTTGTTAATCCAGTGCATGAGTCGGGCCGCAGCCTCACCAACTCGATGTATTTTTTCCCATGCCATGCATGCCAGTATAGGCCAGAGGAAATAAAAGCGTCTCGAGACTCATGGCATGACGCCAGAATTTGTATATGGACTCATGCCATGCAACATACCGAGACCGCAAAAACCTCCGGAGAGTGATGTGCATGCCTACTATAATGTAAGGGATGTCGCGCCGCAGCGTCGGCAGTAGAAAAATGTTGACAAAGTTAGGTTTTATTCCATTTGAATGTAGACCTAAAGTAAGACAATGAAGGTACTTAATGTACATAATAAGACTGAACTTAAATCACTTATAAGGTGATAATGTAAGAAGATTTAGTAAGGTTTAACAGAAATTAAGTGAAGAACGCGAGGACGTAATAAGTAAACCGTAAATGACGTTCAACGTTGGTACTTAACCAATAATGATCGAATGTCGGTTAGTATCGTAAAAACGTTAACGAATCGTAATGATGTATAGAAAGTCGAATCGACTTTTAATAACGAAGTTTATTAAAGTAAGACATAGAAGAGAAAGAAGTTGGTTAGGGAGAATAAAGTTAGTTGTTTGATACTAATTACAGTGTGCTATGTGAATATATCATGTAGATCCTGTAAAGGCTGAGAATTATTGAATTGTATATTCGAAGACGCTTGAAGGCAAGTCTTTCTTAACGTTTGTCTAACCTCCGTGTTAGCCAAGTTTTAGGTGATGCATGTTATACAATGCATGAATGATTTTAAAGAAAGAGTCGATGCTTGTTTTAACTCGGCTAGACTAATACTGAAGACTTGACTGATTTGTTTACAAGTCTTTCGATATAGAACTGTTAACGCTATCCTATGCCAAGTATTTGGTACGGATGAGAAGGTAAGTTTGTCTATGTACAAACAAAAGTATTTTTCATCGATTATTCGATGGGCACGCGAGGTTGCCAAATTGTTAAGCGTAAATACGTTTAACATAAGAATGTTGATCAACATAGAGTACAATAGGCTGATCACCTAGAAGTGCTCGTAAGTAAAGACGGGTGGATGGCCTTAGTGCCGGATATCCTTTTCAAGTATGAAAATGAAAAGAGTATGTTCATGGTCTATTGACCGGTTCATCATTCCTCAGTTATTATATATACTTTGGAATTATAGTTATGATATGAGAAGTACTAGTTAAATGTTTAATAGTGCTTCGTAGTTAATTGTTCAATTATAGAAATAAAGTATGTAATTGTTAAGGTGAAATTCATATGATTCTTTGATAAGACTTGTTGAGCTAGTTATGCTCATTCTTTCTTGAACCATATGTTTGCAACTAAAGCCGAACGAACTGAGAGTTCTAAGAGAGATAAAGGCAAGGCTAAGATGGACAATTAATCGTCATGTAATAGATTAGTGTATTTATATGTAATATACTTATGAAGCACAACGAATGTATTCGGTTATGAACCTGGGAAAGGATTAATTACAAATGTAATACAAAGATAGTAATTACATTCATTTTGTTGTTATCTCAATGGAATGATTGTATGGATTGTAGTATTGTGGAGCACCATCTATCGGGTTGGAAGATACCCGGATTTGGGGGCGTCACACACTAGCAACCCTAGCTTCCTTAATTAGCATTTCCGTAAGGAAGGGGCTCCTTGATATTAAATTTACAAACCAGATGGCATCAGCCTATGGAAATTATATTGGAGAAGTATCAGATGAAATACCTTCCATCAAACAACCCTGGTATCAGGATATCAAAGAATATATGCGTGATGGATCCACACCCACTGGGGAAATTCAAGCTGAAAGAAAGCGAATCCATAAAATGGCCATGAAATTCTATTTAGGCGGAGATGTTCTTTACAAAAGAGATGTTGGGATAGGACTCTTAAGATGCCTAAACAAGGACCAAGCCCAGAGACTTGTGGATGAAGTACACGGTGGAGTATGCGGGCCACACATGAGCGGTCCCTTGCTTGCTAAGAAGATACTAAGAACAGGGCATTATTGGCTCTCCATTAAAGAAAATTGTGATGATCACGTAAAAAGATATTATCAATGTCAAATCCATGAAAATGTCATCCACGCTCCTCCAAACGAATTACACTGTATGAGTTCGCCATGGCCCTTTCCTATGTGGGGAATGGACGTGATCGGGTCAATCAAGCTCAAAGCCAGCAATGGCAATAGGTTCATCTTTACCATAACTGACTACTTAACCAAATGGGTGGAAGTTGCCTCTTTTCCCAAAGTCACAAAAGAGTTCATAATCAGTTTCATCAAAAATAATGTAATCTATCGATACGGGCAACCAGAGGTGATCGTATCAGACAATGTTAAAAATTTGAACAATCAAATGATGAAGGAATTATGTAGCAAATTCAACATCAAACATCTCAATTTTGTCATCTACAGGCCTAAGATGGACGGCGATGTTGAAGCAACCAACAAAAACATCAAGAAGATCATGCAAAAGATGGATGATAATCACAAAGGATGGCCTGACTTATTACCCCTGACTTTGATGGCATACCGCACCTCAATGCGCACTTCTATTGGGGCTACCCCGTATTCACTAGTCTATGGCATGGAAGTTGTCCTCCCCATAGAAGTAGGGATGGCGTCATTAAGAGTGTTGATTGATGTCCAGATGGAAAAAGACCAGTGGTTGCAAGAACGGTACAGCCAGTTATCTTTGATAGATGAGAGAAAAGCTGCAGCCATATTACATGGACAATTATATCAACAAAGGATTACTTGGTCCTACAATAAGAAGGTCCGGTCTCAATAATTCAAAGAAAATGACCTAGTACTCAAAAAGATCCTTTCTAATCAAGATAAAGCAGAAGGAAAATTCGCCCCAAACTGGGAAGACCCTTTCATTGTCAAGAAGTTATTGATAGGAGGATCCCTCAGATTGCAAGAAATGGACGGCGAAGAATTTTCTCAACTTATCAATTCAGACTCTGTCAAAAGATACTATGTCCAAACCCTTGCAAGCATCACACTTCTTGGAAAAATCAAATCAAATCAGGTCTTTATAGCTTATCCTAAACTACGTAAGACCTGATCTCCCCTCATCTTCGGGAGTACGGAGGTAGGCATCTAATGGTGCGGTCTAACCATCAAAATAAAAGCCAAACCCTTGTTATATCAAAATTAATCTAAATACCAGTTCCAAGACACCAAAAATTATACTTGAAAGCATATACACCAGAAAAATCTGAAGATCTAAGACCCATATTGAGGGACCTACGGCATCTTAATGTCAGTTCATTAAGGAAGAAATTGTGATACATCAAGACAGCATGTAATAAAGATACAATGGCAAGCATCATACAATGTCAAAACATATCCAAAAGGGAAGTGAACTAAAATATATTTACTTTCCATATGTTATTGTTTAATATATACAATGTATCCAGTACATGACAAAAATGACTAACCTAATCTATACAGGAAATGAAAGATAAATTATAATCCTGCAATCAGACGGGTCAACAAATCTAGAAGCATATTCCTCTCTGAATACTGAGGAACATCCCTAAGCTCCTGCCCAAATGTCTCAATACGAGTCAGAAGCTCTGTCGCAGTATGCATAGTGCTATCCTTATAGCCCAAATGCTCATTCGTCTGAGTGACGGTGTCATCCGTGAAAGATCTGAGAGTAGCACTGTCAGAAACAGGAGTATCCCTGGAAGCCCAAGCTTCATCCCTTTCCAAAAAAAAACACCATCCCGGCTGGATAATGTAGTCAACATCAATACCCGAGCTTGATCTCTCTCAAAAATAAGAAGTTGTACTCTGTACTCCAAAGCCTCCTTAGAAAATGGTGCAGCAGTAGAAGAAGAGCTAGGAGCAGAACTAACCAAAGTTGTTGTCAAGTATGTAAACATCTCATCCACTGTAGGAGAAAGGGGATCCTTCATGGGCTCTACATCATCTGAATCTGTGCTCAATTCTAAGTGATATGCAACAGCTTTCATATCTACCGCTAACCAGGCATTATACTCATCAAAACAACTAGGGTGACTATCACGGAACTCAGATGTCTCCCGATAAATCCAATACTCATACACCCTCGCCAGATCATCGGCAGATAAAGATAAGGCAAGTACCCGATGAGCTAAAGCCCCATCAAAAGTATGAACATCCTAAAACTGATCAAACTGGCCCATAACAGTCAGGGGATGATAAGTAGTCACACCTCTCAAACCAGCTAGCGGTAGAAAATCCATACCCGCAGCATGAGTGATGAAGCTCAGAGGAGACCAATATCCAGAATAAACCAATATAGAAAATGGCTCTTCGATCTCCAATAGAAAAACAAACCAGGATGCAGAATCCACACAAATGGCGGGTCTAAAAGACTAGGACATCGCTATGTCATGCCCAAAATAGTAATCGTGGCGGCAAGCAGTACCTATAGGCCTCAAATTCATCGTAAACCAAACATACAATAGTACAGAGCTCCTGCGGAAATACCCATCACCATGGGCATGGCAGTAAGAAGCTGAAATATATGTCTTTGCTAAAATCATCGGAAGAATGGTGAGATCCTCTCATAAAGCACGAAAAATGGTCACCAAGCCGATATCAAAATGATCCATATACAAAGGCATGTACAAATATGTAATAATGAACATTAACAAAGCATCTACATGAACTATCCTCCATTGACCCTCCTGGATGGTAAAATCCTCCTAGTGCATCGTATAGCTCTCCACAAATCCAAAATTATCAATCAAGTAATCAAGAGATACCACATGCCCAAAAGTAATCTCGTCTAAAACCACGGATCGCCTCAAGCCAGTCATGACCACGAACTAGTGTAGCATCTCACCAGCCTCCACTCTAGCGCGAGGCCCATCCAAGGGTAGATTAGTGATACGATGATACTCTTCAAGAGTAGGAGTCAACTCCTCAGATCCGAAATGGAATATATGCCTCTCTGGGAACCAATAAGCCAACATACCCTCTATAAAACCCTCAGGAACCTGGAAGGACAAGAAGGACATAGAATGTCCCATCATACGGTCTACCGATATGCGGTCTGAAGCTGGTAGACTCTCGTGCCAAGATCTCAAAGTAGAAACTATTCTAGTAGGTGGAGTATGCTCAATACGAGCCACTGAAGTGGAAGACATCTGTAAAATCGTATCATAAGACCATACAGGGGTCAATTCTAACTCATCCATATAAATGCAAATCTATAGTATATAAATGCATGGATCATGATAAATGACAATATAATAGGTGCAGTAAATAAAAAGCTTTATATACATCCATGTAAAATATAAAGCTAAATACATCATCATCATCTTTATTCTAAAAAGAAAAATAAAAAGTACAGGGATATGGGGCACAAACGCCCAATGGCTAACAAAAGCCTACAGAAAGAAATCCCTAACATCTACATCTCCAAGTCGATCAACCGAAGCTAGCTCCTCTTGAGTCATTGTATCTCTGCTAAAGGGTATATCAGGACGGTACAAAGGGGGATCTACTCTAGCAAAACCATTAATGTATGGACCACCAGAAGGACAAACACCTGAGCTGGAAGGATCAAAAGTATCTGCCTCTGCGGGGTCTTTGCCTAAGTGGTGAATGAAGAAATGTGCCCGATCCAATCGTCGTGTCAAATATGTTATCTGATCCAAGTGGGTCAGCTCCCTAACACATGATATCCAATCTGTCATCATCACGGATTCAAGCACCATATCTACCAAGATCTTGGTAGCACGTGTTTGAGCCCGAATGGTACGGGGAGTCCACCACCGATAAAAAATGTCCTGAGGGCAGAGGCCATCGGACAAAGTGAAACAATCCAAGCCCATCGTATATATCTCAGAATTGCCAGACAAAGGCCAATCTGCGAAAGTAGGAAGAAGATATGGAATGTGAATCTCCCATGTGATGCATTTGATAGCTCGCTCTCCTAAATAGTGCTCCCAACCTCATTCAGTTAAAAAGGGAATTCGAATGGTAGACAAGGCGTACTCCGCTCCTGTCGGGAAGTCATCCTTAAAACCCACTGTAAGATGATCTGGGGTATAAACAACCCATATAACGTCATCACGATTAAATTTAATACGACTGTATAAATCCATCTACATATAGGAACCTTAATCGAGTGTAGAATAGTGCCTACCTAAGTCCCCCGCTGAATACTATTATTATTATTATTATTTATTTTTATTATTATTATAATAGTAGTAATTAGTAATAATAATAATAATAATAATAATAATAATATTATTATTATTATTATTATCATTATTAATTTTATTATTATTATTGTTATTTGATTTGGGCGGGAAATTTTAGGGGTTGATTTGGGCGGAAATAGTTAGTGTGAGATAAAATGTGAGCCTTTAAATTAAGTTGGGAGAATTGAGATGAAATCTGAACCGTTCTTGTGCTTTGTCAAATGAAAAATTCAAAGTGGATTCTGTTTTATTATATAGATTATTATTGTTATTGTTATTATTATTAGTATTATTATTGTTATTATAATTATAATTATTATTGTTATTATTATAATTATTACTATTATTATTATTATCATCATCATTATTATTATTATTATTATTATTATTATTATTATTATTATTATTGTAAATATTATTATTATTATTACTACTATTATAAAATTATTATTTTATTATTATTATTATAATAGTAGTAATTATTATTATTATTACTATTATAACTATAATTATTATTATTGTTATTATTTTTATTATTATTATTATTGTTGTTGTTGTTGTTATTTGATTTAGGTGAGAATTTTTAGGGGTGAATTTGATTTGAGCGTGAATTTTTAGTGTGAGATAAAATGTGAGCCTTCAGATTAAGTTGGAAGAATTGAGATGAAATTTGAACCGTCCTTGTGCTTTGTCAAATGAAATATTTAAAATGGGTTCTATTTTATTATATAGATTATTATTATTAGTAGTAGTATTATAATTATTATAATAATAGTAATAATTATAATAATAGTAATAATAATAATTATTATTATTATTATAATTATAATACTAATATTAATAATATAATTATTATAATAATAATAGTAATAATTATAATAATAATTATGATAATAATAATAATAGTAATAATAATAATAATAGTAATAATTATAATATTAATTATGATAATAGTAATAATAATAGTAATAATTATAATAATAGTAATAATAGTACTAATAACAACAACAACAACAACAACAACAACAATAATAATAATAATAATAATAATAATAATAATAATAATTTTTATTGTGGTGATGTGGTGATGTGGTGAATTATGAAAATTGTTATTGATGATTTGTAAGTTTTGTAGATAGGTTTAGATTTTTCTGTATATCTATTTTTAAAGGAAAATTAATTATTGTGGTGGTGTGGTGAATTATGATAATTGTTATGTGTGATTGTAAGTTATTTTAGGTTCCAAAAAGTCTTTAGGTAATGTTGTATTTTTTTTAAATTTTAATCTAATTTTTTAATTTTCCATAGAAAGCTTGTTTTGAAATCTCAACACAGTATCTCCTAGGCCCATTATAATAATATCTCATCATCAACTTCAGATATTAATTTTTAGGAGTATCAGTGAAAGAGTTGTCTCATTGGAATGGATCTCATTCTATTCTTTGCATCCACTTTATCCCTTGTTTATCTTCTTTTTTTATTTCTGATGAAAACTCATAGATTTCAACTACTGAAGTCCATGGCTTCTACAAGTAACCAAGTTGCCTTTTCTTGCTTTCCTTCTTCATCTTCAACTCCTGACTGGAACCACCATGTCTTCTTGAGTTTCAGAGGTACAGATACACGCAAAAATTTTACAAGTCATCTATACACGGCTTTAAACGACGCTGGAATCAAAACCTTCATAGATGATGAAGAACTACCAACGGGAAAAGAAATTAAGCCGGAATTGCGAAAAGCTATCCGAGAATCAAGGATGTCTATTATAGTTTTCTCCAAAAACTATGCTTCTTCTAGATGGTGCCTTGACGAGCTTGTGGAGATCCTTGAATGCAAGAGAACAATAGGACAATTGGTTCTTCCTGTATTTTACGATGTTGATGCAACTGTTGTACGTCATCAAACTGGGAGCTATGAAAAAGCTTTTCAACACTTTGTTACCGAGTCGGATAAACAGAAGGTGAAGAATTGGCGAGCTGCATTAAAAGAAGCTGCAGATCTCTCGGGACATGTTCTTGCAAATGAAGAAGATGGGTAACTAAACCTTAATCTCTCATCTTCTTAGTTTAGTTATTTGATTAATCAACCAGTTTAAGTTTTATTTAACAGGATGCACCAAATTATTTGCACGGTTCACTATTAAAAACGATATAATAAACTTCAAGAATATACAGTTTAGCTCTATTTACATGAAAATGATATTTGATTATTTGGAACAGAATAAGCGATCCCTTCTAATTTACTCTTTTTCTTAAAAAAAAAAAGAAGAAAGAAAATACCTTTAGCTTGAAATTGGGTCATTTTATACTGTTTCAATTGTTAGAAGTGCACTTCTTAAATTATTTTTGTTGTAACATACTCATCTCCCAACTACTTTATCACATTACATCATGATAATTAATTTTTGTTTGGAATTTTTTTGCAGGAATGAAGCGAGATTTATCGCAAAAATTGTTAGGAAAGTTCAACCGAAAGTAAACATGAGATGCTTGAATGTTCCCGAGTATCTAGTCAGAGTAAATTCTAATTTTAACTGCATAAATACGTTACTGAGCATTGAATCTGATGATGTACGTATAATTGGGATCTATGGGATGGGTGGAATTGGTAAAACAACCGTTTCTAAAGATATATACAATAAACATTTAAACCACTTTGAAGGCAGTGCTTTTGTTGAAAATATCAAAGATGTTTCAAAACAACCAGATGGTCTACTTTGTTTACAAAAGAATCTTCTCAATCAACTTCAGAAGAAAACAAATGTTGTGCTTTCTAATAGCGATGAAGGAATCAATTGGATAAAAAATATTTGTTGTTCTAAAAGGGTTTTAATACTACTTGATGATTTGGACGACTTTGATCAGATAAAAAAATTAGCAGGACGTAAAAGATGGTTCAGTCCAGGAAGCAGAGTCATCATTGTTACCAGAGATGCGAAGCTACTTAAAGAAGCACGAGTAGATGATCCATATGAAATGAAGGTATTGAATGAAGATTAGTCTTTGGAGCTCTTTAGACGACATGCATTTGGAGAAGACATTCCATTTCCATCTGAAGATCACAAATCGCTTTCAATAGAAACAACAACATATTGTGGAGGTCTTCCATTAGCTATTGAGGTTATAGGTCGTCATATGTATGGTTTGACACTATGGAAATGGAAAATTGCCTTGGAGGAGTTTCGCAAATATCCCGAAAAGACTATTTTGGATAGGCTTAAAATAAGCTATGATGCACTCGGCAAACATGGAAAGAAAATCTTCCTTGATGTTGCATGCATTTTCATTGGATGGGACAAAGATTATTTAGTTAAGTTTTGGAATGGTTGTGAGTTCTCCCCTGAAAATAGTACTACGGAGTTGTTGAACAAGTGTTTATTAAAAGTTGATGAAAAAAATTGTTTAACAATGCATGATCATCTTCGTGATATGGGCAGAGCAATTGTTCTTGAAGCATCCGACCATTCACTTGAAAAGCACAGTCGAGTGTGGATTCATGAGGAAGTACGCGATCTGCTAGAACACCCGAAGGTAAAAGGAAAACTTGTAATCTTTTACAGTTAAAGATTTTCAATGTTGGAAATTATCGTAATTTATTTGAAATTTAGAGCATATAATTCCCACACTCGCCCTACTCTTACTCAGGGAGCAGAAGCAATTGAAGGAATTAGCTTAGATCTCTCCAGTTTACAGTCTATTGTGTTGGAGACGAAAGCCTTTGAAGCGATGCACCAGTTACGATTTCTTCTAATGTACAATGTTGATGTTATTGGATCCTTTGAACATTTATTTGGAAAGCTAAGGTGGCTTAGTTGGCAATACTGTCCTTTGAAGAGTTTACCCACCGATTTTCATCCTAGAAAACTTGTTGGGCTTGACTTGAAATACAGCAAAATCGAAAAATTATGGGAGGGGGTGAAGGTATGAGATTACCCAAAACATTGTAATTTTATTTTTATTTTCGGGGAAAATGTGGTTAAAGATGATGGTTTCATAATTCTGTACTTTTGCACAGAATCTAAACAATCTGAAGATCCTAAATCTCTCATACAGTGAGTCCTTGGTGGAGACCCCAAACTTTACTGGCGTACGAAATCTTGAACGCTTAATGCTTACAATTTGCAAAAGATTGTCAACGATTGATCCATCAATTTGCGGCCTGAGATCACTAGAAGAACTGGATCTGGAGGGCTGCTCATGTCTAGACCAATTACCGGAGCAATTGGGAAAGATGAAAAGCTTGAAGACTTTGAATGCAAGTGATACATTGCTTGAAGGGTTACCTGATTCAATAGGACAATTAAGTAGGCTGGTTCACTTGCGTTTGAAATGGTGCAAGGAACTTAAAACTCTTCCCCCCACCATTTGCAATTTGACATCACTAGAAGAATTATATGTCCGTGGTTGCTCAAAGCTGGAACTATTACCGGAGGAATTGGGGAATTTGGAATGCTTGCTGGTCTTGGATTTAAGCTATTGCTGGAACCTTATAAATCTTCCTGCAAGCACTTGCAATTTGTCATCTCTACAAGAATTAAATATGGTTTACTGCTCAAAACTGAAACGATTGCCTGAGGGGATGGGGAATTTGAAAAGGTTAAGGACTTTGAATGCAAGTCGAACAGGGCTAGAAGAATTACCTGATTCAATAGGATATTTAAGTAGTCTGGTTCACTTACAGCTGAGTGGGTGTAGGAATCTTAGGACTCTTCCCGACTGCATTTGCGATTTGTCGTCTCTAGAAGTATTAAATATCTATCGCTGCTCTGCACTGCAACAATTGCCGGATCGATTGGGGAATATGGTAAACTTAATTCAAAAGTTCCTTGCGATTTCTGAGACTCCGCAATTGTGGTCTGTGTGACGAGGACATTCCAAATGATATCATAATCAGTTTACAATCCCTGAATTTAAGTGGAAACAATTTTTGTAACCTACCTTCTACCCTCTGTCAACTATCCAATCTAACAGAGCTGTACTTGAATGACTGCAAGAGTCTTGTGTCACTCCAGGAACTTCCTCCTAATCTACAGAAGCTATATGTCCGTGGTTGTACAACAATGCAAAAAATACCAAATCTATCAAACTTGAATCGCTTGCGGGACTTGGATCTTTCAGATTCCAAAAGATTGGTTGAAGTGCAGGGCATAGAGAACCTCAAATTAAGGTTTCTTGACATGGCAGGATGCAACGATTTGGCAATGAATACTGCTTTTAATGAGAGTTTCTTTGAGGTATCTCTCAATCTCTCTCTCTATATATATATCTTCCTCAAAATCTCTCTCAAATCTTTGTCTCTATGTAACAGCGGTACTTTGAACGTGCTGATAAATCCCAAATTTTACTTCCAAAGTGGAATTTTCAAAATTGGATTATTTATCAAAGCATGCAATCTACAATTTCTTTTGAGTTGCCGCGGAGTCTACCAGATAATTTCCAAGGAATTATTCTCTGGGTTGTTTATACTCACTTTTCTTCCCAAATGAAATACGTCGCTAATATAAAAAATAATACAAGTGGTAAGGAACGGCGTCATGTTCAAATTTCCAACTACTACATGTCTGATATAAATTGTGGGGGAGGACATTCATGGGTGAGCTGTATAAAATCAAACTTCAGAAGTGGAGATAGCATCAAGATTTCCATCTCAGAAGATGAAAATGTGAAGGTGGAGAAATGTGGGGTTCATTGGTTCATTGGAAGTGAAAGCGATGAAGATGAAAATGTGCATTATTGCAACACAACAACATATGACTGATATTGTGATGATTTCTACCCTCCAGAATCTGAAAGCAATTATGATGATTATGATTATGATGATGTAGTAAATTTATTCCTTAATCAATTTCATGCATATAATATATACGTATATAAATACATATCAACATAACGGATTATAATCTTCCAATTATTCCCTTGTTCTTTGCAACTGCTAGCTTTGTGTTTTTCTTTTCTTCTTTTCTCTTTTTTTTTGATAAAATAATGTTTACCTGATATGAGTGGAGGAAGGAAATTCCCGTCGTAGTCCAGATTCTGCTTGCTCTAGCTCCCGTTGGAGTTCTCTCTACAGTAAAATAAACATTAAACTATCTTAACCAATATTCTAATGGCCCCGAATGTAATAAATGGTTAATTTATTGATTCCAATTTGACAACTTCGAACCTATAATCATTATACTTTACCCATTCAAAACAACCTCATTTAGAAAATTATAAGAAAGGTATAAAACGCTTTGTAGTATTAAAAGTATGGTGACAACTGACAAGGTTTTGGAAATTGAAACAGACAAAGGAAAGGGGGATATCTGAATTGGGACAGAGAGTATTTATTGTGAAAGATGGGAACTTACAAAAAATTAAAACAGATGGATAGTAACTGTAAGTCTGTAACTAATAACCACCCATCTCGAAGGTATGCTTGAGCACAGGTCTTCATAATATAATGGAATAGAAAAGAAAAAAACATTGCATTTAAAAATAGTAACTAGGTTGAATGCTCAATCTAGAGCAAGGGTCAAAACAAGATCCTATTGGCATACTATGTTATCAATTAGCCTATAAGCTTATCCCCAGCATGTAAGTATATCTAAACACATTAGGAAATCACAAAAGTCATCAGTATAATGTAACAGAATAAAATTATAAATACCTATGCATATGATAGTTTAAGTGCATCTATAAAACTGCGATATTTCCATTTCGTAGTAATACATCTCGCCTTTTCAGTGAGTAAAAAAAAACTTGTTGAATGCATTATATGGATTTGTCCATGCGATAACATATATACATATGTATATGTTAAATATATAATGTGTAAGCCAATCTTGCTTAACGTGTTTGGGACAAATAAGCAGGACCACTATCATGGAGGTTCTGCATTGTTTGTGCATCAAAACCTCGAGAAAGGGTGTACTTTCAAACCATAAAACAGAAAAACATACATAAAGGTCTTGGACTAACCAGATATTGGCAATCTTTAGCCATATATAATTGGTGGAAATACACAACCGAGTTTGGGAATCTAAATAGACTGAAATTAGGATCAATCATGATCTTTTCATCTTGCCTGTGTTTGCTTTTCTTTCTCCATATCAAGATTGTGAAGAAGTTCTCTGGTTTTAGCACGCTCAAGTTCCAGCAACCGTTGTCTTTCAATCTCCCTTTCAACTTCAGTAAAGATATGCATACAAGGATCGGATGCCATCTCTGATTTGCTGAAGACAGTTATCATCATTTACATTATCTGCATGAGACAAAGTGGTATGATAGCTATCAGCTTATAAAAAACTAATTCTGATGTACTTCATAAATTTTGGACCATATTGTAAAATTTGGATTTGCCAACTTTAGAGATGGAAATAATTACTAGGAAGAACAGAGTGCTGATGTGAATCTTTGGTATGTTTAAATGACTCCTGTAGCCCCAGTTCTTTCTGGATAAGGTCCATTTCCATTTCAGCCTCCTCAAGTTCCTATGATCCATTAAAGCAACTCACTTGATTAAGAAAATCAACAATAAGAAAAATATTAACATTGATATCAGGTCTTGCCATAACCTTTTCTTCAGTTTTCTTCGAGAAGAAATTGAAGTATGACTGCACAGAAGTTAAATTGGAAAGAACCTGCCCACAGATAATGAACTATTAACTTGAAAATGAAGCGCAGCATAGGCCAACTAAAACTTATGGACAACACAGATGAAATACACCAGGAAAAGGATATAAATTCCAGAATAGTATATCACAGAGACAAACCAGAAACAAGAAAAGAAAAAGGATTTAAATCCATTCTTTCATTTTCATTTACTCCCTCCGTCCCAGGATAAGTCCTTGTGAACTTTTCACTCATATTAAGAAGATGAATGAAATGACAAAATTGTCCATAATAATATTTCACTAATCATTTTCAATGTAGGTGAGAGAATGACTTTCTAACTTTTCAATTCTAAATATTTTCAACACATAACTAATTATACTTATTAAATATGGAGAGAGAATTAGAATAAGAAAAGTATGAGATATTTAATGTTAAGGGTATAATAGAAAAATTGTGTAAAAGTTTGGTTATTAAAGGAAAGTAGACATTTAACATGGGACTACCCAAAATAGTAATAAAGACTTTTATCCTGGGACGGAGGGAGTATATTTTTAAACATTTTGCTATAGAACTGGAACATAAGAGAAGGAAGACATCTTACATTTGCTATTAAGGATTTTTTTTCCACATCGAAATATAAAAGGGATACAATGAGACGCAAATAAGCCAATAAAGATAGAGTTGATCGTATAACACCACCATTCATACAATTTTTCCTACATGCTGATCGTATCACACCATCATTCATACAAGTTTTTGAAATTTCCTGGTAGAGTTGTTGAATTTTTACAGAATTAGTCCTTATAAGTTAGAAGTAGACTAAGATAAAAGAATTTTAAAAGAAAATATAGTACATACACGTGTTGGGTTGCTGGCGAAGTCACTAGGGAGAAATTTCATGTATGCTCAAATTACACAAGTATGTCCAGGAATAGAAAACCCCCTCCTAACTTCCCAAATTCCACTAGTGACCAGACATGTTTTTTTCTTTTTAGGAAATATAAAATTATTAGATTACTAAAGAGCAAAAGAGCAAATGGGGGACAAGGAGTTCACCCACCCTGAAGAAAACCACCAAGAAAGAGAAACTCTCCAATCCATACAAAGATAAACAAAGAAACACCCCCAAAAGGCAGTCAAAGCATAGGACCACACAAAAGAAAGAAAAATGACTCCACCAGACTGAAAGTAGTATGCCCTCAAGCCAATCACATTGGATTTGATAAGCATTTACTTTGTAATCTTGTTCATTTATTAATAAAATAATTTATTTAAACCGTAAAGGGTTAGGAGGGAGAGAGATAATTAGGGCTAGCCACCCAATATCTTGTTGAATCTAAATTCACTTCTTCAATCAATATACTCTTGGTGGATCACCTCTTGAGCGTTGCACACTTGGGTAGCGAACGTTTGATCCGAGGAATTGGAGAAGCGCGAAGGAGAAAATGATTGGAGCTTGAAGATCACATCAAGTTGATCATCTTCATATATCTTTTATCCTTCCTCAATTAATAATATTGCATAAGGTGATTTTTGGGACTGCAGAAAAATTTAAAATATGATTTATGACATGCTCCACTATTTTATAATGTTAATTTTATGTATGTATTGTTTATGCAAACCTACACAGACGTGTTCTGATGTGAAGTATAATCGCAAAAGCAGAGGACCACATGTTTTGCTTCCATTCCACTATCCATCAAAGCCAAGTCACATCTATTCCCAATTAATATGCTTCCTTTTATGGTAATTTAGCTGGTGCCCTGTCAATATATCATCTCGCAAGATACCACGTCCATCTGAGTAAAATTTTACTTCTAACTAAATATATATGAGAAAAAAATTCATAGCCACAGTTGGATGAACCCAACCATCTTCCAAATATAAATGTGTGTTTGTATGTGTGCGCGCGCACGTGCCCGTATACACATCATTTGGCCCATATCATGTAGACATCTACACCCTTGGGTAGCTATCAAAGACTTCCTGCAACAGAACACAACCAAAAACTTCATAAAGACACTCAAATAAGGTCTATGATAACTATGATACAGACAACTCATCTATTGATCAAAACAATTTTTCATAAGGCTAACGTACCAAGTACTGTTGAACTTTACTCTCCCGTGATAACTTTGTTAATACAGGAAGCATGCATATAATGCTCTGGATCAAGTACAGATGTCAGACTTACAATGCATCCACAAGCACTAACACAGGCAGCTAAATAGTACCAAGGCTTTCAATATATAACACCTCAAATTCATTGGAAGCAAGAAAGTCTTATGCTTTTTCTTGAACTAAGAATTCTTAAAAAGTAGAAATATCCTTAGCTGAACTGATCCATGTGAATTATGTATTATTAATATTTCTTTCAGGATCTTAGATGCAAAATATCAATTCAGTTAAACAGTACAAGGTCAATGTATATAAAAGAAATATTTCATTGTGCTAAAAACAATAAATTAGGAAAAGTTATTAATAATAATTTCTTAGTGCAAGTCTCCTAGGTCTAAGATACTCTCTGTCCCAGTAAAAGATTATCAAGAATGAAGCTGCATCCCAATTACCTCTTTAGCATCATCTCCTTCATCTTTCAATCTACATAAAGCTTGGCCTTTTCTCAAGATCACCTGACCACCTTTCTACAAACAATTTACAAGAACAAAGAATGAGGAGAAAATTTATAACATGTGTTTCATATTGTTTTATAATTATTTTTATTATAACGGAGAGAAATTAACCATACCAGTTTCTAACTTCCCTAAAGTCTCAATATTTGTCCAAGAAATCTGAGGAATCAAAGAAATATCTTCAGCTGGAGAATAGAGGCAAACACTGGCAATGAGTGCTAATGAAATTTGTATCAATGGCCCTTCACACGCTGGGTGTGCAAATTTATCCACATATCTGATTGCTCAAATTTAAATATGTTCTAGTTGGTACTACATAATATTTTATAAGAATATTACACAACAAAAAAGGACATTCTAAACCATAATTACAGGGGCTTGAAAATGCCCTGTCACCACAGATTTACATTGAATCCAATTTGGATCAAAAATTCATCAAGTTGCTTTTAAACTCACTTTGATT
Source organism: Panax quinquefolius (assembly GCA_020205615.1). Taxonomy (NCBI): domain Eukaryota; kingdom Viridiplantae; phylum Streptophyta; class Magnoliopsida; order Apiales; family Araliaceae; genus Panax; species Panax quinquefolius. The sequence goes on from CM035165.1 coordinate 34,744,561, forward strand.
CAACTAACCAACTTGGGTTACATCATAACACATATATAAATGCTACCTAGCCCTAAGCATTGAGAAATTTTCAGTTTTTACACATGTTGGTCTCTTTGGGGTAAATTTTCGTACACCCTAAAGGCATAGCTTAAAAGTTAAGATTTCACAAGTATTGGAACATGTTTATCATCCAATTTCTCACTCAAATCCGTCCTTATTACCCCAGAATCCTTTTGATTCTATCAACAATGCAATCTCCCACAACCAATACATAGTAATAACAATTATTACTTAACTTTCATGAATTTATCAAGAAAGACGCGACTTACCTTTTGCTTGGTGATTTGGTTGAATTTGATACTTCAATCATGCTTCAAGCTTGTTTATAACCGAATTGAATCCTTCCTTTAACAATTCTTTGCTCTAAGTTTTCCTCAATTTCAGTTGTTAGCTTCAATTCCTTGAAAATTTGATGATGATTTAGGAGTATGAGAGCTTGGGTAATTAGAGAGAGCGAGAGATGAGGTGTGTAACGGATGAAGCTAGTAAAAGAATGCTGAGATTAGTTTTTTTGATTCTTTGCCTCTCCTTCCAAGTATCTGATATGAGCTTAGTGTGCTAATCTCCTGCCAGCTCCTACTTAGATTCTAATGATTCATCATATGCACTAACCTCTTGCTTGGTTTTTACTAATCCCAGCATTCTCCACTATTAGTTATCAACACGTATTATGGCTTAGTTTAATTCCCAGCGCATCTATCTAACAAATACAAATGATTTTGAATTTTATGTCCACCTTAATAAATCATCTTGACCGTCAAAAATTTAAAATAAATCCCACCATGTCGAAGTCACCTGGACCGTCAAAAATTTGAAATAAATCCCACCATGTCGAAGTCACGAGATACAACTAGTATACATATATTACATTAGAGCAAATACAATGGTAATGTCAAAATGTATATAGCCATTGCTATATTTTGGCACCAAAAAGTGTTTTTTGGTGCTAAAATAGAACCCAGTCTCCGATAGTTGGTTCTATTTTAGCACCAAATTATTTTAAATTTAACTAACTTTCCTTCCATCTCATAGTTAACTACTATTATTATTATTACTATTATAGTTATAATAATAATAATTACTATTATAATTATTATTACTATTATAATAATAATTATAATAATTAATATTATTATTATTATTTTTGTTATTAATATTAATATTATTATAATTACTAATATTGTATTATTATTATTATTATTAAAATTATTATTATTATTATAATTATTGTAATAAATTATTATTATTAAAATTATTACTATTATTATTATTATTATTATTATCATTACTATTATAATTATAATTATTATTAGTGTTATTATTATTTTTATTTTTATTACTACTACTATTATTATAATAATTATTATTATTATTATTATCATCATCATTATTGTTATAGGATGACTATAGTCATCCTTGGTTCTATATTTAGAACCAAGTATAACATTTTGCTATTTTAGAACTAATTATAGAAGTGGGTTGGATTTGAGTTTTTGCCATTTGGTGCTATAATTTGACTATAGAACCAATTATAGCACCCCCATTGGATTTGCTCTTATTAGCATTACATTCTCATTACATATATAATGGGTTAAATATTTTTTAAGTCACTCTACTATAGGTTAACTTATAAATGGGTCATTGAACTTTTTTTTCTTACAAATGGGTCATTGAACTCTTATTTACTTACAAAACATTAAAAAATCCGTTAATTTTAACCGGTTTGCCATAAGCAGCTGACTTGTAAAAAAAAGAAGCTTATGTGGCAATAATTATCCCATGTGGCCTTGATGTAGATTTGAAAAAATTGATGGAGTAAATAAAGAATTATTTTAAAATAAAATATAAATTAAAAAAATAAAATAAATGAAAAATATATTAATTATTTTTGTAATTAATATCAAATTAATTTTTGTTTAATTATTTATAAATATAATAATATAAATTAGAAAAATTAGCCAAAAAATAAGAAAATAAATGAAAAATATATTTAATTATTTTTGTAATTAATATCAAATTAATTTTTGTTTAATTATTTATAAATATAATAATATAAATTAGAAAAATTAGCCAAAAAATAAGAAAATAAATGAAAAATATATTTAATTATTTTTGTAATTAATATCAAATTAGTTTTTGTTTAATTATTTACAAATATAATAATATAAATTAGAAAAATTAGTCAAAAAATAAAAAAATAAATTAAATGTGACGCCCCCAAAATAGGTATACATCACCCATCTTGAGTCGCCAAATACATGTTACAAAATTCAAATACAATCTTAAATATACAACATGAGCTGTGAGTTTTAATACAAACATTGTCTTCTAGATAGCATTAAAACTCAAAATAAGTCCTCAATACATTTATTAACACACTATTTCACAGAATAGTGAGGACTACTAATGCTATCCTCTGGACCGTCACTCCGTTCCCCAACTAGTCCCTGCTACGTTCTCATTTCACAGAGAATAAAGTGAAAGAAAGGGTGAGCTCAACTAGCCCAAAGAAGAAATATTATGACTAAGATAAAGCGGAATAAATTATCCTTAGTTTTCAATAGTGTTAAACTGATACAATATAACAAACATCAAGTTTAATGCAATGAACAAGCAATCCATTAAAAGAGTCAAGCAGAAAATAAAATCTACTATCTTTTATGATTTAAAAGGTTTTTCATCACTTTTATCGTTGAGACTCAGCTTAATAAATAATCCACATCATTGAATCACCCCCGCACTACGACCAAGGATATTCTTTAGTATCACGACCACAAATTATCCACGCACTCTACGGGCCAAGGATATTCGTGTATTCATTAATGGTCATGATCATGCTAACAATTGTCCCATCAATGCACTACGGGCCAATGAGGACTTTTTTCCACATCATTTGTAACATTACGGTCATGATTACAATCGAATAATCCCTCAGTCATAATCATACCAAGTCCATCTATGCACTACAGCCCACGTATGATGACTTTCAACATAATATAAACATGAGGATGATGACAATGATATAAGAATTCAATAAAATAAGTTCAAGAATTAATTTATCCAGGAACCAATAACGTCTAAATTGTCAACATGATACTTCTTTGTGGAGTAAAATTCAAGAATGCTCAGAAGAATATTTCCATGAAAAGATATTGGATGAAGCGCAAATATCAAGGATATTCCACTAATTTCATGGAGTATAGAAGTCAAAACTTTAACCAACTGAGTATAATAAAGTATGGAATAACAAAAGAAATCACCAGGCATGCGATAGATCGCACAGATAGGTTATTCCAATAGAATAATGAATAACGGAACCAGGTCATGCGTAAACGCACAGACAGGATGTTCCAACAGAATGATAAATAATGGAACCAGGTCATGCGTAAAGCACAGACAGGATGTTCCAACATAATAATAAAGAATGGAACCAGGTCATGAGTAAAGCACAGACAGGATGTTCCAACAGAATGATAAAGAACGGAATAATAACATAAATCACCATGCATGCGGTACTTCGCATAGACAGGTTATTCCAACATAATGATAAAGAATGGAATAACAGAAGAATTTCACCAAATATAGGGTAGCCCGCGTATACAGGTTATTCCAACAGAATAATAAAGAATGGAATAACAGACTTTCTCTTCATGAATATGAAAGAAATAATACCCCTTACCTTAGAAAGAATAGTACTGGATATAGAAGTAGTGAAGTATCAGAACACTTTTCTTCTTTCTCTCTATAGTTTCTCTCTACAGATTCAGTGAATTCGTAAGAAATAATGAAGGAATGAGCTTCTATTTATAGAAGAATGGATCGCGTAAGTAACTAATTCATGAACGGTCTAGATTGATTTACTTTAAACGGACGGTCCAGATTTAAAACAAAATTTTTTCAATAAAATATAATATATTCTATTTCTAATCTGTTAGTTCCTAGTTGGCACAGTAGTTATCTAGAAGGGGGGTTGAATAGATATTTAAAATCTTTTCGTTTTAAACTTGTTCTTTGATAATGATTAAAACTTAGCGGAATAAGTGTTTGTTTTAATCTTCTTTACCAAGCAATGGAGTAATGAGGGTGAGGCAGTTATGGAAGTTATAACAGATATAACAGTTATTGTATGAATGTAAATAACACAGTCGTTTTTAAGTGGTTCAGAGAACTTAAATCTCCTAGTCCACTCTTCTACTCAACGAGTAGGATATCCACTAAGGATGTCTGTTACAACTTCTGAATCACACAGATTCCTTCTAGATCAGCAGTTTAGGAACTTCTTAGTTCACTCTTGAACTCTTCAAGTCCAGTAGACTTGGCTTTCTTACAGTTCACTACGAACTCTTCAAGTCCAGCAGACTTGGTACACTTCTTCAGTTGGTTGATAATGTTGAGTTCTTGATGGTTGCTACTCAGTTGCTGTGTAAGCACTTGTTCTAAAGAACTGAGTAGCTGAGAAAGCTTTGCAATATCTCAGATCGTAGAGTTGAGCTTGAGAGAGATGTTTACGTTGTTTGTTCAATGCTTGCTTAGTTCTCCCTCATCTGTCTGATCTGTATATATGTGATCTTAAAAACTATCCGTTGGATCCATCTGTTGAGGCATTGAATGCGTCTGAACTTTCTGTACTGTGATAGAGACATTTCTGCACATCTTCTGAATTCTGCATTCTGGCCCACTGACGCTGCAGACTGCTTTCTCACCTACCACCTGAAAAGGTGTTTTGTCCCTCTTACCCATGGTACTATTCTTAGCTTCTTCAATACGCTTCTTTGTTGCATACTAAGGATATTTCATATACTCTGGGAGTGATGAGTACTGCAACGTCTAGAATCCATTCCTCATATGTTGAAATCTACCTTTACACAAATCATGAGGCTCGATGTTTTCTGACATGAGACATGTGATGCTCTACGATTTGGATTGTGGTACTCTACGATTCAAATCGTAGCGTCTTGTCTTCTTTGCACACTACGATGCTATCAGTCGAGAGCACTACGATTTCCCTTAGACCTTTGCACACTACGATCTTCACTTGCTCGTGTTGTTGACTCTACGATTTCGAGAGCACACTACGATCGTTGACTTGTAAACTCTATGTTTCCTTCATCACACTACGATCGTGGATTTGGCTCGACAAACGTTGGGATCACTCTACGATTTTCGAAGAGTCCCTTCAAGGCAGGCATACTACGATCTTCTAAGCTCTACGTTTCTTCCTTGACTTCTGCAGTGTTGATCAGATGATACACTACGATTTCTTCGAAGCCTATCTATTATATCTCAAGATCAACCTAACAGCTTTGATCTTTCTATCTATACATTCTATTACAGAATAATACACGTTAAGATCTTAGATCAACCTAATAAATTTGATCTATCACTAAGTCCTTGTACATATATTCATTGAAGGACTTTACAAATAATCATGAGCATGTGCATTAAAACATCAAATCATAATATGCATTCTCCCAACAATCTCCCCCTCTTTGATGTTGACATAACCAAGGAGATTTGTTGTCATGATTATTAGTGACTAGATGCATTTGCAGGAAATTTAAACATGACTTAGTATTTCAGTGAGCAGCTGAAATTTCTAGAGAATAAGCATGAATTTATTGATGATCATGAGATATTACAGTTTGGCATTACATCAATAGGAATTTAAAGTTTTAACTTATCTCTATTTCTTTGACCTCTTTCGTGGAGGTGGGTTGGCATACTCCTCAACCCTTCTTTTTTTGCAGGCTTCCTCGTTTCTGGCTAACTCTTCCACCTCGCTTGGACTTAGTCTTGGATTTTTTTCTTGCCTGTACATGAATGCAGGATCTCCAGTTGACATTCTTATGCGTACAGTAGACACATCTTGTGAGCTAGGAGTTGACTCCTGACGTCTTAAAGGTATAGCCGTTAAAATTCCCTGTTGGTCAGATCGTTGAGTCTGATGGTGGTTGTCTAGCAAAAGGTCTTCATGATGCTTAAGCATGAACTTGTCCTCTTCCCCTTTCTTGAGTTCCATGACCTCCTCTGCCTTTACCTTGACATCCCTGTCTTCCCTGAACTCCTTTCCATGTATTCTCCCCCTTTATGTCAGCATCAAGGGTTTGAATATCTGCAGACAGTCGATTAACACCTTGGACAAGCTCATTCAGTTGGCTTTGTATATGAGCAATGTCCTCTCTACTTTCCTTGATCTATTTGTCAGATCTTGCTTCTTTGTTTCGGAGGGCTGTTAGAACTATGTCATTTTGTTTTTCCTGATTGACATAAGATTTCTGGAAGTCGTAAACAGAAGCTTTCAAGTTGATGATATTCTCCAGCATAAGTTTATGTTGAGTGTCTTGATGTTTCTGCATTTCAAGAATAGCCTCTCTTTGCTTGGCAGCTATCTGGAAGTGAATCTCATCTCTGTCCTTCATGCTCTTAAGAATTTCTTGAATAATTTCTCTCAGCTTCTTTGTAAGCTCAGTATTCAAAGTGCCAGGGAAATTATTTGCAGCTGTGATCATTTGATTCAGCCGAATATTAATGAGATCGGAGTGAGATTCCAGACTTGCTTCTATAGACTTGACCATTTTCTCAGAGGTTTCTTTCAAGTCATCCTTTGTAGGTAGATTTGGGAGAGTATCATTGGCTTGAGGATTGTTGATTGGAGGGGTTGTTTGCTAGGATTGATCTTTCAGGTTGTAGAGAGCAAGATCAAGGCTAAAGTAGTCATTTGATGAGGAGGATGGTATATCGGATGGAAGGGCTTGGGTTTGGATGTTTGGTACAAGTGTCTCTACGATCTCTATTTGGGACTCTACGATGGGTCTACAGTCAGGAATCATAGAATTGGTAGTTTGTGGGAGTAAAGTAAGGTTGACTTCATTTGGTTCTTCAATTACAGAATTTTGGGATTCTGCAACTGGAAATTGATTGAGTGGGTGAAGAATCACTTCCAACCATCGAGGAAATTAATAGAATTGACTGAATGAAGATGATGGCAAGTGATTAACTTTGAAGAGATCAGGGATAGTCAGTACCTCAAGTTTATCCTTGGATGAAGAATGGTCAGTAAGCAGCTTCTTGGCAAAGTTGACTTTCCCTGGGAATCCATGAGCCAGAACTGAGATGGCTAGATACTCTTTGAAGCTCTAGAATATGTGATCCCATGAGTTCAGGATTTGAGCTTGATGGTATGCCATCATGGGTAGGTAAGAAAACATTTGATTGTACAGATAGTTTCATATCCATCTTTACCCATACCAAATTTTCGAGCATCATCATCATCATCATCATCATCTTGTTCTTCTTCTTTGTTCTCTTTTGAGGATTCCATTATCTCAATGGTCTCTAGATGGTCTTGCACTGGTTCATCTTTATTTTGTGTAGGGACCTCTACTTCTGCCATGTGGATATCATGAGGCTCCCCCTCAGCATGATTATCTTCTTGAGAGTTCAGAGACTCCCCCTCAGCTGGAACATCTTCTTGAGCTGCAGACATCTCCCCCTCAGTCGGTGTATTCTCTATCATGAGAATTTCAAGGATCTCCCCTCAAATTTGGAGCAATCGCCCCTCTTGATTTGCTCGGGGACAGCTTCTTCTTTTGCATCCACACTCTTTGCTTCCTTTTTCAGTACCTTTTCATTTTCAAGAATGTACTTCTTGACCAGCATTCTTCTTGATTTTTTGGGTTTAGCCACAACTTCAGGACTCTCTTGAATCTCACCTTTGTCCTGTTCAATAGCCAATATACTTGAGACATCTTTTTCCTTGCCTGCCATACTTGGTCTGGCCTCTGTGAACAGTAGAGACTCTATGATAGAGGAGATTGATGGCCTTTTGGACTTATGGCCAGCTTTGTTCTTCTTTAGGATCTGTGATATGGTGGCTTAATCCTCATCAGTTTCATCTTGCTGCTGTTTCCTTCTTAGCATCCTTAGAGTCTCTATATCAAAGGACTCTACAGGAATATCAGTTGTAGATCCTTGAGGCTCTTCTATCTGTCTAGCCCTTAGCTTCCTCTTGCCCTTGATTTTTCTGGTAAGGACAAAGGGTTCTCCCTTGTTGGCTTCTCCTTCTTCTTCAGCTTCCCTGACAACAGACATGTTTCCTGGAAAGCCTGCGTCCTTCAGTTCCCCAGCTCTTCCACTGGACTCAGTCATCATTCGTACATACTCAGCAGGGTTTCTCTTCCAATTTTCAAACAACTGCTGGGTCATTCTTCGATTTGGGTTTATGGCTTCTCCCTCTTCATCCCCAATTTTGTCACCCAGTGCATATTGCAGAATGATACTTAAGAAACGCCCATATAGCATCTTCTGAGGGCTTTTTGATTTCTTCGAGTTGATGATCCACTCGAGCAATACAGCTCCATAGTTGAGTTGTATACCATAAAACATGGCCGTCATGAGCTTAAGTTGAGCTTCATTCACCGAGTCATGACCTGAACTCTTACAGCAGATACATTTCCCAATAATGTCAGCCAAAAATTCGTACCTTTGTGGGATCTCCTTTTTTTTGTACCCTTTCACAAAGGGGTTTTTCTTGTGATGCATTTTTCTTAGACCCTCTTGGAAGTCTATGTTGTCTAAGAATGGGTGCCCTTCATTCTTGAAACCTAGGGCCAGATTGAAGTCTTCTGCCTTTAGTTTAATTTCTATTTCCCTTACTCTTGTAGTGATGGTGTCGTTTTCAAACACACCATTTTTGTAGAACTCTTTCACTAACTTGGGATAAACAAGGGTATCTGTGCTCAGAGCCTCTTCGAGACCCGCCTTCTTCAACAGCGCTAGGGTCTTGTGAAATTTTGGTGGAGCTATTTTGAACTCGTCAAAATAGAGTCTGTAGCCGGATACCACATTTGAAGCAGCCATTGATTCTGTAGTTGGAAGTGAGATACGTCTGAGCTTTCTGCTAATTTAGGGATTTTGCTTTAAGAGAGAGATAATCTTTTGGACTTCAGATTTCAAAAATGTGATTTCAACTTGTACTTGTAACTTCCCTCTCTTCTTTTTCTCTTGGTGGGACAGGTGTTGATTTTTGCTTGGCTCTACGATTTTGACTGTGCAGGGATGTACTAATTTGCCCTTGGCTCCTTTAGAACTGAGGTGTTCTCAGGAAGACTATGATTATTGAGGTAGTCTTATGTTCGTTGAGTCTGTCCTGCGATCGTCAAGTCTGTCCAGCATTCGTTGAATCTGTCCTATGATCGTCGAGTCTGATCAATCATTCGTTTAGTCTGTCCTACGATCGTCGAGTCTAACCGGATCCTTGTGATGAGTTTTTGACTAAGCATTCTTTTTAAGGTAACTCAGGAAGGGCCAACCTCTTGGAGAGATTCAAGGGTTAGGTTTGTTCCTGAGGAACCTCTTAGAGAGATTGCTTTGTTATGAAGCTTGTCATCACAGGATACATTTTTGTTTTGTGGATGGGGTTTATGTCATCGTTGAGTCTGCACTATGAAAGTTAAGTCTTTGCTACGATTGTTGAGGTAGTTTTCTTTTCTGCTCTACGATCGTGAACTTTCCTTGATCATGTCTACGATTTTGAGTTCAGCCTTTATATCTGTCATGGTTAGCACAATCTAGAGCATATATTTCATGGTTGTAGATTTAGCATGCCTAGCTCACTTATTAACTTATTAAATCTGGATTCATCTAGAGGTTTTGTAAAAATATCAGCAAGTTAATTTTTAGTAGGGATATATTATAAAGATATAGTTCCATTTTACACATGATCTCTAATGAAGTGATACCTTATTTCTATATGCTTTGTTCTAGAATGCATGACAGGATTATGAGTTATTGCTATGGCACTTGTGTTATCACAGTGTATGGGAATATATTTGAAATCAAACCCATAGTCAGCTAGCTGATTTTTCATCCATAGGATCTCGAGCACGCACCTGACCACCGAAACAATATATTAAACCAGTAGTTGAAGTAGATACTGAGTTTTGCTTTTTGCTAAACCAGGACACAAGTCTGTTTTTCAGCAGTTGACAAGTGCCACTGGTACTCTTTCTATCTATTTTGCATCCTGCAAAATCAGCATCTGTGTATCCTGTTAATTCAAATGAGGATTCCTTGGGATACCAAAGCCCCAAGTAAGGTGTACCCTTGAGATACACAAGATCCTCTTTACAACGAGATAAATGTGACTCTTTAGGGTTAGCTTAAAATCTAGCACATATGCATGTTTGCAAAACATTATGTCTGGTCTCTTGGTAGTTAGGTATAAAAGAGAGCTTATCATACCTCATATTGAGTGATATCAATACGTTTACCTTTCTCATCCTTGTCGAAGCTTGGTTGCAGGAGCAATTGGTGTTTTTTCGTGGGAGATCGATTCCATGCCATACTTCTTCAGTAAGTCTTTGATGTACTTGGCTTGATTTATGAAAATTCCTTCTTCAGTCTGCTTTACTTGCAGTCCAAGGAAGAAGTTTAGCTCACCCATCATGCTCATTTCAAACTTGCTCTGCATTAGCTTAGAGAATCTCTTGCATAACTTTTCGTTAGTAGAACCAAAGATAATATCATCAACATATATTTGAACTAGTAAGACTTTATCTTTATGCTTTCTTTGAAATAGTGTGGTATCTACTCTACCTCTAGTAAACCCATTTTCAATTAAGAAGTTAGTTAGTGTTTCATACCATGCTCTAGGTGCTTGTTTAAGACCATAGAAAACTTTATCTAATTTATAGACATAATTGGAAAGAGAAGGATTAATGAAACCTGGAGGTTGCTCTACATAGACTTCTTCTTGGAGTTCTCCATTTAGAAATGCACTCTTGACATCCATCTGAAAGACTTTGAACTTCATGTGGGCAGCAAAGGCAAGAAAGATTTTGATGGCTTCCAGTCTGGCAACAGGTACAAATGTCTCATCGTAGTCAATACCTTCTTCTTGAGAATAGCCCTTTGCCACTAATCTTGCCTTGTTTCTGGTTATGACCCCATCTTCATCAATTTTGTTTCTGAAGACCCACTTAGTTCCTATCACGGGATGACTCTTTGGTCTTGGTACCAATCTCCATACTTTGGTTCGTTCAAATTAGTTGATTTCTTCCTGCATGGCTTCTATCCAACTGAAGTCTTCCATAGCATCCTCTATCTTCTTTGGCTCTATTTGTGACAGGAAGTTTAGATAAAAACATTCATTCTGAGTAGCATCTCTTGTTTTGACTCTAGCACTCGGATCTCCAATGATTAGATCCTGAGTGTGATCTCTTACCCATCTGTTGCCGATTGGGACATCTGTCCTGATGCCTTCCTGTCTTAATTCTTCAAGGTATATCTCTTCTTCTTGATGTGGAGGCTCGCTGTCTTGCATGGACCTCTCTACGATCACATTCTCATGCTCTACGATTTCACTATCTGGCACTACGATCGTAGTGTTGAGCTCGACGACTTCATTCGTAGTGTCTGCACTATCGGTCGTAGTGTCTTGAGGCACTGTTTTGTCTAAGTCAGTTTCATCAAAGATGATGTGTATTGAGACTTCAACATTCAGTGTCTACTTGTTGAACAGCCTGTAAGTCTTGTTGTCTGTGGCATATCCAAGAAAGATCCCTTCGTTTGACTTGGGCTGGAATTTTGTCAGATACTACTTTCCATTGTTAAGAATATAGCATGCTCAACCAAAGACATGGAAGTAGCTGACACTTGGATTCCTTCCTTTCCACAGTTCGTAGGGCGTCTTCTTGATCGTAGAGTGAATTAATGATACGTTACTGCGCGTGTAGCATGCAAAGTTGATGCTTCTTCTTCTAGAAGTATTTAAAGTGATGATGCTTTGCTAATAGAGTCCTTCCAGCCTCTATCAGAGTTCTGTTCTTTCTTTCAGCAACTCCATTTTGTTGAGGAGTTCGTGGAGCTGAGAAGTTGTGACTGATGCCATTGTCTGAGCAGAACTTGTCTATTTCTGAGAAATCGAATTCTCTTCCATGATCACTCCTTATGGCCTTGATTTTCTCTCCTTTCTTGTTCATTACCAGTGTGAACATCTTGATTAATTTGGAGCTTGTTTCGTCCTTTGAGGTTAGGAAGAATACCCATGTGAATCTGGTGTAGTTGTTGACTATGACTAGAGAGTATATTTTTCCTCCAAGACTAGTTGTTGGGATTGGCCTAAAGAGATCCATGTGGAGTAACTGCAGGGGCTTGTCAATAGAGTTGGCAGTTTTGCTTTTGAATGAGTTTCTGGTTTGCTTTCCAAGCTGACAGGCATTGCATGGCCTTTCCTTCACGAAGTTGAACTTGGGTAGGCCAGCTACTAGGTCTTTTGATGCCAGTTTGGACATGCTTTTGAAGTTTAAGTGAGACAACAGCCTATGCCATAGCCAGCTCATTTCTTCAGATGCTTTGGCCAGAAAACATATTGTCTCATCTGAGCTTAGTTGACCAAGATCCACTGTGTAGACATTTCCTTCTCTTGTCCTGCTTCGGTTAGCTTTCTGACGAGATGTCTTCAAATCTCTGACTTGACATTGGTTGTTGAGGAATGTCACTTGATGACCCTTGTCGCAGAGTTGGCTGATACTTAGAAGGTTGTGTTGAAGACCTTCCACATAGGCTACTTTGCTGAAAGATACTGCACCATTGCCAGCAGAGCCATATCCTATTGTCTTACCCGAGCCGTTATCTCCAAAGATGACTGAGGGACCCTCCTTTTCTATGTAGTTAGATAGTAGAGCTTTGTTCCCTGTCATATGCCTCGAGCATCCACTGTCTAGATATCATGTTGAGGTCGTTTAGCTCATTTCCTGTCAAAACATTTGAATCTTCATTTTGGTACCCATATTTGCATGGGTCCTTAATTGTTAGTGCCTTTGGGGACCCAAATCTGTCTAATCTTGGGTCTCACATGCATGGAGTTATAATAACATTTTGTAGCCCTATGACCATATTTATTGCATATGAAACATCTATTATGATGCATGCCTGTGTGTGTATGATGATTCATCTTCCACTTGGACTCGTGTGGTTCCTTAGTTAGCCTTCTGTTAAACTGATTCTCTTTGTTCCACGTGTCCTTAGGTTTCATAAATAATGATGAATGTGCCTTACCTCTACTGTACCTTCCCAGTTGATTCGTAGAGTTGGTCTTGCTTGACTCTACGATTCTTCGAGGTTGGTGAGTAGAGGTTGGGTTACTCTTCTCCTTTATGAAGCCCAGGCCAGCGTGAGATCCTTTACTTCTCTGAGTATAACTAGAAACAGTAGAACAAGGTTGAATTGGCTCTTCTAACTATGAGGATTTCACAAAGGCAATGCCTCTACCAAAACTTGAGGCATTACTAGTGCTAGTTTCCATTGTCTTTTCTACACATGACTCTGAGATGGATTCCCCAAAGCCTAAACTTGTTCTGTCGAACGTGCTTCTCTGACTAGAGAGCAGGCAGTCCATGGATGATGAGGATTTGTTCCATGTAGAGATAGTCTTTTCTAGGTCCTCAATTTTAGAGGTTAGGTTAGACTCTCTTTGTGCATTGAGTGTGTTTGTCTGTTTTAAAGTTTCATTCTCAGCCTCAAGCTTGGAAAGAAGATTAGTGCATAGAAGGGTTGTTTCAAGCTCTTCTTGAACTTTCTTCTTCTCCTCTTGAAGAAGTGAATGATCTTTAGACAAGACTCTAAACCACTTCATGTATTGATGTAGATCAGTGGTTATGCCATGCAAAGCAGTTCTTAAATCACTTATATCTACATCAGGAGAGTTGAAATCAAATACCTCATCAAGACTTACATCATGTATGTTGAGATTTTGGTTGTTCTTTGCATGTTTGGCCATTAGACACAGATTGGCCATTTGTGGCTCTTCTTCATCTCCGGAGTTAGTATTTGAGTCATTATCTGAATCACTCCACGATCCTCCAGCTACCAGGCCTTTGTCTCTTTTCTGAGGCCTCTTGTTTCCTTTGTATTCCTTCTTTGCATGTATTTTCTTCTTTAGTTCTTCTTTGATAGGTTTGTTGTAGTTGGCGATGAAGTGGCCAGGCTTTTTGCAGTTGTAGCATAGGTCATTCATTTGATCATGGTCATTTTGTAATTCTTGACCTTCTTCGGCTTCTTGATTACGCCTTGTCGCATGAACCTTCTTAGTCTCTTTACCAAAGATAAATAAGTCTTCATCATCGTCTTCATCATAATCAGAGTCAATCTCAGTGTTGACCTTTGATGCGCCTTCATTAGCCTTGAGAGAAACACCCTTGTCTTTCCTTCTTCCTTCTGATAAGGTTTCAAAGACGTTGGGTCGACTCCGGTTAAATAGGTCGAGATTGCCATATAGGCATTGAATCTGCTCATCTCATTAAGATTCTTTGATTCTCTTATTGCTGTGGTCTTGGCATCCCACCTTCTCGGTAGAGCTCTCATGAACTTTATGGTCAGATCTTTATTAGGACAGATCTTCCCATACGCTCATAGAGAGTTGAGCAGAACGTTGAATCTTTCATAGGTGGCAGTCACATTTTTTCCTTGCACATGAGCGAACATTTCGTACTGCTGTGTCAGGAGAGATTGTTTGTTCTCTCTTACTTCTTCAGTTCCTTCGTGCATGATCAGCAGTGCTTCCCAAACTTCCTTAGTTGTTTTGCTGTTTACAACATTTTCAAACAGATCGTCCTCTAAGGATTGGAATAGGATGTTCTTAGTCTTTTTGTCAAGTTGGACAACTCTCTTCTTCGTGTCTGTCCATTCTTCTTTAACTTTGATTTGTACTCTGTTTGGATCGTCAGTGGTTGGTGCAAGCTTTGTTGGTATATAGGGCCTATTAAGAACTGTCTCAAATAGATCTTCATCTATTGAGTCCATGTAAGCTTGCATCCTGACTTTCCAGTTAGCAAATTTATCCTTGTTGCACATTGGTGGCTTCTTTGCCTCCCGGTCTGGATTCACTTGAACGAAAAGCCATTTGATCTACTAAAGCTTGTAAACTGTAAAATAGAACCTGATTTGATACCAATTATTAGTTCCTAGTTGGCACAATAATTATCTAGAAGGGGGGGTTGAATAGATATTTAAAAATCTTTTTGTTTTAAACTTGTTCTTTGACAATGATTAAAACTTAGCGGAATAAGTGTTTGTTTTAATCTTCTTTAGCAAGCAATGGAGTAATGAGGGTGAGGCAGTTATGGCAGTTATAACAGATATAGCAGTTATGGTATGAATGTAATGACACAGTCATTTTTAAGTGGTTCAGAGCACTTAAAGCTCCTAGTCCACTCTTCTACTCAACGAGTAGGATATCCACTAAGGATGTCTGTTATAACTTCTGGATCACACAGATTCCTTCTGGACCACCAGTCTAGGAACTTCTTTGTTCACTCTTGAACTCTTCAAGTCCAGCAGACTTGGCTTAATTACAGTTCAATGCTTGCTTAGTTCTCTCTCATCTGTCTGATCTGTATATATGTGATCTTGAAAACTATCCGTTGGATCTATCCATTAAGGCATTGAATGCGTCTGAACTTTCTGTACTGTGATAGAGACATTTCTGCACATCTTCTGAATTCTGCATTCTAGCCCACTGACGTTGCAGACTACTTTCTCACCTACCACCTGAAAAGGTGTTTTGTCCCTCTTACCCATGGTACTATCCTTAGCTTCTTCAATACGCTTCTTTGTTGCATACTAAGGATATTTCATATACTCTGGGACTGATGAGTACTGCAACGTCTAGAATCCATTCATCATATGTTGAAATCTACCTTTACACAAATCATGAGGCTCGACGTTTTCTGACATGAGACATATGATGCTCTACGATTTGGATCGTGGTACTCTACGATTCAGTTCGTAGCGTCTTGTATTCTTTGCACACTACGATGCTATCAGTCGAGAGCACTACGATTTCCCTTAGACCTTTACACACTGCGATCTTCACTTGCTCGTGTTGTTGACTCTACGATTCCGAGAGCATACTACGATCGTTGACTTGTAAACTCCATGTTTCCTTCATCATACTACGATCGTGGAGTTGGCTCGACAAACGTTGGGATCACTCTACGATTTTCGAAGAGTCCCTTCAAGGCATGCATACTACGATCTTCTACACTCTACGTTTCTGCCTTGACTTCTGCAGTGTTGATCAGATGATACACTACGATTTCTTTGAAGCCTATCTATTACATCTCAAGATCAACCTAATAGCTTTGATCTTTCTATCTATACATTCTATTACAGAATAATACACGTTAAGATCTTAGATCAACCTAACAAATTTGATCTATCACTAAGTCCTTGTACATATATTCATTAAAGGACTATACAAATAATCATGAGCATGTGCATTAAAACATCAAATCATAATATGCATTCTCCCAACATAATCTAATAAAACGAATAACTTTATAAAAGTATTTTGTTTTATATAAAAAGATTTTACTATACGAAAACACTATGCGGGCACTATGCAACACTATGCACAATAAAATATAATATATTCTAATTATTGTCTAATAAAACAAATAACTTTATAAAAGTATTCTGTTTTATATAAAAAGATTTTACTATGCAAAATACTATGCATGCTAGAATATTATATATTCTATTTATAGTCTAA
Organism: Panax quinquefolius; assembly: GCA_020205615.1. Lineage (NCBI taxonomy): Eukaryota > Viridiplantae > Streptophyta > Magnoliopsida > Apiales > Araliaceae > Panax > Panax quinquefolius. The sequence goes on from CM035165.1 coordinate 34,761,155, forward strand.
TAAAACGAATAACTTTATAAAAGTATTCTGTTTTATATAAAAAGTTTTTCTGTTTTATTACATTAATAATACTAATAAAACAAACTTTATCACCATTATTATAATTCACAATATTAATCGACCAAGTTGTTCCCAGTAAAGAGAGGGCTTTCCAATAAGGATTTCTCTCTATTGGCACGCAATTAGGTGACCAAACCTCTCCTTGACAGAACTTCTATACATCGTTAATATTGCAAATAATAATATTAATAACCTTGTCGTCTCAATTATTGATTTAATAATATATAAAATATTGACAATAATTGAATCAAATAACGTGAGATACTTATCACAAAGAATTCTTTGTAGCAATAATTGAACAAAACCGAGTGACTTCTCACGTAAGCATCAATAATCAATACTGGTACTACTATTCAACCACGCCAGACATCGTATTCTTTTAACACCGGGTGTTTCAACAGCTTAACGGTAAAAACTTCCGCCGTTATTTTATAAAGTATTTTGTCATTTTCTCGATCCGGCAATAATTACATTATGGGGTCCACCAATGGTTGTCTTTGTTATCTGAATATTCCTGTTAAAATGAATATTCCCCACCAATCGAATATTATATAACAACTTGCATACTTTGCAAAATTTATAAATATTACCCACAACTATAACATTATATCAAATTTACTCCATAATATTCAAAAATGTTATTTATAGAAAATTCATCTTTATTTATAAAAGTTGGGGTCTTACAACCTCCCTTCTTAAGAAATTTAAGCCCTCGAAATTATAGTGTACGTGCACTGTATGTCGAAGAGGTAAGGATACCTTGATTTCATTTCATATTCTAACTCCTGTGTCATTTTCTCAACATCGTGGTTTCTCCACAAAACTTTGACTTGAGGTATAACCTTGGGCGTAGAATATGTTCCTTTTATCCAAGATTTGAACAGAACCTCTTCATACGTCCAAATCTTCCGCTATTTCGTCCGGTTCTAACTTTCAATAATGTTGTTCGTCTTCCACATATTTACGTAACATGGATATGTGAAAACGTTATGAACACGATACATACTTGGCGGTAAAGCGAGTCTATAGGCCACAGTTCCTACTCGATCGAGGATTAAAAATGGGCCGATGAATCGAGGATTGAACTTTCCTCTCTTTCCAAATCTCGTAACTCCTTTCCATGGAGCAATACGTAACAACACATGATCTCCTATATCGAATTTCACGTCCTTTCGATGAAGATCAGCATAACTCTTTTGTCGATCTTGTGAGGTTTTTATATGTTGTCGGATCGTTTGAATTTTTTTCGTAGTCATACGTACCAACTCCGGTCCCAACAACATTGCTTCACCCACCTCATCCCAGCATACTGAAGAACGACACTTTCTTCGATACAACGCTTCGAATGGAGCCATGTCAATACTTGCTTGATAGCTGTTGTTGTAGGAAAACTCCACCAATGGTAAGAACTTGTCCCAACTTCCCTTGAATTCAAGGACACAGAGTCTTAATAGATCTTCAAGAGTTTGAATCATCCTCTCCGATTTGCCGCCCGTCATCTGCGTCTGAGGATGATATGCCGAAACTAAATCAGAAATCCGCGCTTCCATAGCTTTTTGCAAACTAACCCAAAATCTTGAAGTGAATCTTGGGTCTCGATCAGAAACTATGGATACTGGCATACCATGCAATCTTACAATCTCGTTTATGTACATACAAGCAAGACATTCAAGTGTATAAGTTTCTCGTATCGGTAAGAAATGAGCAGACTTGGTCAATCTATCAACAATGACCCAAATTGTATCTATGCCTTGAGTAACCTTGGGAAGACCAGTAACGAAATCCATGGTAATGTGCTCCCACTTCCATTATGGAATTTCAAGTGGTTGCAATGGACCTTTTGGTACTTGATGCTCCGCCTTGATTCGTTGACAAGTTAGACAGCTTAAGATAAACAACGCTATCTCTCTCTTCATATTGCTCCACCAAAATGTATGACGAAGATCACGATACATTTTGGTACTCCCAAGATGGATTGCAAACAGTGTGTTGTACACCTCCATCATGATTTTATACTTTAAATCATGGTCGTTAGGAACACAAAGTCTGGAGTTGACTCGCAATATTCATTCTTCATCGATTCTTGCTTCCGGCATAGCACCTTCTTTCACTTTCTTCCTCATACGCATCAGTTCCAGGTCTGTAGCTTGAGCAGCTTTAACTTTAGCGATTAAAGTCGGTTCTACTCGTATATTCGCCATCATCACATGGGTTCCCAGAGTCTTTAACTCTATCTCCATCCTTTGCAAGTCACACAAAATGGGCCTTTGCGTTGACAATATCGCACTCGTACCCACATATGATCTTCTACTCAATGCGTTAGCTACCACGTTCACTTTTCCAGGATGGTATTGGATGGTATGATCATAATCTTTCAACAGTTCAAGCCAACGTCGTTGTCGTATGTTGAGTTCCTTTTGAGTGAAGAAATATTTGAGGCTTTTATGATCCGTAAAGATCTCCACTTTCTCTCCATACAAGTAATGCCTCCAAATTTTAAGTGTGAAGACAACAGCTGCCAACTCTAGATCATGAGTAGGATAATTCCTCTCATATTCTTTGAGTTGTCTTTAGGCATAGGCTATGACTTTCCCATGTTGCATGAGAACACATCCCAACCCTTTTGCACTGAAGCATCACCAGATGACAAATCACTTGAGCGGATGGTATTGTCGAGCAGTCTTTGAAATGAGTCTCCTCTTGAGTTCTTGAAAACTCTTCTCACATTCTTCGCTCTAAACAAACTTTGTATCTTTCCAAGTCAGCTGAGTTAATGGAGTAGCGATTCGAGAAAATCCTTCCATGAATCTTCGATAATAACCAGCTAAACCGAGAAAGCTACGTACTTCGGTCACTAATTTAGGTTGCTCCCAGCTTTGAATTGCTTCAATTTTTGCCGGGTAAACAGATATTCCATGACTTGATACTACGTGCCCAAGGAATGCTACTTCCTCAAGCCAGAACTCGCATTTCTTCAACTTAGCATAAAGCTTGTATTCACGAAGCTTTTGGAGTATCAGCCTCAAGTGTTGCTCATGATCTTCACGGCTTTTGGAATAAATAAGGATGTCATCAATAAAGATGACCACAAAGTGATCCAAATATTCCTTGAATACTCGATTCATCTAAAGGACATTAGTCAACAGGAGCATTAGTCAATCTAAAGGACATGACTAGGAATTCATAATGTCTGTACCGAGTTCTGAAAGCCGTCTTTGGAATGTCATCGGTTCTAATCTTTAATTGGTGATATTCGGAACGAAGATCAATCTTTGAAAAGAATTTGACTCCTTGCAACTGGTCAAACAGGTCATCAATACGTGACAATGGGTACCTATTTTTGATGGTGACATGATTCAACTCCCGATAATCAATACAAAGTCGCATACTCCCATCTCTCTTCTTCACGAATAGAACAGGAGCACCCCAAGGAGAAGTACTAGGATGAATAAAGCCAATGTCTAACAATTCCTGCAGTTGGGTCTTTAACTCCTGAAGTTCAATAGGAGCCATTCGATATGGGGCTTTGGAAATGGGTTTTGTGTTAGAGTTTATGCCCTAGAGGCCAATTATTTGATATAATTGCTTAACGTTTTGATATTATATTTGATTGAATAAATAAATGATTTTATTATGGTTTTATTTACTGCGTAATATAATTATTAACATAATAAAATTCCTTAGAATAGTGATACAAATTATATAGTTTTAAGTATGTGACTTGAACATGAGATTATAATTATAATTAGTATCATTGTTCTTAAATGTCCCTAGTCGAGTATCATTGTTGATGGGACAACAATGATGCATTGAGACTAGTATGTGGATTGACTGATGACCAAATATCATTGGTCATAAATATATGAGATATTAAGTCAATGCATAGGTACATGTTGAGAACGATGTCTTTGGGCGGACCCACCATGAGAATTCTATATGGAGCATTATGCGAAGTGTCATTAGCAATTCTCATAGTGACAATGATGTAATGGTCCTCCCACACAAAATCGCTATATTATTACTACACGAGAATTTATGTACTTTGATATCATCAAATGTCACCTTTAATAGGGTGGACTATAATGGTGATTATTGGGTTCATCATGAATCGTGTGAGAAATATGAGTGATCTAGATGGAATTTAACCATCCTATATATTATGGGTGATATCCATAGGCCTCTTGATTGAGTAAGACTATGAAATGCATGGTCATGATCAAATATTGATTTGTTTCATATAGTCTACTCATTGATCAAGAAAACTCAGATTAAATTATAAAGAGTATGACACATTCCATGACTCGAGTTTAATCTAGGATATTAAGGTTAAAAGGATTAAATTACATTGAAATATTGGTCACGAAAAGGTTGCATCGAATCATCGATCTTATTATTACTTGGGTAGCAGTGATGCATTATTAGATGCCGCTCACTGTTTATAATTTTATAATATGATTTTAAAATTATTGCCAACGTAATAATAACCTATAGGGTCACACACAAAGAACGTTATTAAAAGGGAATTAATTTAAATTGTAATGATTTAAATATATCAATATGATTGATAGTATTTAAATCACGAATTTAAATTAAAAGGATGCTTTGTATATGTATATATATTAATTAAGTAAGACTTAATTAAGATATAATATATATATAAATTCGAATTTTATTTTAATTAGATTAGGGTTTTGATTAATTCCGATTTATTGCTATATATATGATATATCAGCGTCTTTGGATTTTTTAATCAAAAACAAAAACCTTAGCCGCTCTTAGAGAGAGACTAGAGAAAACAGTTTCAAAAATCCTCATCCTTGGTGGCTAGTACCGCGATTCCTTCTTCTGCATATCGTAGGACGTTTCGTGTGAAGCGTTCGTGTGGATACCGTAGAGACACAGTCCATTTGAATTGCGTTGGAGATTTGACCGCATCGATTCTAGCTTTAACAATCGGTATAATTTCTAACCTCTGAATTAATTGAATTTTTCGCATGGATCCTGTTTTAGGGTTTCAGAAATTGCTTTAAAATTTTATTTTCGCTGTGCGTTTCTGTGCCGAAACCCAACATTTTGTACCGGGTTCAAGGTCGATACAAAATTCAATTTCACGCTCTGGGGGTAGTCCAGGAAGTTCTTCAGGGAATACATCAGGAAATTTATTAACAATAGAAATATCATTCAAAACTGACGTATTTTTGTTTAGATCCGTGACATGAGCTAAGAAAGCTTGACATCCGTTTTTTAATAAACAAATAGCTTTATGGCTTGAGATGACAGTGATTGATTTTAATGGTTTGGTTGCTTAAATTCGCATAATAGGTTGGTTAGGAATATGAAAGCTAACAACCTTACGAAAATAATCAATTTTTGCATGATGAGTAGTTAACCAATCAATCCCTAGAATCACATCAAATACAAGTATTTTTAATGAAATAAGATCGACAGGTAATGTAAGGGTACCGATTTGAACAAAACAAGACTTATAAACAGTGGATGTAATGAAGGTTTCTCCCAACGGAGTTTCCACAGATAAGTCAAAGTCTAATTTCTCCGTAGTCAAATTTAATCGTTGAGCGCAAGTAGGAGAAATAAAAGAATGGGTAGAACCGGTATCAAATAAGATTTAGACTTCGCTAGAGTTTATGATAAGCTTACCCGTGATGACCTCGTTCGGGTTCCTTGCTTTCTGGGAGGTCACTACAAACGCTCTCCTCAGACTACAAGCTTTGACTTTTTCGGACTGACCTTTGGTGCCTCCATCCTAGTTGAACTTGTCTTGGTGAACGAAAAAATTGGGCTAGGTGACCTTCTCTTCCACAATTATAACATGCTTTGGACGGCATCGCGCAGTTTGGGCTGATGTGTCCCTTGTAAGACCCCAACTTTTAGAAATAAAAATGAATTTTCTATAAATATCATTTTTGAATATTATGGAATAAATTTGATATAATGTTATAGATGTGGGTAATATTTACAAATTTTGCAAAGTATGCAAGTTGTCATATAATATTCGATTGGTCAGGGAATATTCGTTTTAACAGGAAATATTCGTACGACGACACTATCATTGGTGGACCCCACAACAGAATTATTGTCGAATTGAGAAAATGACAAAAATATTTTATTGAAAATAACGGCGGAAGTTTTACCATTGATCTTTGTGTAGTAAAAATACGATGTCGTGTGGTTGTATAGTAGCACTACAGGTATTGATTATTGATGCTTATGTGAGAAGTCATTCAGTTTTATTCAATTATTATTTATATTTTATATGTTATTAAATCAATAATTGAAATAGCGAAGTTATTAATATGATAATTATCTCAGTTTTTTTTATATATATATATATATATATATATATAAGTATTATATATATTTATATATATATATATATATATATGTGTGTGTGTGAGTTAGTCAAATTTGGGTGGGGAAAGGTTTTGGTATTCACGTGGGAGTACCATTATTGTTATTATTATATATATAAATAGGTATAGCTTTGTTGACTAAATGGGGAGGAACCAAAATTCAATCACGGGAGTATATCCCGTGAAATGCGTTAACACATGCCATATATATATATATATTTAATATATATAATATATATATATATATTATATTTTATTTAAAAGATTTTACTTTAAATATGGACCATCAAATTAAAGTAAATCAATCTAGATCGCTTCATGAGTTAGTTACTATGCAGTCCATTTTTCTATAAATAGAAGCTCATTCCTTCATTATTTTCTTACGAATTCACCGAACTCCAGAGAGAAAAGTTTAGAGAGAAAGAAAAGAGAAATCTGCTACCTTTCTTTTCTATATCCGAGTTTCTTTTACTAGTGAAGGGTGTTATTCTTTCTTATTCATGAAGAGAACTCTGTTGTTATTCCATTTCTTATTATTCATTGGAATAACTTTTGTATCGTGGTCTACCCTATACTTGGTGACATTATTCTATTATTCCGTCTTTTACTATTCATTGGAATATCCTCGTTCATAAGGTTTTACACCTACACGGTTCCGCTTCTTTATTATTATTCTGTTGGAATATCCTCGTCATGCGTTTTACTGCCGGGACCGATTTCGTTCTTATTAGTATTACATTGGAATAACTTTATCTCGCGTGAAGTACCGCATGCATGGTGATTTCGTTGTTATTCCATTCTTTATTATTCATTGGAACATCCTGCAGCCATTTAATTTACTTTGACTTTGGTTCCGTTATTTAGTATTATGTTGGAATAACTCGCCTACATGCTGCATACCGCATGCATGGTGATTTCTTTTGTTATTCCATTCTTTATTATACTCAGTTGGTTAAAGTTTTGACTTCTATACTCCATGAAATTAATAGAATATCCTTGATATTTGCGCTTCATCCAGTATCTTTTCATGGAAATATTCTTCTAATTATTCTTGAATTTTACTCTACAAAGTAGTATCATGTTGACAATTTGGACATTAGTAGTTCTTGGACAAATTAATTCTTGAACTTGTTTTATTGAAATCTTATATCATTGTCATCATCCTCATGTTTTATATTATATTTGAAAGTCATCTGTGGCTTCAGTAGTGCATAGATGGACTTGGTATGATTATGACCGAGGATTATTCGATGTAATCATGACCGTAATGTTACAAATGATGTGGTAAAAGTCCTCATTGGTCCGTAGTGCATTGATGGATGATTGTTGGCATGATCATGACCATTAATGAATACACAAATATTCTTGGCCCATAGTGCATGGATAATTGTGGTCGTGATACTAAAGAATATCCTTGGCCGTAGTAGTGCGGGGTGATTCGATGATGTGGAATATTTATTAAAATCGAGTCTCAAATGATATGAAGATGATGAAAAGCTTTTTAATCATAAAAGATAGTAGATTTTATTTTCTACATGACTCTTTTAATGGATTGCTTGTTCATTGCAGCTTAAACTTGATGTCTATTATATTTTATCGGTTTAACATTGTTGAAACTAATGATAATTTATTCTGCGTTATCTTAGTCATAATATTTCTTCTTTGGGCTAGTTGAGCTCACCCTTTCTTTCACCGTTTCTCTTGAAATGAGAATATAGTCCGACGAGTCGGGGAGCGGAGTGATGGTCCAAAGGATAGCATTATTAGTCCTCACTATTCTGTGAAATAGTGTGATAATAATTGTAATGAGGACTCCTTTTGAGTTTGTATAATCTCTAGTAGACAATATTTGTATTCTAACTCACAGTTTATGTTTTGTCGTATTGTACACAACAGTTGTATTAGTAAGTTGTATTTGAATTACATACCATGTATCAAGCGACCCAAGATGGGTGATGTATACCTAATTTTGGGGCGCCACGGTTGGTATCAAAGCTTGGATATGATCCTGGCTAAGATGTGAGACTAGAACTAGGAGGGAGAGACGGAATTTCTTCGCTAGTATGACCTACTTAAATTTATTTTGTATTTAAATTGGTTGGTCGAGTTTAGAGATATTATGTTACATGTCAATTAACCTATGTTTTGTGGCGATGATCTCAAAATGACATCCGAAAATGTTGAGAATAGCAATGGAGCACAAGAGACCGTTGAGTCTCCACATATCAATAATCAGGAGAATGTGCATCAGGAAGGCGACAATCCTCATACAAACAATAACACTGACCAAATGATGAATGATGGATTGTTCAGAGGCTTTATGCAATTCATGCAACAGCAGGCGAGAGCGGCTCCTGTCCAAAATGTAGGTGGAAACACTGGAAACTCTCGGGCAATCACCGCTAAACAGTTCAAGGAGCTGGGTGTTAGGTTTGTAATATTCATAACGCAATCAAATTGCATAAAATAGCGGAAGCGTGTAAAATCAGAGTTTAAAAATTTTTACAAACCATATACCCGGATCATCCTTTATGCGCAATTATTAATTTAACGAAAAGATAAAGAATAAAATCATACCCTTGAAGATCGAGCTTCCTCAGGTACAAGTTCACCTCCAATCCTTTTCGCGTTCAACTTGAATCCACCGGGTTTGGTTCTTTCCTTTGATCAACGTTAGCCACCCATGTGTTTGGCCTCTAGAGGTGATCCACCAAGGAAGAAGAAAATTCAAGAAGAAGGGTTGGTTGGCTAAACCCTAGTTTTTTTTTATCTCTATAGAAAAGGCATACTCCCAACAACTTGGAATTATTACGTACTTTGTTAAAGTCAACAACCCATACCACACATAATAAGACTCCTCTTATTTATAGATGTGGGCAACCCACCTTAACAATTAAGGAATTGGGTTTTAATTAATTAATTCTTTTAATTAATTAAGCTCCCTAATCTTATTAGGGATAATTAATTAAACTCCTTTAACTAATTTTCCTTCCTAATCCAATTAGGAATAAATGAGAGTACTTATATTAAATTAATTCCTAAACTCTTTTAGAAATTAAAATAATAATAATTGTAATAATATTAATAAGACTCCTCTTATTAATTTATATTTAATATTTCTAAAATATTAAATAATAAATATTAAGCTATTTAATTTATTCTATCACCATAGATTAAATTAAATATACATAACATATTATTACGATTATGCCATTAACTTCTTAAATAATTATTCTTCCTTTTATGGTGTGACCCTTTAGGTTCTCCATATTAAACCTAGGTTGTGAATAAATCAATTAGAACAATTCTAATCTTATTTAAATAAATAAATTAAACAATTAATTTATTTAAATAAATAATATTTATTCTACATAGGGATAAGCCTCCCCCTAAATGATCAACGACTTTCCGGATAATATAGATTTCAACATTAATCATTAAAGAACCTTTGAGTAAATAGTTACCGCATAATTCAATCCTTCCACCATACAATGTCCCAATTAAATATAAGACATGGAATTCTTGTCAAGTCTTATTTTATTTAATTATATGTATTTCGATCCTTAAATGCACAACTCAAATAATGCAAATTAGAAACTCCTTTCTAATTTCATTCTCGCCTTAACCAAGGACTCACTGGGTTGTCATTTATCGAATCACATAGGACATTTCTCTTCTTTTATTAGAAGTGGCGATTCTTTATTGATCATACATTATCTCCATGCATAACTTATTATACCCAAGCATACCCTTTGATATACCCTAAGGGTCTTAAGGAATAAGTCAAAGTATAACTCATCATACACAAGATACTATGATGATCTCAAGTCCAAGGATTACTTGTACTACTATCACTACAGAAATTCCTATTGACAGCAAATAAAACTCCATTAGGTATTCCTTAGCGAGCCACGCTCAAAGTGAACTTATTCTCTAATAAGCACCTACATACTTGCTTTAGTGTCTCCACACAAATGATCATGAGATCAATCATCCTCATCCAATGAAAGCAAGTGAACGATGTACCAATCTATCCTGGATTCACTAATCCCCAATTTAGTAATCCAATGATTGGGAACTATTTTAGTTTTAAGCTTTCTAAGAATTTAGATCTCATTAGAATGATCATCATCATTATTCTAAAAGCATTGCTTAAAACTATGGGTTTATCACATATTATAAAACAAAGATTATGTAGATAATTAAAAGCCTTTAATATATTAATACTTTTATTAATAAATGAATAAGATTGTTACAAAGTATATGCTTTATCATCAAACATGATTGGCTTGTGTGCATACTACTTTCAAATAGTGCAAGTTTTTTTCAAGAATATCTCCGATATACCAGTCGAAATTACTCTCCTTTTAAAGTAAGAGGTATTAATTATTTCATATTCGTAAGAGATATTATTTTTGTATTAAGTAAGGAATATTATTTTCGTTTAATATTCATAAGGAATATTATTTTCGCTCAAATATCCGTAAGGGATATTATCTTCGCTCAATATTCATAAGGAATATTATTTTCGCTCAATATTAAGTAAGGGATATTATTTTCATTTAATATTCGTAAGAAATAATATTTTCTTCCATACTCTGTAGTATGTAAGTAATATTATTTCATTTCATATTCATAAATCTACACTTATTTTGATAAGTATTGCTTCTATACTCCTTGAAATTTGCGCTTCATCTAGTATCATTTATGTTAGTTCCCAGAGGCACAATAGTTATCTAGAAGGGGGGGGGGGGGTTGAATAGATATTTTACAATTTGTTTTACAAAATACTTGTCAGATTTGTTAATGATTTAAACACAACGGAATTTGAGATTTGTTTGTTTCCTTTTAAGATAAATCTAGTTACTAGGAGATAAGCAGTTATGACAGATATAGCAGTTATAGCAAGAATATAAGAGACACAATGTTTTTAAGTGGTTCGAGCACTCAAGGCTCTAGTCCACTCTTCTACTTCTTGATTAGAAATCCACTAAGGATGTTTTTACAATCTTCGAATCATTGAGATTCTTTCAAGACCGACAGTCTTGGAACTTCTTAGTTCACTTAGAACTCTTCAAGTACTACAAACTTGGAACTTCTTAGTTCACTTAGAACTCTTCAAGTCCAACCGACTTGGAACTTTTTACTTTACTTAATGATAGTTGAGTTCTTGAATGATGCTACTTAGTTGCCGTTAAGCTTGTGTTCGAAAGAACTGAGTAGCTAACCAAGCTTTCTTTATAGATCGTAGAGTTAAGCGTTGAGTGTTCTTCAACTTTTTGTTAGGTTTGTAATATTCATGAACGCAATCAAATTGCACAAAGTAAGCAGAAACGTGATAAAATAGAGTTTTAAAATTTTACAAACCATATACCCGGATCATCCTTTATGCACAATTATTAATTAAACGAAAATATGAAGAACAAGAATTATACCCTTGAAGATTCGAGATTCCTCAAGTACAAGTTCACCTCCAATCCTTTTCGCGTTCAACTTGAATCCACTGAGTTTGATTCCTTCTTTTGATCAACGTTAGCCACCCAAGTGTTTGGCTTCTAGAGGTGATCCACCAAGGAAGAAGAAAGATTCAAGAAGATGAGTATTTGGCAAAACCCTAGTTTTTCTATCTCTCATAGAAAATGGTGTACTCTCCCAACTATTGGAATTACGTATTCACGTGTATTGTGAAAGTGTCAACCAACCTCACCCATAATAAGACTCCTCTTATTTATAGATGTGGGCAACCCACCTTAACAAATTAAGGAATTGAGTTTTATTTTAATTAATTAAACTCCTTTAATTAATTAGGCTCCTAATCTTATTAGGAATAATTAATTAAACTCTTTTAATTAATTAGACTCCTGATCTCATTAGGATATATGAGATTTTATTTATTATCTCCATGTACGACTTATTATACCCAAGCATACCCTTTGATATACCCTAAGGGTCTTAAAGAATATGTCAAAGTATAATTCATCATACACACAAGATACTATGATGATCTTAAGTCCAAAGATCACTTGTACTACTATCACTACTGAGAATTCCTATTGACGGTAAGTAAAACTCCATTAGGTATTTCTTAGCTTAGCGAGCCATATTCGATTAACTTATTCTCTAATAAGCACCTACATACTTGCTTTAGTGTCTCCACACAAATGATCATGAGATCAATAATCCTCATCAAATGAGCAAGCAACGTATGTACCAATATATCCGAATTCACTAATCCCCAATTTAGTAATCCAAAGATTAGGAACTATTTTAGTTTTAAGCTTTCTAAGAATTTAGATCTCATTAGAATGATCATCATCATTATTCTAAAAACATTGCTTAAAACTATGAGTTTATCACATATTATAAAACAACATCATGTAGATAATTAAAAGCCTTTAATAAATTAATACTTTTTATTAATAAATGAATAAGATTGTTATAAAGTATATGCTTTATCATCAAACATGATTGGCTTGTATGCATACTACTTTCAATCTCCCACTTGCATTAAAGCCAATCGTCATGGTAACTCATACTCTTCTTCTCTAAGTGACGATTATCCTGCTGTTGGATAAGCTTTAGTTAATGGATATGTAATGTTGTTTATGAGAGTCCACTATCTCTATAGTGATTTCCCATCTTTCAATGATTCTTATAATAAAATGAAAGTGCCACAACACATGTTTAGATCCAAGATGAGACTTAGGAACTATTCCTAGTTCTGTAATGAACTTTTATCCAAACAATCAACTTGCAGCTTCATTTATAGCTACTTACTTTGTCTTTATCACTAAACCAGCAACTCTTTGCTGTTTGGAACCTTTCCAATTCACTACACCACTGTTCAAGGTAACCCTTTATCTTAAAGTGGATTTTCTGTCGTCTTGGTCTGTCTGAAAAACTTGAGTCCGTTAAGCCCTCTAGTTTTAATTTAGACCCACCATGAATATGATGACATCCTTAGTGCCGATTAAGCACTTTAAGATGTTTTTCACTGACTCATAGTGAACTTCTCCAGAATATGACTGATCAACATCAGGTCTCGTACATTTCATTGCATACATGATTGTCACTCATGCAATCTCTCTTCATTGGAGTCTATGGGGACTATTAAGAGATACACTCCATAGCTCATCAACATGAGACATCTCTTGAGTTTGCCATGCTAAACGACTTTAGCATCAAATGAATATACGTTCCTTGGGTTAAGTCGAGCATCCTCTTAAATCTATCTATATAGATTTATATCCCCAATTAAGATACTCTTCCAAATCATTCATGGAGGAATGTTTAGACAACTTTATCTTTACTGATTGTGACATTGGTATGTCATTCCTTATCCGTAGTATATCAACATATAATACTAGAAATTTCACGACGCTCCCACTGACCCTTTTGTACACACTAGAAGTCTTACCTCATCGAATGTAACTCTGGATCATCATCTTCTATGATGTGTACCTCATCATCATCATCCATGATGAATCCATACCTCCTAGGTATCTTCAGTACTATTCCAGATTTACGATTCGGTTGTGGTACAATAGGTCTATCTACTGGTTCCTCTTATTTGACTTATAGTATTTTGTGGTTCTTGAACTTTTCAAGATCTATTATCCTCCCACTAGCCCCTTCAATAATAAACACATTTATCTTAGAAGGCAGCGTGTTTCGTAACAAACACCTTTTGCTAAGTAGGATTATAGAACATATACCCTAAACTTACTTTAGGATGTCCCACAAATCGACACTTGTCAAATCTTGTCCCAAGCTTATCCTTTTGAAACCTTTTCACATAAGTTGGACAACCCCTTATCTTAACATACTTAAGATTAGGAATCCTCCCTGTCCATAACTTTTATGGAGTCTTGGGGCCGGATTTTGAGGTTACCATTTTCGTAGATATGCAGCCATTTCTAGGACATGATCCTAGAAGAATACTGGAATGTCGGTAAAATTATTATGGACCGCACCATGTCTAACAAGGTACGATTTTTCCATTCAGATACATCAATCAATTATTGCGTATCAGGATGCGTCCATTATGAAAAAACTATTTGAGATGATCTAGAAATTTATTACACAAGTATTTATTCCTTGATCTAATCAAAGAATCTTAATACTTTGTCAATTTGTTTCACTTCTGAATTCTTTGAACCTTTCAAATAATTCACACTTGTATTTCAGCAAATACACACATTCAACTCTTTGAATGATCATCTCATTTTCTTATACTAATTTGTTCAACATGCAAAATTATTTTCATGTAAGTCAAGTATACAAAATTTATTAAGTAATATTCCAGTTCTATACAAAACATTATTATTATAAATAGAACAACAATTGTTCTTAATTATAATACCAAAGATTTCATTGTCCAACAATAAAATGGAAATAATATTTTTAATAAGAACTGGAACACAATAACAACTTATTGACTTAATAGATTTGCCCGTAGGCTTTGCTAAACTATAAGTTTCTATGGCTAATATGGCAACCTTTGCTATATTTTCCACACATAGGATTACTTATTTATGTTTAGCTTTCTACTTCTGTTTGGTCCCTTCATAAATTTATATTTATGATAACCAAAGTCGGTATCCAATACCCAAGTAGAACCTTGACTTAAAGAAAAATTTATTTTAAATCATGAACAAATTTGTATTTATAACCGAAACTTCACTAAGCTTCTTTGGTTAGCTCTGCAAGATGCTTCTCACAGTTTCTTTCCAGTGTCCAGGCTTATTGCAGTGGAAGCAAACTCCTTTGCTATCCAAATCAGTTTTGTTCTTATTATCCTTTATTTTGCCTTTCTTTTTTCCTTCTTTGAATCTTTCTTCTTTTGGGAAGATCCTTTGGCCCCTACCAAGTAGACTTGGTCTTTCTTGGTTGAAAGTGACTCTCAACATTTTTCAACATGTTAAGCAAATCACCTGAGGCGATATCTAGCTTGTTCATATGAAAAATTCACAACAATTGTGAAAGGAGTCCGGGAGTGAGTGCAAGATCAAATCTTGGCTCAACTCTCCATCCATGACAAAACTCATTATCCTAATTGATCAATCAAATTGATTATGTTAAGAACTTTTATGCATTTATAGTGCCATTGGCCATTCTAGATCGGAAGAGCTCCTTAGATATCGATATCTATCGGTCCCCATTTCTTTACCATCAACTACTTGATGTGCGGGAATATAGTAGGAGCATCCATAGTTTCATCTTGTGTTGAAGCTCGTTACTTAATGGATGCGAGCATGATGCATCGAGCCAATCAGTGCATCATCTTGCCACTTTCTAAAAGTAGCAATCTCTTCCTCAGAGGCATTTTCTCGCAACCATTGCGAGGATAGGCGATAAGGACATAAGATAGCTTTTCAACCATGAGAACTTTTCTCAATTTCCTTAACCAATCCGCTTTATTTGGTCTCGATTAACTTAGCATCTAATATGCTTCGCAGTTGATAGTAATTTTAGACATTGTAAAATTTCGTAAATGAATTTGTAATTAACAACATTTTAACATACATTCTATTATTAATTACCAAAATAAATTAGGTCTTGTTTTAAATTGGTATCTCCCACTATTTTCTTCAAACTATATTACCCTCACTTATATAGTTCTTCTAAAAAATCTAATTAAAGATTTGCTAGTGAGAATAAGGATCCCATTTCAAATGTATATAGCCTTGTGGTGACACAACAAACTATATATAAATAAATAGGTAGACAACTTTTGTCAATTACATCAACTATGCAACTCCTTGTATTTTGCCTCTTAGATTATTTTGATCAGTGGTGGCACATCCGAATCAAAATTATCCAAGTTAAGTCCAACCTAGCACTCCATATATTCAAAAAGAAAAATATCATCCTTGTGGTGACACAACAAAACAATATTGTTCAATTTTCTTTATAAGCATCAAATGTGATAAATTAACATCTTAAATACTTAATACTTGCCTTGTGGTAACACAACAAACTCATATTAAATATTTAATACTCTATTAATTTTATCATGCTAGAAAGCTGACGTTCGATATTCCAAATGTCTTTGAACGCTTAGGACTTAATATAAAAAATTGAGGGGTTTGTTATTAATTTGTCTCATCTTTAATTAGCGTATTTACATATATATATAAAAAATACGTCATATTAATAAACATACGAAGCATGTTTGCATAATATATAATATATATATATAGTATAAGCATGCACATATAGAATACTATATTCTACCCGGATTGATTATGGACTTTTATTCTAGTTTGGTTCACTAGAGCCACCAAGTGAACCAAAAGGTCAAACCTCTAGGGGTGCAAGAAATAATATTTAAATATAACTATTACATTTAAACCCTGGCTCCATTACAAATGGGTCTTCAAGCGCTCCTTGCTTTCCTTGATCTCTAATTATTCTAAAATTAATTCTAACTATTCCTATTACAAAACTATTTAAAATAAATAGAAACCTTGATCGTGATCGAGGGAAGTGCATATAGGAGGAGATAGAATTTACATTAAGAAAAAATTAGAGAAGACGAGGTCTGTGAGACCCCATTTAATAAAACCCATACATTCATGCATCCAACTAAAATAAAATCCAATCGCATTGGTCAATAATATTCCATAATCAATCCCATTTATTATCATACACATCACCATATGCATCAATAAATAACATTCATCACATGAATAATAAACATTTAATATATATATATTGATATCATTTAATGGGCAAATTTAGTTAGTATAAAATCTATTTTTGAATTAAAATAAACTCCTTTATTTTAATCCAAATTTAAATCAAAATAAAACTATTTTATTTTAATTTATCCTATTTTGAATAAAATAAACTATTTTATTTTAATCAAAATCTTTAATCAAAATAAACTCCTTTATTTTAATTAATTATGGAATCCAATTCCATGTAATAAAAAAAAAAATCTTTAATTAAAATAAACTCTTTTATTTTAATTAATTATGGAATCCAATTCCATGTAAAAAAAAATATTAAAGGAAACACTTGATATTCTTTTCCTATTCACAAATAAACTCTTTTATTTTGAATAATATGAAATCTTATTTCATATTTAAATAAACTCCTTTATTTAAGGAAACATGGATTTTCTTTCCTATTCACAAATAAACTCTTTTATTTTGAATAATATGAAATCTATTTCATATCTAAATAAACTCTTTTATTTAAGAAAATTAGGATTCTCTTTCCTATTCACAAATAAACTCCTTTATTTTGAATAATATGAAATCTTATTCCATATTTAAATAAACTCCTTTATTTAAGAAACACGGATTTTCTTTTCCTATTCACAAATAAACTCTTTTATTTTGAATAATATGAAATCTTATTTCATATTTAAATAAACTTTTATTTAAGGAAAGATGGATTTACTTCCTATTCATAAATAAACTCCTTTATTTTAGGAAAATAAAATCCAATTTCAACTCCAATTAGTTATTATGGAATCCAATTCCAACTCTAATTAGTTAGCATGAAATTCTAATTTTAAAATTAAAATAAAACTATTATTTTAAAATTAAAATAAACTTTTTATTTTAAAATTAAAATAAACTTTTAATTTTAATTATAAAATAATTAAGAATAATATATATATATATATATAACTATTATATATATATAATATAAACCTAATTTCCATCCGTTGCTTTTCCTTCTCAAAAAACGTGCACCTTACATGATTTCCTTTGAACAAGCCGAAAACAGATTTCGGCCACATGAATTTCCTGTTGCTTTCGGTTTTTCATGTAATCCTGTAACATTTTAAAAATTCCTGTAACAATTTAAAAGAAGCACGTGGCAGGCCTTTTTTTTTTTTTTTTTTTATGTATACAATTTTCGCTGCTGCATGAAAGAAAAAAAAATTTGTGGCTGCCGGTTTTGGTTTCCTTGATTTGCGTGCCAGCATATGTTATGAAATCTTCCTGGGCAATTTACATGAAATCCTTGCTGCCTAATTACGGACTACACCATACCGCACTGCTGCTTTCACACTAAACAACAGATTTTCGGTTTTCCAAATAAAAAAAAATTCTGCCGATTTTTTTTTTTGTTATTATAAATTTTATACCATAAAATTATGCCCAATAAAATTGTTCTAAACACATATCAACATACATATCAATCTCAACAATTAATAATTCGCGATAAAGGTTTGGCTCGATGCCAATCATTAGGTTTGTAATATTCATAACGCAATCAAATTGCATAAAATAATGGCGCGTGTAAAATCGAGTTTAAAAATTTTTACAAACCATATATACGGATCATCCTTTATGCGCAATTATTAATTTAACGAAAAAGATAAAGAATAAAATCATACCCTTGAAGATCGAAGCTTCCTCGTGTACAAGTTCACCTCCAATCCTTTTCGCGTTCAACTTGAATCCACCGGGTTTGGTTCTTTCCTTTGATCAACGTTAGCCACCCATGTGTTTTTGGCCTCTGAGGTGATCCACCAAGGAAGAAGAAAATTCAAGAAGAAGGGTTGGTTAAAAACCCTAGTTTTTTTATCTCTATAGAAAAGGCATACTCCCAACAACTTGGAATTATTACGTGCTTTGTTAAAGTCAACAACCCATACCACACATAATAAGACTCCTCTTATTTATAGATGTGGGCAACCCACCTTAACAATTAAGGAATTGGATTTTAATTAATTAATTCTTTTAATTAATTAAGCTCCCTAATCTTATTAGGGATAATTAATTAAACTCCTTTAACTAATTTTCCTTCCTAATCCAATTAGGAATAAATGAGAATACTTATATTAAATTAATTCCTAAACTCTTTTAGAAATTAAAATAATAATAATTGTAATAATATTAATAAGACTCTCTTATTAATTTATATTTAATATTTCTAAAATATTAAATAATAAATATTAAGCTATTTAATTTATTCTATCACCATAGATTAAATTAAATATACATAACATATTATTACGATTATGCCATTAACTTCTTAAATAATTATTCTTCCTTTTATGGTGTGACCCTTTAGGTTCTCCATATTAAACCCATTGTGAATAAATCAATTAGAATAATTCTAATCTTATTTAAATAAATAAATTAAACAATTAATTTATTTAAATAAATAATATTTATTCTGATAGGGATAAGCCTCCTAGCGATCAACGACTTTCCGGATAATATAGATTTCAACATTAATCATTAAAGAACCTTTGAGTAAATAGTTACTGTGATGATTCAATCCTTCCACCATACAATGTCCCAATTAAATATAAGACATGGAATTCTTTGTCAAGTCTTATTTTATTTAATTATATGTATTTCGATCCTTAAATGCACAACTCCAAATAATGCAAATTAGAAACTCCTTTCTAATTTCATTCTCGCCAACCAAGGACTACTGGGTTGTCATTTATCGAATCACATAGGACATTTCCTCTTCTTTTATTAGAAGTGGCGATTCTTTATTGATCATACATTATCTCCATGTACAACTTATTATACCCAAGCATACCCTTTGATATACCCTAAGGGTCTTAAGGAATAAGTCAAAGTATAACTCATCATACACAAGATACTATGATGATCTCAAGTCCAAGGATTACTTGTACTACTATCACTACAGAATTCCTATCGACAGCAAATAAAAAACTCCATTAGGTATTCCTTAGCGAGCCACGTTCAGTGAACTTATTCTCTAATAAGCACCTACATACTTGCTTTAGTGTCTCCACACAAATGATCATGAGATCAATCATCCTCATCCAATGAGCAAGCAACGTATGTACCAATCTATCCGGATTCACTAATCCCCAATTTAGTAATCCAATGATTGGGAACTATTTTAGTTTTAAGCTTTCTAAGAATTTAGATCTCATTAGAATGATCATCATCATTATTCTAAAAGCATTGCTTAAAACTATGGGTTTATCACATATTATAAAACAGCATCATGTAGATAATTAAAAGCCTTTAATAAATTAATACTTTTTATTAATAAATGAATAAGATTGTTACAAAGTATATGCTTTATCATCAAACATGATTGGCTTGTATGCATACTACTTTCACTGGGACCACCGGAGTTTAAGGGAGAGCCAAAACCACTTATGGCGGAAGCATGGATAAAGCAGATCACCAAGATATTTGATGTCTTGGGATGCTCCGAGGAGCAAAAGGTTCCCTTTGCCGCCTTTATGTTGCGCGAGAGAGGCGATTCTTGGTGGGAATCGGTTAAATGTACTCAACTTCGCGTCTTCAAGATGTCTTGGGAGAAGTTCCAAGAGTCGTTCAACAACAAATACTTTCCCAAAAGTATTCGCTATACGTAAGGAGGTGGAGTTTATCAAATTGGAGCAAAACAATATGACCGTGTGTCGCAATACGAGGCTAAATTTGCGGAGTTATCTCGGTTTAATATTCCCACTTGGTGGATAATGAAGAGAGAATGGCGCGAATTTTTTAAGAGGTTTGAAGTCGAGATACGTCGACATCTTATTTCTCATAAACCGTGTTTTTGTATTCGGATGTTGTAAATAGGGCTCGATTGGTGGAGCGCGATAACGAGTCAACGAACCAAAAAAAGGCGGTAAGCAAAATGATAATACCAAAGGAAGCGATCGTGATCGGTGATAACAAGCGTGGAGGGAATCAACAGGCGAAATGGTAACCACTTGGTGGTAATCGAGCCAAAATAATAAGAATGGACATTTCAAGAAGAGAGATTCAACAATGATGGAAAGACGTCAAAGATCAAAGACCATTGCTAAGGAAGGAGAAAGACCACCTATCATATGCTTCAAATGCGGAGGGGAGGGACACATCAGTCCAAATTACACGATGCCATCCAAAACGTGTTATAATTGTGGAAGAGAATGTAAGACCCCGAAATTTTTTAAATAAAAAGGAATTTCCTTTATTTATTATTTTGAAATAGTAAGGGTTGATTTGATTAATGTGGATAGTTAAGGGTTAAATACGCAAATATTTCAAAATAAACAAGTGGTTATAAAATATTCATTTTTGTCGGGGAAAATTCGTTTGGTCGTGGAATATTAAATCTTTGTCGGGGAATATTAAATGCGGCCAAGCGACCATAATGTGGGCCCCATAACGAGCGATTGGATGAAGAAAAGCGACAAATATAAGTTGGTTAAAAATAACGGCGTAGTTATTCTGAATTAAGACCGTTGGAATACCCGGTGGTTAAAATACGATGTCTGGCGTGGTTGCACGAAGAGCACCTGGTATTGCAGTATTATTGAATTATTGATCCTTACGTGAAGGCACTACTACTCAATAATTTTCACGGAGTTATTTATTTCAATATTTTATTTTATTGATTCAATAATTGTTTGCGTTGATATTTTATATTATTGTTGTTCAATAATTGTCAACGCACGATATTTCCCATTATCGGATCAATAATTCATATTATTTGAATAATATTATTAGATAACATTATTGGCAATGTCTAGAAAGTTCTCATCTAAAGGAGAGGTTTGGTCACCTAATTGCGGCGCCCGATGAGGAGAGATCCTTATTGGAAAGCCCCTCTCTCTGGAACGGCTTTGTCATTATAATTGTGATTACGTAATATTATTTGTGAATAATTAATTATTGATTCATATGATAAAGAGATATTTATTTTATGTGGATATAAATGATGGATTTATTTATGTGGTTATAAATGAAGAAATTATTGTTGAGGTGTTTTATCGATATTTTTACAGTTGGAGGTATTAAAAATTAAATCGGGGTTTTGAGATATATTATGGGGTTATAATTTTTAATCCGACCGTTGGATTGTGGTAATTTTTGGGTATGTTATACATACATAAGTTGAGTATATGTCCACAAATTTTGAACCGTTAAAAATGCACGAATGATTTGTTATGAATTTTAAGAGGTGTCTGATTCGGAAATTAGGGTTATAATTGATTTTGGTGGAAAATTCTAGAATTGAGTGGGCCCCACTTGTGGTTGGTGAAGAAATGTGCTGAATTTTATTTCAAATGTGGTGGGTGGCAATAGTAGCAGGTAAAGCCATCGTGTGTGGTCAAGTCTGCCTTGATGAGGCTAACATTTTCCTATAAATAGAGGGCTAAGTTAGAATTGAAAATCACACCGAAACAAAAGTTTTCTCTTTCTCTCTATATTATTGAGCGTATTTTGTGAGTATTTAGATACTTTGAGAGTTGCTGTTCAGTACAAGTTTCATTCAGCATCACTTCCGACCTTTCCTTCCGAAGTACTGATTCTTTGAGGTAAGGGATATTATTTTTTTCGTAATGATATTATTTCTTCAATATCATTATGCTGAAATGTTGATCTGAGGTTTTTATCAAATTTGGAACTTTTTCATGTCGGGGTTACTATTCACGAGTTACTATTCATGAGTTACTATTCACGAGTTACTATTCACGAGTACTATTCATGAAGCGTGAAAATATTTTTTTGTGGAATTTCTATCTTTTGGTGTCGGAGTTACTATTCACGTATACGGCACTATTCACGTATACGGCACTATTCACGTATACGGCACTATTCATCGAAAAATAAAATTTCTTCTTTTCGTCCAAAATATCTATTCTGGATACTAGCTTTGATTGTATCCATGTTTTGATCATTCTTGAATTTTACACCACTATGATTATTTTTGAGGTATTGTTGGACATGGATAAAACAAAGTACGAATCATTAATCCTTAATCCTTGTCATTTTGTTTCACTGGATTCGTTTCTTTAAAATATTTTTCATCATCCTCGGTCTTAAATGATGATACTATTGAATATCTTTGGCTGTAGTGCAAGATGAATGATTTCTGAAGAATATCTTTGGCACATGGTGCAAAGATGAGCAGGGAGTTTAAATGAACATGACCAATCGATGAATATCTTTGGCCTCAGAGTGCAAAGATGAATGATTTCTGAAGAATATCTTTGGCCTTTAGTGCAAAGATGAACAGTGTTGAGATGAACATGACCAGATTGATGAATATCTTTGGCTCAGTAGTGCAAAGATGAATATTTGATTTGAGATGAATATTGATTGATGTTACAGGATAAAATATTGATGATGGATCATTAAATTCATAGATTATAGTAGATTTCATTCTCTACGTAACTCTTCTATGAATTATTATTTCAATGCGAATATTGATCTCAAACTTGTTGTCTATTGTATTCATCGATTTTTCCTGTTGGAGACTAACGATAATTTGTTGTATAATATCTTAGTCATAGTATTCTTTCTTTGGCTAGTTGAGCTCACCCTTTTCCTTGTTGTTCCATTTTCTTCTCAGGAGGCGAGAATGTAGCGAGTACTAGTCGGGGTATGGAATGAAGGTTCTAGAGAGAGTTGTTTAGTAGTCCTCACCATTTTTGTAAAATAATGTATCAATAATTATGATGGGGATTTATTTGCGTGTGGATATTGTCTAGAAGACAATATTTTATTTAAACTCACAGTATATATTGTCGTATTTCACACGACATTTGTATTATTGAAGTTGTAGTTTGTTTCTTGTACCATGTATTTGGCGACTCAGAATGGGTGTTGTGTATACCTATTTTGGGGGTGTCACAGAGAAGGTCACCTAGCCCAATTTTGTCATTCACCGAAGACAAGTTCAGTTAGGATGGAGGCACCAAAGGCCGTCCCAGAAAAGTCAAAGTCGGTGGTGCAAGGGAGAGCATTTGTCGTGACCTCCCAAAAAGCAAGGAACCCGAACGAGGTCATCACGGGTAAGCTAATCATAAACTCTAGCGAAGTTTATACTTTATTTGATACCGGTTCTAACCACTCTTTCATTTCTCCTACTTGCGCTCAACGTTTAAATTTGACTCCGGAGAAATTGGATTTTGATTTATCTGTTGAAACCCCATTGGGAGAAACCTTCATTACATCCACGGTTTATAAGTCTTGTTTGATTCAAATCGGTACCTGCACGTTACCTGTCGATCTTATTTCTTTGAAAATACTTGCATTTGATATGATTCTAGGGATTGATTGGTTAACTACGCATCATGCAAAAATTGATTATTTTTGTAAGGTTATTAGCTTTCATATTCCTAATCAACCTATTATGCGAATTCAAGCAACCAAACCATTAAAATCAATCACTGTCATCTCAAGCCATAAAGCTATTCGTTTATTGAAAAACGGATGTCAAGCTTTCTTAGCCCACGTCACGGATCTAAACAAAAATACGTCAGTTTTGAATAATATTTCTATTGTTAATGAATTTCCGACGTATTTCTGAAGAACTTCTGCCTACCCCAGGCGTGAAATTGAATTTTGTATCGTCCTTGAACCCGTAGAAAAACTCATTTCAAAGCCCCATATCGAATGGCTCTATTGAACTTCGAGGAGTTAAAGACTCAACTGTAGGAATTGTTAGACATTGGCTTTATTCGTCCCTAGTACTTCTCCTTAGGGTGCTCTGCTTCTATTCGTGAAGAAGAAAAAGATGGGAGTATGCGACTTTGTATTGATTATCGGGAGTTGAATCATGTCACCATCAAAATAGGTACCCATTGCCACGTATTGATGACCTGTTTGACCCGATTTGCAAGGAGCCAAATTCTTTTCAAAGATTGATCTTCGTTTGGATATCACCAATTGAAGATTAGAACCGATGACATTCCAAAGACGACTTTCGAACTCCCCAGACGGGCATTATGAATTCCTAGTCATGTCCTTTGGATTGACTAATGCTCCTGCTGCCTTCATGGATATGATGAACCGAGTATTCAAGGAATATTTGGATCACTTTGTAGTCGTCTTTATTGATGACATCCTCATATATTCCAAAATCCGTGAAGATCATGAGGAACACTTGAGGCTGATACTCCAAAAGCTTCGTGAATACAAGCTTTATGCCAAGTTGAAGAAATGCGAGTTCTGGCTTGAGGAAGTAGCATTCCTTGGGCACGTGGTATCAAGTCATGGAATATCTGTTGACCCAGCGAAAGATTGAAGCTATCAAAAGTGGGAGCAACCTAAATCGATGATCAAATCGTAGCTTTCTCGGCTTAGGCGGTTATTATCGGAGATTAAATAGAAGGGTTTTCTCTCGAATCGTTACTCCACTAACTCAGCTGACTCGGAAAGATACAAAGTTCGGTTGGAGCGAGGAATGTGAGAAGAGTTTTCAAGAACTCAAGAGAAGACTCATTTCAACACCTGTTCTGACAATACCATCTGGTTTGGAGGGATTTGTCATCTACAGTGATGCTTCGGGCAAAGGGTTAGGATGTGTTCTCATGCAACATGGGAAAGTCATAGCCTATGCCTCACGACAACTCAAAGAATATGAGAGGAATTATCCTACTCATGACCTAGAGTTAGCAGCTGTTGTCTTCGCACTTAAAATTTGGAGGCATTACTTGTATGGGGAGAAAGTGGAAATCTTTACGGATCATAAAAGCCTCAAATATTTCTTCACTCAAAAGGAAATTAACAGGAGACAACGACGTTGGCTTGAACTGTTGAAAAATTATGATCATACCATCCAATATTATCCTGGAAAAGCGAACGTGGTAGCTGACGCATTGAGTAGAAGATCATATGCGGGTACGAGTGCAATATTGTCAACGCAAAGGCCCATTTTGTATGACTTGCAAAGGATAGAGATAGAGATAAAGACTCCAGGGACCCACATGATGATGGCAAATATACGAGTAGAACCGACTTTAATTGATAAAATTAAAGTCGCTTTCAAGTTTCTGAATCCGGGCCGTGCGTATGAGGAAGAAAGTGCAAGAAGGTGCGATGCCGGAAGCAAGAATAGATGAAGAAGGAATACTTTGAGTCAACTCCAGACTTTGTGTTCCTAACGACCCTGATTTAAATTATAAAATCATGATGGAGGCGCACAACACACCGTTTGCAATCCATCCTAGGAGTACCAAAATGTATCATGATCTTCGACATACATTTTGGTGGGGCAATATGAAAAGAGAGATAGCGCTGTTTATCTCAAGGTGTCTAACGTGTCAACGAGTTAAGGCGGAGCATCAAGTACCAAAAGGTCAATTGCAACCACTTGAAATTCTAGAATGGAAGTGGGAGCACATTACCATGGATTTCATTACTCGTCTTCCCAAGGTTTCTCAAGGCATTGATGCAATTTGGGTCATTGTTGATAGATTGACCAAATCTGCTCATTTCTTACCAATACGAGAAACTTATACACTTGAACGCCTTGCTCGTATGTACATAAACGAGATTGTAAGACTGCATGGTATGCCAGTATCCATAGTTTCTGATCGAGACCCAAGATTCACTTCACGATTTTGGGTTAGTTTATAAAAAGCTATGGGCACGGATTTACGATTTAGTTCGGCATATCATCCTCAGAATCGGACGAAGGCAATCGAGAGGACGATTCAAACTCTTGAAGATCTATTAAGACTCGTGTCCTTGACTTCAAGGGAAGTTGGGACAAGTTCTTACCATTGGTGGAGTTTTCCTACAACAGTTATCAAGCAAGTATTGGCATGGCTCCATTCGAAGCGTTGTATGGAAGAAAATGTCGCTTCTCGGTATGTTGGGATGAGGTGGGTGAAGCAACGTTGTTGGGACCGGAGTTGATACGTGTGACTACTACGGAAAAGATTCAAACGATCCGACAACGTATAAAAACCTCACAAGATCGACAAAAGAGTTATCTTGATCTTCATCGAAAGGACGTGGAATTCGATATAGGAGATCATGTGTTGTTACGTGTTGCTCCATGGAAAGGAGTTACGAGATTTGGAAAGAGAGGAAAGCTCAATCCTCAATTCATCGGCCCATTTTTAATCCTTGATCGAGTAGGAACTGTGGCCTATAGACTCGTTTTACCGCCAAGTATGTCTCGTATTCATAACGTTTTTCACATATCCATGTTACGTAAATATGTGGAAGACCCGAACCACATTATTGAGTTAGAACCGGATGAAATAGCGGAAGATTTGACGTATGAAGAGGTTCATGTTCAAATCTTTGATAAGAAGGAACATATTCAACGCACCAAGGTTATACCTCAAGTCAAAGTTTTGTGGAGAAGCCACAATGTTGAGAAAATGACTTGGGAGTTAGAATCTGAAATGAAATTAAGGTATCCTTACCTCTTCGACATACCAGGTACGTACCCTAATTTCGAGGGCGAAATTTCTTAAGAAGGGGAGATTGTAAGACCCCAACTTTTAGAAATAAAAATGAATTTTCTATAAATATCATTTTTGAATATTATGGAATAAATTTTATATTATGTTATAGTTGTGGGTAATATTTATAAATTTTGCAAAGTATGCAAGTTGTCATATAATATTCGATTGGTCGGGGAATATTCGTTTTAACAGAAATATTCGCATTGCAACGACACAATCATTAGTGGACCCCTTGCGTAATTATTGTCGGATTGAGAAAACGACAAAAATATTTTATTGAAAATAACGGCGGAAGTTTTACCGTTGATACTATTGAACTACTCGGTAGTAAAAGTACAGTAATACGTGTGGTTGCATAGTAGCACACGATATTGATTATTGATACTTATGTGAGAAGTCATTCAGTTTTATTCAATTATTGTCGATATTTTATATGTTATTAAATCAATAATTGAAATGACGAAGTTGTTAATATGATAATTATCTCATTTTTGTTATATATATGTGTGTGTGTGTGTGTGTGTGTGAGTTAGTCAAATTTGGGTGGGGAAAGGTTTTGGTATTCACGTGGGAGTACCATTATTGTTATTATTATATATATAAATAGGTATAGCTTTGTTGACTAAATGGGGAGGAATCAAAATTCAATCACGGGAGTATATCCCGTGAAATGCGTTAACACATGCCATATATATATATATATATTATATTTTATTTAAAAGATTTTACTTTAAATATGGACCTTCAGATTAAATTAAATCAATCTGGACCGTTCATGAGCTAGTTACTATGCAGTCCATTTTTCTATAAATAGAAGCTCATTCCTTCATTATTTTCTTACTTAATTCACTAAACTCCGGAGAGAAAATTTTAGAGAGAAAGAAAAGAAAGTCTCATACCTTTCTTTTCTATATCCAATTTCTTTTACTGAGTGAGGGTGTTATTCTTTCTTATTCATGAAGAGAACTGTTGTTATTCCATTTCTTATTATTACATTGGAATAACTTTGTATACGTGGTCTACCCTATACTTGGTGACATTCTTCTATTATTCCATCTTTACTATTACATTTGGAATATCCTGTGCATGTGTTTTACGCCGACTGGTTAAAATCTTTATTATTATTACATTGGAATATCACATGCATGCGTTTCTACGCCGACCGATTCCATTCTTATTAGTATTACTGTGGAATAACTTTTGTACATCATCAAGTACCGCATGCATGGTGATTTCATTGTTATTCCATTCTTTATTATTACATTTGGAACATCCTGCCTTGGTGCGAATTTCACTTTGACACAGTTCCGTTATTTAGTATTATGTTGGAATAACCTGTCTATGCGAAGTACCGCATGCATGGTGATTTCTTTTGTTATTCCATTCTTTATTATACTCAGTTGGTTAAAGTTTTGACTTCTATACTCCATGAAATTAATAGAATATCCTTGATATTTAGCTTCATCCAAATCTCTTTTCATGAAAATATTCTTCGATCATTCTTGAATTTTACTCTACAAAGCAGTATCATGTTGACAATTTGGACATTAGTAGTTCTTGGACAAATTAATTCTTGAACTTGTTTTATTGAATTCTTATATCATTGTCATCATGACTGCTCTCACTGGTATTATCATTTTGCCGGCTGCTTTCTCTTGTTTGCGTTGACTCGTTATCGCGCTCCAATAACTGAGCCCTATTTACAATATCTTAATACAAACACAGTTTATGAGAAATTAGATATTGACGTATCTCAGGTTTGAAACCTCTTAGAAACATCCGCGTCATTCTCTCCTCATTGTCAACCAAGTGAGATGCAAACCAGGACAACTCGGCAAACTTAGCTTCGTACAGCGACACGGTCATATTGTTTTGTTCTAACTTGATGAACTCTACCTCTTTCATGTGACGAATACTTTCGGGAAAGTACTTGTCATTGAATTATTCTTGGAACTTCTCCCAAGACATCTTCAGTGCGGCAGGTTGAGTACGCTTTACCGATTCCCACCAGTAATCTGCCTCTTCTCGCAACATAAAGGTAGCAAAGAGAACCTTTTGCTCCTCAGAGCGTCCTAAGACATCAAATATCTTGGTGATCTGCTTTATCCACGTCTCCTCCTTAAGTGGTTTTGGTTCTCCAATAAACTCCGGTGGTCCCAGCTCCTTTAACTGTTTAGCGGTGACCGTCCGAGAGTTGTCAGTGTATCCACCTATATTTTGGACAGGAGTCTCTCTTTCGATGTTGTCAGATGCAATTGCGTAAAGCTCCTAAACATTCCATCGTTAAGCCATTTGGTTTGGTGTTGTTGTTCACCGAGGATTATTGCCTTCCGATGCACATTATCACGGGTGTTGATTTAATGGTGACTCAACGGTCCACCGTGCGCCATTGATATTCTCAACATTCTCGGATGTCATTTTCAGATACTGCCACAAAACAAGGGTTAATTGACATGTAACATGTGACGACCCCAAAATAGGTCCATTCCATCCAACCCATTCTGAGTCACCAAATACATGGTACAGAAAACAACTATAACTTTATTACAACAATTATCGTGCAAAATACAACAACACATATGCTGTGAGTTTGGATACAAATATATACCAACTGTGACTCTCATCCCAACCTTGGATAGCACGTCACAATGACACCTTACATAAAGGTATAGTCAAAAACTGTTTTAGAAATTAGAATCTTTAGGAAGTGCTCAAGGAAACCTTCGTACATGGGAGGCCATGCGTCTAGGTTATGATAGATATCATATGGCCACAGAATTATCCTTGGTTGACCCAATAGACCCCAAAGAAAAACGAGAAGATTACTATCATATTCTTCCCAATGGTGAGTCTTCTCTTGACATATCATTATCTCCAGTGTCTCTAATTGAGAATTATACTTCAAACAAACACCAAGATTATATAGGTAGTGCTCGTAGATATACTCAGCAAGTGGATGTGCACAACCCTGTCTTATGATAACACGAGGTTGTATGTCTTTAGACATCTTGTATGATAGTGGCAAAACACCCTTCCAACGTTGGGTTCGCCACACCCTAGTTGATTCACCAAATGTAACTACTAAATAATGACCACCGTTCTATTCCCCTGTTACCCCCGCTCGACCCAGCAACACTCTTATTACCTGAAAGGAATTGTGAAGCAAAAGGGTGAGCACAACTAGCTCAGTAAAGAATATCATGACTAAAGATAATTAAATTATCAATTGTGACGCCCCCAAAATAGGTCCATTCCATCCAACCCATTTTGAGTCGCCAAATACATGGTACAGAAATAACTACAACTTTATTAATACATTTGTCGTGCAAAATACGACAACATATATACTGTGAGTTTAAATACAATTATTGTCTTCTAGATAATATACATACCCAAATAAATCCTCATCACAATTATTTATACATTATTTTACAAAAATGGTGAGGACTACTAAACAACTCTCTCTAGAACCTTCATTCCATACCCCGACTAGTACTCGCTACATTCTCGCCTCCTGAGAAGAAAAATGGAACAACAAGGAAAAGAGTGAGCTCAACTAGTCCAGTAAAGAATATTATGACTAAGATAATATACAACAAATTATCGTTAGTCTTCAACAGGGAAAAATCTAATAGAATACAATAAACAACCAGTTTTAAATCAATCTTCGCAGCGGAAATAATAATTCATTAGAAGAGTTAAGTAGAGAATGCAAACTACTATCTTCTATATATGAATTTAAAAGTCCATCATCGATATTTTATCCCTGTAACATCAATCAATATATATCTGGAATCAAATATTCATCTTTGCACTGCAGGCCAAAGATATTCATCAGTTGGTCATGTTCATCTAAACACCTGTTCATCTTTGCACTACGAGCCAAAGATATTAATCAGTCGATCATGTTTATCTCAACACCTATTCATCTTTGCACTACGGGCCAAAGATATTCATCAAGAAATCATTCATCTTTGCACTACAGGCCAAAGATATTCAGTAATATCATCATTTAGGACTGATGATGATGAAAAATATTTTAAAGGAAACGAATCCAGTGAAACAAAAGAACAAATATTAAGGATTCGTATTTTAAACAATCCAAGTTCAAAAATAATTCATAAGTAATCAGAGTGGAGTAAAATTCAAGAATGATCAAAACATGGATACAATCAAAGCTAGTATCCAGAATAGATATTTTGGACGAAAAATGAAAATTTAATTTTTACGTGAATAAGTGTAAATGATTCGTGAATAGTGTCGTATACGTGAATAGTGCCATATACGTAAATAGTAACTCCGACACCAAAAGATAGAAATTTCACAAAAAAACATCTTCAATTAAAAAAAATTTCCATCTATATCCACATAAAATCAATATTTTCCTTATCATATAAATCAATAATTAATTATTCACAAATAATATTACGAGAATCACAAGATCGGGCAACCGTGTCGCTCCCGAAAGAGGGGCTTTCCATAAGGATCTCTCTCTTCTTTGGCGCCGCAATTAGGTGACCAAACCTCTCCTTAGATGTAACTTTCTAGACATTGCCAATAATGTTATCCAATAATATTATTCGGATAATATGAATTATTGCTCGATAATGGAAAATACTTTGTATAATGACAATTTATTGAAACAACGGTAATATAAAATATCAATGCAACAATTATTGAATCAATAAAATAAAATCTTTGAGCAAGTAATTACTTTGTAACAATTCTTGAGTAGTGCCTTCTTACGTAAGAATCAATAATTGGTGTAATACCGCAGTGTACTTCTTGTGTTTTAACCACCGAGTATTTTAACGATATTAACTTGTAACAACTACGCCAGTTATTTTTAAACAACTTATATTTGTCGTTTTCTTCTTCATTCAATCGCTTTAGTTATGGGGCCCACAAAAGATCATGGCCGTGCATTTAATATTCTCCGACGATTTAATATTATTCCACGACTAAACGAATATTCTCCTACAATAATGAATATTTTATAACCACTTGCTTATTCGAAATATTTGCGTATTTTACCCATAACTATCCACATTAATCAAATCAACCCTTACTATTTCAAAATAATAAATAGAGGAAAATAAATTTAATTTATTAATAATTTAGGGTCTTACAACCTCCCCTCCTTATGAAATTTCGTCCTCGAAATTGACGTACGTACCTGGTGTTTCGAAAAGATGAGAATGCCTCGCTTTCATTTCCATTTCCAACTCCCAAGTCATTTCCTCAATAGCATGGTTTCTCCATAAAACTTTAACTTGTGGTATAACCTCGGTACATAGCACATGTTCTTTCCTATCCAAGATCTTGACAGGTACCTCCTCGTACGTTAAGTCTTCAGCAATCTCGTCCGGTTCTAACTCAATGACGTGGTTCGGGTCGTCCACATATTTATGTAACATCGATACGTGAAAAACGTTATGAACACGCGTCATACTTGGCGGTAAAACGAGTCTATAGGCCACAGTTCCTATTCGATCGAGAATTTCAAATGGATTAATAAATCGAAGGTTTGAGCTTTCCTCACCTCACCGATTCTCGCTTTTGAAATAACAACTTCTTGCACCTCCTTCTTCAAATTCATCACCCGGTGTGTAGCTTGAATACTTTTAACTTTATCGATTAAAGTCGATTATACTCGTATATCATCACGTGGGTACCTAGAGTTTTCATCTCCATCTCTATTATTTGTAAATTATACGAAATGAGTCTTTGACAATATTATACTCGTACTTGTATACGATATTCTACTCAACACGTCAGCTACCACATTCGCTTTTCCAGGATGGCATTGTCAGAACATGTGCTGAAATGAGTCTCCTCTTGAGTTCTTCGAAGCTCTTCCCACATTCCTTGCTCCATTCGAATTTTGTATCTCTACAAGTCAGCTGCGTTAATTGAATAGCGATTCGAGAATATCCTTCAATTAATCTCCGATAATAACCAACTAAGCCTAGAAAGCTACGTATTTCGATTTCCGACTTAGGTTGTTCTCAACTGTGACTCATATCCCAACCTTGGATAAGACGTTACAATGACACCTATCGGTTTACTATCGCATCGAATATGGTGTCCCCTACGGAGAGTCCGGCTTCATGCATTCCACAAAGGAAGTCACCGATAAAGGCTCGGTACCAAATTCTATAGTTGAATTTTAACTCCTGAAGTTCAATAGAGCCATTCGATATGAGATTTTAGAAATGAGTTTTGTCACATAGGGTTCAAAGTCGATACAAAATTTAATATCGACTTTGGGAGTAAACCAAGAAATTCTTCAGAAATACGTCGGGAAAAATCAATAACAACAGAATATTATTCAAATCGACGTGTCTTTATTCAAATCCATAACATGGACTAAGAAAACTTGACATCCGTAATAAACGAATGACTTCATGGCTTGATATGAAAATGTTTGACTACAATGGTTTGATTGCTTGAATTCGAATAACAGGTTGCTTAGGAATATGAAAACTAACAACCTTACGAAAGTAATTAATTTCGGCATGATGAGTAGTTAACCTTAAAATCACATCAAAAGCAAATATCTCTATAGAAATAAGGTTAACAGGTAAGGTTAACAGGTAATGTGATAGTGCCAACCTGAATCAAGCAAGATTTCTAAACAACGGATGTAATGAAAGTTTCTCCTAACGGAGTCTCCATAAAAGGTCAAAGTCTAATTTCTCCGTAGTCAAGTTCAAACGTTGGCGCAAAGCAAGAGAGATAAAAGAATAGGTAGAACCCAGATATCTAGTAAGGTATAAACTTCACAAGAATTTATAATTAACTAACCTGCTACTAACTTCGTTCGGGTTCCTCGCATTTTGACCGGAAGTCCACGATAAACGCTCTTCCAGAAACCGCTGACTTTGACTTTTCCGGGACATCCTTTTGAGTCACCATTCCCATTGGATCGGGTTTCGATACCGTCTGATCTCGGAGCGATATGTCCTTCTTTTCCACAATTATAGCATACCTTAAAACGTTGTTATGGGCGGTTTGGGTGATATGTCCCTCTTTCCGCATTTGTAACATACGAACCGGGTGGTCGTTCTCCTCCTTAAAACCGTTTCTTGATGGTGTTGTCGTTTTCACATTGTCGTTGTTGAATCTCCTCTTTTTAAAATCTCCTCCCGATTTGCTTCTTCTATTCTCATGGCCATGATTACCACCAGAGTGGTTACCATTTTTTTCCGTCTTTTTCTTTCTCCGCTGGTTATCGTTGTTTTGTTGACTGCTATCTCTGGTATTATCCTGGTTGTGGTCCCTCAGTTGACCGTACTCGTTATCTCGCTCTAATAATTGAGCTATGTTTACAACATCTGAATAGAGAGAAAATTTATGAGAAATGAGATCTTGACGTATCTTGGGTTTCAAACCTCTAAGAAACATCCGGGTCATCGTTCCTCATTCTCCACCAAATGAGGTGAAAACACGGATAACTCTGCAAACTTTGCCTCGTCTTCGGGACACCGCCATGTTATTCGCTCTAGTCTAATAAAATCCACTTCCTTCATATAGACGAACACTTTCAAGAAAGTACTTGTCATTAAATAGTTTCAAAATGTCTCCCATGACATCTTTGAAAGCGGTGGATGGAGTACGCTTCACGATTCCCACCATGTCTGCCTTCGCCACTAAGACATAAAGGTGGCGAATGGAACCATCTGTTCCTCCATGCATCCCAAGACATCGAATATCTTGGTAATTTGCTTGACCCATGTTTCCGCCATGATCGGATCCGACTTTCCCTAGAATTCTGGTGGTCCCAACTCTTTGAACCGCTTTGCATTGTGACCACCCGTGAATTGCTATCATTTTCTCATGTATTTTGAACACGAGTCTCCTCGTCGATTTTGCATGAATCTGCAAAAAGCTTCTAAACATCTCCTCGTTGATCATCTCGCTTTCGGTGGTGTTGTTGTTCACGGGAGGTACATTGCCACTGTTGCATGTTCTCCTCGTTGGTGAGTACAGGCATCTCCACAGTCTCATTTACTCCAACTGTTAATATTCTCAGTCGACATTCTCAAATCTTGCCATAAAACAAGGGTTAATTAAGAAAATCAATATATCACATAATATCCCTATATACTGGACCAACTAACAAATAAGCTTAGGTAGGACACACTAGCGAAGGATTTACTCGTCTCTCCCTCCTAGTTCTATTCCCCGATCTCAGCCAGAGATCATATTCCTAAGCTCTGATACCAACTGTGATGCCCCCAAAATAGGTCCATTCCATCCAACCCATTCTGAGTCGCCAAATACATGGTACAGAAATAACTACAACTTTATTAATAAATTTGTCGTGCAAAATACGACAAACATATATATTGTGAGTTTAAATACAATTATTGTCTTCTAGATAATATACATACCCAAATAAATCCTCATCACAATTATTTATACATTATTTTACAAAATGGTGAGGACTACTAAACAACTCTCTCTAGAACCTTCATTCCATACCCCGACTAAGTACTTCGCTACATTCTCGCCTCTGAGAAGAAAAATGGAACAACAAGGAAAAGAGTGAGCTCAACTAGCCCAATAAAGAATATTATGACTAAG
This sequence comes from Panax quinquefolius, assembly GCA_020205615.1. NCBI lineage: Eukaryota > Viridiplantae > Streptophyta > Magnoliopsida > Apiales > Araliaceae > Panax > Panax quinquefolius. The sequence goes on from CM035165.1 coordinate 34,797,338, forward strand.
ATAATATACAACAAATTATCGTTAGTCTTCAACAGGAAAAAATCTAATAGAATACAATAAACAACCGCTTTTAAATCAATCTTCGCAATGAAATAATAATTCATTAGAAGAGTTAAGTAGAGAATGCAAACTACTATCTTCTATATATGAATTTAAAAGTCCATCATCGATATTTTATCCTGTAACATCAATCAATATATATCTCGAATCAAATATTCATCTTTGCACCGCAGCCAAAGATATTCATCACCGTTATGTGTTCATCTAAACACTGCTCATCTTTGTATTACACGCAAAAGATATTAATCATTCAATCGTGTTCATCTCAACACTGCTCATCTTTGCACTACTGGGCCAAAGATATTCATCAAGAAATCATTCATCTTTTTTCACTACAGAAGCCAAAGATATTCAATAATATCATCATTTAGGACCGATGATAATGAAAAATATTTTAAGGAAACGAATCCATTAAACAAAAGAACAAATATTAAGGATTCAGATTTTAAACAATCCAAGTTCAAAAATACTTCATAAGTAATCGAGTGGAGTAAAATTCAAGAATGATCAAAACATGGATACAATCAAAGCTAGTATCCGAATAGATATTTTGGACGAAAAATGAAAATTTAATTTTTCCGTGAATAAAGGTCGTATTCGTGAATAGTGTAGTATCGTGAATAGTCTTGATACGTGAATAGTAACTCAGACACCAAAAGATAGAAATTTCACAAAAAAAACATCTTCACGCTTCGTGAATAGTACTCGTGAATAGTAACTCGTGAATAGTAACTCATGAATAATAACTCATGAATAGTAACTCATGAATAGTAACTCATGAATAGTAACTCCGACATGAAAAAAGTTCCAAATTTGATAAAAAATTTCAACCAATATTTTGGCATAATGATATTGAAGAAATAATATCTTTTTCGAATAAAATAACATCCCTTACCTCGAAAGACAGTACTTCTAGTTAAAACACCGGATATAGGCTATGACTTGAACTTGCACCGTATAGCAATACTCAAAATATACTCAAAATACTCACAAGAATACGCTCGATAATATAGAGAGAGAAAACGCTCACTCAAAATATACTTCAGTTTCTGGTGTGATTTTCAATTCTAACCTAATCACCCTATTTATAGGAAAATGCTTAGAACACCAAAGTAGAAAATTTAATATAATATTAATATATATTTTCCAAAACCTCATACGCACACTTGCCAACTGAATTCAGCTCCTACACATGTTAAATGAGGCCACCTAAACATTCCAAAAACGTTTTTCCTATTTTAAATATTTTAAACTTCCAAAATCAATTATTTGAGCTTGAAACTTCAATAATTCATAATAAATAGCCCTTTTATCGAAAAATTGAATCTCGCAAATTTTTATAGGAAATTCAATTTTCTACAACTTTGCGGAAGAAAGTTATTCCAAATTCCAAATGAGAATTGACCAAAATCTACAAACCAAGCGATTTACAAAGCTATAATCAAATTTCTACGATAATTGTGTCCACCAACACACAAAAAATATGTGTTAAATATTTATTGCCACAAAAATACTCTTCCTCCTCATACACTCATATATCCCACATTCATTATAAAAATATCACCAAGTTAATATATTATTAAAATAATATATTTAAATGAATTATTTTATCGTAAAAGATAAAATATTAATTTTCAACAATTGTCACATTAAAATTTTTTTTCATCTATATCCACATAAAATCAATATTTTCCTCATCATATAAATCAATAATTAATTATTCACAAATAATATTACGAATCACAAAGATCTTGGCAACCGTGCCGCTCCCAAGAAAGAGGGGCTTTCCAATAAGGATCTCTCCTTACTAGCGCTGCAATTAGGGTGACCAAACCTCTCCTTGACGAACTTTTAGACATTACCAATAATGTTATCCAATAATATTATTCGGATAATATGAATTATTGCTCTGATAATGGAAAATACTTGTGTAATGATAATTTATTGAAACAACGATAATATAAAATATCAATGCGCAGAATTATTGAATCAATAAAATAAAATATCTTGAGCGATTAATTCTTTGTAACAATTATTAAGTAGTGCTTTCTTACGTATGAATCAATAATTGGTGCAATACAAGGTCTTTACTATATTTTAACCAATTTAGTATTTTAACAAGATATTACTTGATATAACTACTGCCTGATTATTTTTAAACAACTTATATTTGTCGTTTTCTTCATCCAATCGCTTTCAAGTTATGGGGCCCACAAATCACATCTACTTGTCGTCGTTTAATATTCCCCGACAAGTCGTAATATTCCACTACCAAACGAATATTCCCTAACAATAATGAATATTTTATAACCACTTGCTTATTCGAAATATTTGCGTATTTTACCCATAACTATCCACATTAATCAAATCAACCCTTACTATTTTAAAATAATAAATAGAGGAAAATAAATTTCATTTATTAATAATTTGGGGTCTTACATCAATAGCCTTCATCAGTAATAAATCAGAGATTTAGAACATATGGTAGATGATAAAAAATTTTAACCATAGTTGCAGCGGAACGAGCAATCCATTAGAAGAGTCAAATAGACCATAAAGTCTACTATCTTCTCCACATTAAATGTTCACCAAAAGTGTTTTATCCCTGTAACATCACTCAACAGTTCCTTTCCACAATTATATGAATAACTCATAATCATAATTGTGATTCTAAATTCCTCTTCGCATCCAGGACGAAGATAATTTTCATCACATGTCTTTACCTGAAATATCAAAGATCATGGTTATACCAAATCATAATTCCTGTTTATAATCATACTAACAATTTCATCTTTACACTACGGGCCAAAGATATTCATCAACATACCATCTTTGCACTACAGGCCAAAGATATTCAACAACAGGTCATCTTTGCACTACGGGCCAAAGATATTCATCAACAATTCATCTTTGCACTACAGGCCAAAGATATTCCTCAACAGTTCATGTTTGCACTACATGCCAAATATATTCATCAACAGTTCATATTTGCACTACAGGCCAAATATATTAATATCTCAAAGAAATATATAATAATTTCAGAATTTATATAAACAATAATTATAACCATGTTGATCATTTCACCTTTGCACTTAAGCTAAATATATTTAATTATAAATTTAATGGTTATGTTCATACCAGTCAACAATTCAACTTTGCACTACTGGCCAAAGAGAACCTATAGTCACGATCATACCAATAATCTACCCATCTTTACAATCAAGTCAAAGAGAAATATCATCATTAGGGTTATAAGAATGTTATATATGATAATAAAAACAATATAATCAACATATAGATTTAATCTCAAGAGTAAGATTCATAAATCAATGATCTCCTAACACCTTAATCAAAATGTTATAAATCACTTAATAATCTCATAATATAATATTATTAATACTACTACAATATTTTAATCATTTCTTAAACTTATAAACAATTTATTTTAATTGTTTAAACTTTACTAATAAATGCATTTAATCATCCTAAAATGCCAAACTCATAAGATTACATCACCAATAACCAAAACCCTCATCAAAAATCCACATATACCTCATATATGATTCTCAAGCCATAAAATCATATTTTTCAATTTTTTTACTTCACATAACATATTTAATTCATTTACTTATAACTAGAACATTTTCATGAAAAATACCAAATCGGTTCCAAAATATTTCTTTTGAAATTTAGCATAATATAGTCCCATATTGAACATATATTTTTCTCAGAATTTTTAAAATTTATTTACTATTTTTCACATGGCCAACACCACCGAATATTCAGACATTTATCATAAATTGTACTTTTATCCAAAAATTTCGAATTTTACAGAGTATACTGATATTATATAGATGTACTTCCAATAAAAATTTCATCAATTTTGGAGTTAATCACAAGGAGTTATAAGCGGTTACTTTTAAAATAATTTTTTCTCATAAAATCCATAACTCCTAATCTATACATCCAAAAATCGCTATTTTTGGACACAATCTACAAAACTCATCAAAATATCATTTCAAAATTTTCCAGAATTTTTGAAGGTTCAGAAAAATTTCGAAATTGAAAAACATAATAACCCTTAAAATCTCTTACTATCCCTTACAATCCCTTACTATAATAATGACAATATCCCTTACTATCCCTTACCTCAAAAGAGCAGCACTTCTGACTGGATATCGGATATGACGCTGGAGAAAACTTGTACTGATGAATATCAACTCACCAAGTATCTAAATACTCACAAAATACACTCAATAATCTAGAGAGAAAAAGAGAGAAAACTTATAAATTCTGGTGTGATTTTCAATTCTAACTTAGCCCTCTATTTATAGGAAAATGTTAACACAATCAAGGCATTTTGACCTGCTACTGATGGCTTTACTCGCTACTATTTCAACCACCAAAAATCACCATCTCCCCCAACAACCAAGAGTGGGGCCCACTCAATTCTAGAATTTTCCACCAAAACCTAATTTCCAAATCAGTTACCTCTTAAAATTTATAACAAATTATACGCTCATTTTTAACAGTTCAAAATTTGTGGACATATACTCAACTTATATATGTATAACATATCCAAAAATTACAACGATCCAACGGTCGGATTAAATATTATAACTCACATAATAAAGCTGTAAGAACACCGATTTGATCTTTTAATACCTCCAATCCGACAAAATACTGATAAAATACCTCAACATTAATTCCTTCATTTATAACCACATAAATAAATCCATCATTTATATCCATACAAATAAATATTTCCTTATCATATAAATCAATAATTAATTATTCACAAATAATATTACAGAATCACAATAATGACAACCAGGCAGTTCCCAGGAAAGAGGGGGCTTTTCGATAAGGATTTCTCCTTACTGGCGTGCAATTAGGTGACCAAACCTCTCCTTGACAGAACTTTCTAGACATTGCCAATAATGCTATCTAATAATATTGTTCAAATAATATGAATTATTGATATGATAATGAGAAATACTGTGCATTGACAATTATTAAAACAACAATAATATAAAATATCAACGTAGCAATTATTGAACCAATAAAATAAAATATTGAACAGTAATTACTGTAACAATTATTGAGTAGCGCTTTCTTACGTAAGAATCAATAATTGAAAAAATACTCTAAATACCGCAGTGATCTTTAAACCACGCCAGATTCATCGTATTTTAACCACCAGGTATTCCAACAGTGTTAAAGGTAACAACTACGTCGTTATTTATAAAAACTCAATTTTTGTCGTTTTCTTCATCTAACAGTTATTCGTTATGGGGCTCACAAATGGCTGCACCGTCGTACGAATATTCTCCGACAAAAAGAATATTCCACGACCAAACGAATATTTCCCGACAATTGAATATTTTATAACCACTTGCGTATTTTGAAAAAAATTCATATCTCACCCTTAACTTTAAACTTTTAACAATTTAATCATTTACTGAATTGTAATTATAAGAAAAATTGAATACTTTTATTTCATAAAATTCGGGGTCTTACATAACATATTATCACTATACTCTGACCGACCAATTAAATATCAAATAAACATAGGTAGGTCATACTAGTGAAGAAATTCCCCTTCTCTCCCCTCATAGTTCTAGTCTCACATCTTAGCCAGGAATCATATCCCTAAGCTTTGATACCAACTGTGACGCCCCCAAAATGGGTATACATCACCCATCTTGAGTCGCAAAATACATGGTACAAAATTCAAATATAATCTTAAATATAATGACATGAAATGTGAGTTTTAATACAAACATTGTCTTCAGATGCATTAAAACTCAAAATAAGTCCTCAATACATTTATTAACACACTATTTCACGAATAGTGAGGACTACTAATGTTATCCTCTCGACCGGCCACTCCGCTTCCCGACTAGTCCTCTCGCTACGTTCTCATTTTCAAGAGAAACGGTGAAAGAAAGGGTGAGCTCAACTAGCCCAGTAAGAAATATTATGACTAAGATAAAGAAGAATAAATTATCATTAGTCTTCAATAGTGTTAAACTGATACAATATAACAAACATCAAGCTTAACTGCAGCGGAACAAGCAATCCATTAAAAGAGTCAAGTAAAAAATAAAATCTACTATCTTTTATGATTTAAAAGGGTTTTCATCACTTTTATCGCTGAGACTCAGCTTAATAAATAATTCACATCATTGAATCACACCTGCACTACGGCCAATGATATTATTTAGTATCACGACCATAAATTATCCATGCACTACGGGCCAAGGATATTCGTGTATTCATTAATGGTCATGAGCATGCCAACAACTGTCCATTAATGCACTACGGGCCAATGAGGACTTTTTCCACATCATTTGTAACATTACGGTCATGATTACACTGAATAATCCCTAGTCATAATTATACCAAGTCCATCTATGCACTACAGGCCACAGATGAATTTCAACATAATATAAACATAAGGATGATGACAATGATATAAGAATTCAATAAAACAAGTTCAAGAATTAATTTATCCAGGAACCAATAATGTCTAAATTGTCAACATGATACTTCTTTGTGGAGTAAAATTCAAGAATGCTCAGAAGAATATTTCCATGAAAAGATATTGACGATGAAGCCTTGAATATCGAAGGATATTTCACTAATTTCATGGAGTATAGAAGTCAAAACTTTAACCAACTGAGTATAATAAAGTATGGAATAACAAAAGAAATCACCGGGCATGCGATGAATCGCATGTATGGGTTATTCCAATGAATAATGAATAATCGGAATTCGGTCGTCACGCGTAAACGCATTGCATACGATGATGTTCAAACAGAATGATAAATAATGAAACCAAGTCAATGCGTAAAAGCACGATGCGATGTTCCAACATAATAATAAAGAATGGAACCAGTCATACATAAAGCATGCATGTGATGTTCCAACAGAATGATAAAGAATGTAATAATAACAGAAATCACCATGCATGCGGTGATTGCAGCATGGCAGTTATTCCAACATAATGATAAAGAATGGAATAATGTAAGAATTTCACCAAGTATAGGGTAGCTTCACGTATATGAGTTATTCCAATGTAATAATAAAGAATGGAATAACAGACTTTCTCTTCATGAATCTGAAAAGAAATAATACCCTTTACCTTAGAAAGAATAATCTTGGATATAGAAGTATTGAAGTAGCGAGAATACTTTTCTTCTTTCTCTCTATAGTTTCTCTCTACAGTTTCAATTGAATTAAGTAAGAAATAATGAAGGAATGAGCTTCTATTTATAGAAGAATGGATCGCAGATAAGAATTAATTCATGAACTATCTGCATTGATTTACTTTAAATGGACTATCTGTATTTAAAAAAAAAAATCTTTTAAATAAAATATAATATATTCTATTTATAATCTAATAAAACGAATAACTTTATAAAAGTATTCTGCTTTTATATAAAAAAAATTTACTATCGCAAAATATTATGCGGGCATAATGCAACACTATCGCATAATAAAATATAATATATTCTAATTATTGTCTAATAAAATAAATAACTTTATAAAAGTATTCTCGTTTTATATAAAAAGATTTTACTATGCAAAATACTATACATACTAGAATATTATATATTCTATTTATAGTCTAATAAAACGAATAACTTTATAAAAGTATTACATTTTTATATAAAAAGTTTTTCTGTTTTATTACATTAATAATACTAATAAAACAGACTTTATTACCATTATTATAATTCACAATATTAATCGATCATGTCGTTCCCAGGAAAGAGGGGGCTTTCCAATAAGGATTTCTCCCTATTGGTGCGCAATTAGGTGACCAAACCTCTCCTTGATAAAACTTCTAGACATCGTTAATATTACAAATAATAATATTAATAACCTTAAATCTCAATTATTGATTTAATAATATATAAAATATCGACAATAATTGAATCAAATAACGTGAGATACTATGCAAAGAATTATCTGCAAAGAATAATTGAACAAAAATGAGTGACTTCTCACGTAAGCATCAATAATCAATACCGTGCTACATTATTCAACCACGCCAGACATCGCATTTTTAACACCGGGTATTTCAACAGCTTAATGATAAAAACTTTCATTATTTTTTTTTAAAAAGTATTTTTGTCATTTTCTCAATCCGGCAATAATTCCGTTGTAGGGTCCACCAATGATTGTCTTGGTTGTATTTAATCTTCCCCCTGTTAAAACGAATATTCCCCACCAATCGAATATTATATAACAACTTTGCGTCTTTTGAAAATTTATAAATATTACCCACAACTATAACATTATATCAAATTTACTCCATAATATTCAATAATGATATTTATAGAAAATTCATCTTTATTTATAAAAAGTGGGGTCTTACATTAAATATTATTATAATTAAATAATTATTTTTAATTAAACAAATATTATTTTTTAATTAAATATTATTATTTAATTATAATATTAGTTAAATTGATGTCGCTTTCTCCTCCTCCTAATCTTTTCGCATTATCAACAACCCACGTCAATTTTGTTTCTGAACTCTCAAATCACATCACTAAAATATCCGTAAAAAAATAAATTTCATATTTTCGTGAGAGATGTTGTGAAAATATTAATTTTTATATTTATTTGTAATACACTACAAAATTTAAATTTCGCTTACGTGGTAAGTAATTAAGTTACCTTACTTTGATACAAGTACAATCTTAAATTAATATCATAATTATAATTTGCACACAATATCACAACATATCAGTAAATTACATAATTGTGTTCCCGTATACACCAAGAGTCCATTGAACGGGTGTGAAAGGAAACATGTACAGATGTACAAAATAATTATTTGTTAAAAATTAAACAAAGAAACTATTTAATTAATTAAAAAATAATTATTTAATTATAATAATATTTAAATAATAATATTTAATTAAAAAGTAATATTTGTTTAATTAAAAATAATTATTTAATTATAATAATATTTAATTATTTTTTTATTTTTTATTTTTGACTGATTTTTTAATTTATATTATTATATTTGTAAATAATTAAACAAAAACTAATTTGATATTAATTACAAAAATAATTAAATATATTTTTCATTTATTTTCTTATTTTTTGGCTAATTTTTCTAATTTATATTATTATATTTGTAAATAATTAAACAAAAATTAATTTGATATTAATTACAAAAATAATTAAATATATTTTTCATTTATTTTCTTTTTTTTAATTTATATTTTACTTTAAAATAATTCTTTATTTACTCCATAAATTTTTCCAAATCTACATCAAGGCCACATGGGATAATTCTTGCCACATAAGCTTCTTTTTTTCACAAGTCAGCTACTTATGTGACAAACCGGTTAAAGTTAACGGATTTTTTAACGATTTGTAAGTAAATAAGAGTTCAATGACCCATTTGTAAGAAAAAAAAGTTCAAAGACTCATTTGTAAGTTGACCTATAGTAGAGTGACTTCAAAAGCATTTAACCCCATATATAATGTGTGACACCCCCAAAATAGGTATACATCACCCATCTTGTGTCGCCAGATACATGGTACAGAATTCAAATAAAAATTATTAATACAACTGTCGTGTACAATACGACAAAACATAAACTGTGAGTTTGAATACAAATATTGTCTACTAGAGATTATACAAACTCAAAAGGAGTCCTCATTACAATTATTATCACACTATTTCACGCAGAATAGTGAGGACTACTAATGCTATCCTCCTGGACCATCACTTACGTTCTCCGACTGTCTCAAATTATATATTCTCATTTCATGAAGAGAACGAAGAAAAGAAAAAGGGTGAGCTCAACTAGCCCAAAGAAAAATATTATGATTAAGATAATGCAGAATAAATTATCATTAGCCTTCAACAATGTTAAACTGATAAAATACAATTGTGAGACCTCAGATTTTATCAATAAAGATTTAAATTTTGTCGAAATAATTTTTAATATTATGGTGTGAATTTGAGATAATATTATAGTTGTGGGTAGTATTTATAAATTTTGCAAAGTATACAAGTGGTTATATTATATTCGATTGGTCGGAATATTCTTATTAGCGAGGGAATATTCGTATGAACTACTCAATCATTCTTTGGACCCCACAAATGTAATTATTGTTTGATTGAGAAAATGACAAAAATATTTTATTGAAATAACTATGGAAGTTTTACCGGTTGATCTTGTTGAACTACTCTCAGAGTAAAAGTACGAATACGTGTGGTTGCATAAGTAGCACCGGTATTGATTATCGATGCTTATGTGAGAAGTCACTCGGTTTGTCACGTAGTGCATGGATAATTTGTGGTCGTGATACTAATGAATACACGATTATCTTTGGCACGTAGTGCATGGATAATTTGTGGTCGTGATACTAATGAATACACGATTATCTTTGGCACGTAGTGCATAGATAATTTGTGGTCGTGATATTAATGAATACACGATTATCTTTGGCACGTAGTGCATGGATAATTTGTGGTCGTGATACTAATGAATACACGATTATCTTTGCACGTAGTGCATGGATAATTTATTGGTCGTGATACTAATGAATACACGATTATCTTTGGCCGTAGTGCATGGATAATTTGTGGTCGTGATACTTAATGAATACACGATTATCTTTGGTAGTAGTGCATGGATAATTCGTGGTCGTGATACTAATGAATATCCTTGGCACGTAGTGCAGGGATGATTCGATGATATTGATTAATTATTGAGCTAAGTCTCAGCAATGAAATATTAATTCATGGATGTGGTAAAAGTCATCTTTGGCCGTAGTGCATTGATAGACTTGGTATGATTATGACCACGGATTATTCGGTATATAATCATGATCAGAATTGAAAACACGAATATCCTCGCCGATGTTGCATGGATAATTCGTGGTCGTGATACTATTAATCATCTGCGTCTCAAAGATTATTGGTTTTACAACAGTATATCTTTTAGCTTTGTAGTGCAAAGATGAATTGTTAATGAATATCTTTGGCCGGATTGCAAAGATGGATTTAATGTTTTCAACGACAAAGGTATTCAAGGTGTCCTCACCTCTTTATCATACCAGGTACGTACCCTAATTTTGAGGGCGAAATTCCATAAGGAGGGGAGATTGTGAGACCCCAGATTTTATCAATAAAGATTTAAATTTTGTCGAAATAATTTTTAATATTATGGTGTGAATTTGAGATAATATTATAGTTGTGGGTAGTATTTATAAATTTTGCAAAAGTATGCAAGTGGTTATATTATATTCGATTGGTCGGGAATATTCGGCTTAGTAGGGAATATTAAATAACAACTACTCAATCATTGGTGAACCCTTACAATGTAATTATTGTTTGATTGAGAAAACGACAAAAAATATTTTATTGAAATAACGACGGAAGTTTTACCATTGATCTTTGTTGAACTACTCTTTCGTAGTAAAAAATACGATGTCATACGTGTGGTTGCATAGTAGCACACCAGTATTGATTATTGATGCTTATGTGAGAAGTCACTCGGTTTGATTCCATTATCATCGATTAATAATATGAATTATTATAGCGATAATGACGTTTTGTTTTATTCAGTATTATTAACGTAATAAAAGCGAAAAACATCTTTTATATAAAATGTAATACTTTATTAAAGTTATTCTATAAATAGAATATATTATATTTTATTATGCATAGTGTTGCATAGTGTTTTTCATAGTGTTGCATAGTGTTTGCATAGTAAAATGTTTTTATATAAATAGAATATATGATATTTTATTTAAAAGATTTTGCTTTAAATATGGATGGTCGATTAAAGTAAATCAATCTGACCGTTCATGGATTAATTACTATGTATTCTATTTTCCTATAAATAAAGCTCATTCCTTCATTATTTTCTTACGAATTCAATTGAAACTCTAGAGAGAGAAATTATAGAGAGAAGCTATAGAGAAAAATCTATAGAGAGAAAGAAGAAGAGTATTCTCGGTACTTCACTACTTTTGATATCCAAAGTCTTTTACGGTAAGAAGGGTATTATTTGTTGTACTTCGTAAGGGGTGTTATTCTTTCTTATTCATGAAGAGAACTTCATTATTCCATTCATTATTATTCTCATTGGAATAACTCAGTAAAAGTGGTATACCCTATACATAACTCAGATATGCATGACACCCTATACTTGGTGAAATCCTTATGTTATTCCATTCTTATTTATTACATTGGAATAACTCAGATATCTGCTGAATCCCCTATACTTGGTGATCTTCTTCATTATTCCATTCTTTATTATTCTTTGGAATATCCATGCTCGTGTGTTTTACACCGCACTGGTTCCATTGTTTATTATTTCGCATTTATTATTCTCATTGGAATATCCTGTCTCATGTGTTTTACACCTGACTCGGTTCCATTATTTATTATTCAAAGATTTATTATTACATTGGATCATCCTGTCGGTGTGAATTTCACCTGACCTGGTTCCGTTATTATTATTCTATTGGAATAACCTATACTATGCGAAGTACCGCATGCATGGTGATTTCTTTTGTTATTCCATTCTTTATTATACCCAAATGGTTAAAACTTTGACTTCTATACTCCATGAAATTAGTAGAATATCCTTGATATTTGCGTTTCATCCAAAGATCTTTTCATGGAAATATTCTTCTGATCATTCTTGAATTTTACTCTACAAAACAGTATCTTGTTGACAATTTGGACGTTACTAATTCATGGATAAAATAATTCTTGAACTTGTTTTATTGAATTATTATGTCATTGTCATCATCCTCATGATATATTATGTTATCTTTGGCTTACGTGCATAGATGAACTTAGTATGATTATGACCAGGGATCATTCGGTGTAATCATGGCTTGATATAAATGATGTGACAAAAGTCCTCGATTGGCTGTAATGCGTTGATGGATAGTTTTGGTATGATTATGACCGAGGGGTGATTTGGTATAGTCATGACCATTGATGATTTAATGAAAATTCTTGACCGTAGTACGGGGATGATTAGATGTGGTGGAATATTTATTAAAGTCGAGTCTCAAATATATAAATTGATGAAAACCTTTTAAATCATAAAAGATAGTAGACTTTATTTTCTACTTGACTCTTTTAATGGATTGCATATTCATTGCAGCTTAAACCGGTTGTCTATTGTATTTTATCGGTTTAACATCATTTGAAGGCTAATGATAATTTATTCTCGCATTATCTTAGTCATAATATTTCTTCTTGGGCTAGTTGAGCTCACCCTTTCTTTCACCGTTCTCTTCGTGAAATGAGAATATAGTTTGGGACGAGTCTGGGAAACGGAGTAATGGTCCGGAGGATAGCATTAGTAGTCCTCACTATTACGTGAAATAGTGTGATAATAATTGTAATGAGGACTCCTTGAGTATGGATATTGTCTAAATGACAATATTCCTATTAGAACTCTCGGTTTATGTATTGTCGTATGTTACACTGACGGATGTATAATTAAGTTTGTATTTGAATTTATGTACCATGTAAGTGGCGACCCAAGATGGGTGACGTATACCTAATTTTGGGGCGTCACAACAGGTATCGAGCTTAGGATATGATCCTGGTGAGAGATGAGATAAGAACTAGGAGGGGAGATACTGAAATTCCTTCACTAGTATGACCTACCTAAATTTATTTGGTATTTAATTGGTCGGTCGAGTATAGGATAATATGTGATATGTTAATTAACCCTTGTTTTGTGACAGTGTTTGAGAATGACATCTGAAAATGCTGAGATAAGCAATGAAGCACATGAGAGTGTTGATTCAGCTCAAACAAAAGGTAACGACCAACAACACGATAATAATCATTTTGGTGGCAACGGCTATCAGAACAATGATAACCATCGTGGGGAAATTATCATGCTAAGAATGGTAACCACTTGGTGGTAATCATGGCAAAGATAATAGAAGTGGAAATTGCAAGAAGAGAAGGTCATTTAGCTCAATTTTGTTGTGCACCAAAGTCAAGTCTAGCTGGGACGGTGGCACCAAAGGTGGATATGGACAAAACAAAGTCGTTGGTTTTAGGAAGTGCATTTTTCATGACTTCTCAAAAGTGAGTAAACCGAACGAAGTTAGCACGCAAGTTAGTTAATTATAAATTGTGAAGTCTATACCTTATAAGATACCTGTTCTACCCATTATTTTATCTCTCTTACTTATGTTCAACGTTTAGATTTGACTCAGGAAGTTAGACTTTGACTTATTGGTTGAAACTTCGTTAGTAGGAGCCTTCATTCGCTACTAATTTAAATCTTGTTTGATTCAAATAAACACTTTCACGTTACATTCGTCAATCTTATCTTTTTGAAAATACTTGCCTTTGAGGTAATTTTTTGAAAATGATTGATTAACTACTTATTATTCTTTTTGTAAGGTTGTTAGCTTTCATATTCCTAACCAACTTTGTTATACTGAATTCAAAGTAACCAAACCCTAAAGTTAATCATTATTATATCAAGCCATAAGTAAAGAGCCCCGATCCTTTCGTTGTTGACTTCCTTGTGTGGAATGCACCGAAGCGGACTTTACGTGAGGCGACGTCGTGATTTGAAGATGGCAAGTTGATAGGTATCATTGTGAGGTGCTATCTGGGTTAAGGGATAGAAGTCACATTGGTATTAATGTGACGTACTATCCAAGTCTTGGACGAGTAATGATTTTGAATGATATTTCTATCATTAATAAATTTCTTGGCGTATTCTTGAAGACTTCCTAGCCTACCCTAGAACGTGAAATCGAATTTTGTATTGACCCCAAAGACAAAAACCCATTTCTTAAACCCTCAAATATTTCTTCAACTAAAAGGATCATTTTACGAGGATTATGATGAAAGTCATAATAAAAGCATTGGACTAATGAAAATCATGGGTATATGAAGTATTAGTAAGTGTTATGATGAGTTATGTTGGTTATTATGTGAAAACATGAAAGTTTCTTAGAAATCACAAAGAGTTGAAAATCGATTTTGGTGAAAAAGCGTAACATGAAATTCAATTGACCATATCTCCTATTATATTTTGAATTTTTGAGTGTGGTCAAGTCCTAGAGTTAGATCTATGAGTTACCTAACTAATCCAAGTGGAATTACTGGAAAAGGTGTTGTAGATTTTGTGTGGACTGATTTTAGCAAAGGAGTGCAAAGCTGCAAAAACCGAAAAAGTCGCTGCCATGATTTTAGAGGGGCTGTTTCGGCCACTTAAATTATGAGAAAAATTCTGGCCTTTTGGGACATTAAGGTATATGGTATAAAGTACTTCCTGTCCAAAAATGAGCTCATTCTGACTTAAAATGAGCAAGTTATGACTATTTCAATATTTAGGTTTTTCCGACGAAAAACACTATAACCGGAGTTCTATAACTCCGATGACCATGAAATTTAAACTGGAGGCTCACATTAACATGTGTAAAGTCCTTCCAAGATTTGGGAATTTTTGGATTTAAACTTGAGGTAGCTAATTTCTTAAGGAAATAATTAGAAATTGATTTTTTAAAAATAGTAAATGAATTTTAAAAAATTCCGAGAAAAATATATTTTCATTATGGGACTATATTATGCTAAATCCCAGAAAAGAAATATTTTTAGGACTGATTTGGTATTTTTCATGAAAATAGTTAGTTACGAACATATGAGTTAAATATGTTATGTGAAGGAACAAAGTTGAAAATAGGATTTTATGGCTAGAGAATCCTATATAGAGTATATGCATATTTTTTTGATGAGGGATTTGATCATTGGTGATGATATCTTATGAGTATGGCATTTTGAATGATTAAATGCATTATATGGTAAAGCGTAAACAATTGAAATAAATTGTTTATAAATTTAAGAAGTGATTAAAATATTGTTATAATATTAATGATATTAGATTATGAGATTATTAAGTGATTGATAACATGGGGATATTCTTGAATCCTGGATAAATTATATTATAAATGTTTAATATTTATCCTTTATCTCATTTGATTGATTCTTTATATCATTATCCTCATGCTTATATTATGTTGAAAGTCATCTGTGGCCTGTAGTGCATAGATGGACTTGGTATGATTATAACCAGGGATTGTTCGATATAATCATAACCGTAATTGAAAACACGATTATCTTTGGCACGTAGTGCATGGATAATTTGTGGTCGTGATACTAATGAATACACGATTATCTTTGGCCGTAGTGCATGGATAATTTGTGGTTGTGATACTAATGAATACACGATTATCTTTGGCACGTAGTGCATGGATAATTTGTGGTCGTGATACTAATGAATACACGATTATCTTTGGCCGTAGTGCATGGATAATTTATGGTCGTGATACTAATGAATACACGATTATCTTTGGCACGTAGTGCATAGATAATTTGTGGTCGTGATACTAATGAATACACGATTATCTTTGCACGTAGTGCATGGATAATTTGGTCGTGATACTAATGAATACACGATTATCTTTGGCACGTAGTGCATGGATAATTTGTGGTCGTGATACTAATGAATACACGATTATCTTTGGTAGTAGTGCATGGATAATTCGTGGTCGTGATACTAATGAATATCCTTGGCAGAAAAGTGGATGATTCGATGATATTGATTAATTATTGAAATGAGTCTCAAAGAATGAAATATTAATTCACGGATGTGGTAAAAGTCATCTTTGGTCAGAAGTAGCATTGATAGACTTGGTATGATTATGACCACGGATTATTCGGTATAATCATGACCAGATTGAAAACACGAATATCCTTGGCCAGTATTGCATGGATAATTCGTGGTCGTGATACTATTAATCTGCGTCTCAGCATTATTGGTTTTACAGTTGTATATCTTTAGCCTGTAGTGCAAAGATGAATTGTTAATGAATATCTTTGGCCGGATTGCAAAGATAAATTTAATGTTTTCAACGACAAAGGTATTCAAGGTGTCCTCACCTCTTTATCATACCAGGTACGTACCCTAATTTTGAGGGCTTAAATTCCATAAGGAGGGGAGATTGTGAGACCCAGATTTTATCAATAAAGATTTAAATTTTGTCGAAATAATTTTTAATATTATGGTGTGAATTTGAGATAATATTATAGTTGTGGGTAGTATTTATAAATTTTGCAAAGTATGCAAGTGGTTATATTATATTTGATTGGTGGGGAATATTCTTGCTTAGTAGGGAATATTCGTATAACTACTCAATCATTGGTGGACCTCATAATGTAATTATTGTCGGATTGAGAAAACGACAAAAATATTTTATTGAAATAACTATGAAGTTTTACCGCTGATCTTTGTTGAACTACTCGATAGTAAAAGTACAAGAATACGTGTGGTTGCATAGTAAGACTACCTGTATTGATTATTGATGCTTATTTTAGAAGTCACTCGGTTTGATTCCATTATTGTCGATTAATAATATGAATTATTATAATGATAATGACGTTTTGTTTTATTCGTATTATTAACGTAATAAAAACAAAAACATCTTTTATATAAAATGTAATACTTTATTAAAGTTATTCTATAAATATAATATATTATATTTTATTATGCATAGTGTTGCATAGTGTGTTTTGCATAGTGTTTTGCATAGTGTTGCATAGTGTTTGCATAGTAAAATGTTTTTATATAAATAGAATATATGATATTTTATTTAAAAGATTTTGCTTTTAAATATGGACCGTCAGATTAAAGTAAATCAATGAGACCGCTCATGGATTAATTACTATGCATTCTATTTTCCTATAAATGAGCTCATTCCTTCATTATTTTCTTACGAATTCACCAAACTCTAGAGAGAGAAATTATAGAGAGAATCTATAGAGAGAAAATCTATAAAGAGAAAAGAAGAAGAGTATTCGGTACTTCACTACTTTGATATCCAAAGTCTTTTACGGTAAGAAATTATTATTTGTTGTACCGTAAAGGGTGTTATTCTTTCTTATTCATGAAGAGAACTTCATTATTCCATTCATTATTATTCTCGTTGGAATAACTTTGTAAAAGTGGTATACCCTATACATAACCTCGTATATGCGGCATACCCTATACTTGGTGAAATCCTTATATTATTCCATTCTTATTTATTACTGTTGGAATAACTCATACGTTGAAATCCCCTATACTTGGTGATCTTCTTCGTTATTCCATTCTTTATTATCTTTGTTGGAATATCATGTCGTGTGTGTTTTACACCTTACCGGTTCCATTGTTTATTATTCCGCATTTATTATTCTCATTGGAATATTCATGCGTCTGTTTTTACATCTGGACTGGTTCCATTGTTTATTATTCAAAGATTTATTATTACATTGGATCATCCTCATCGATTGTGAATTTCACCGACCGGTTCCGTTATTATTATTCTATTGGAATAACTTTGTCTGGCGCAAATCTGCATGCATGGTGATTTCTTTTGTTATTCCATTCTTTATTATACCCAAATTGGTTAAAACTTTGACTTCTATACTCCATGAAATTAGTAGAATATCCTTGATATTTGCGTTTCATCCAAAGATCTTTTCACGGAAATATTCTTCTCGATCATTCTTGAATTTTACTCTACAAAACAAGATTCTTGTTGACAATTTGACGTTACTAATTCTCGGATAAAATAATTCTTGAACTTGTTTTATTGAATTTTTATGTCATTATCATCATCCTCATGATATATTATGTTATCTTTGCTTACGTGCATAGATGAACTTAGTATGATTATGACCGAGGATCATTCTAAGATAATCATGGCTTGATATAAATGATGTGACAAAAGTCCTCGGTGGCACGTAATGCAATGATGGATAGTTTTTGGTATGATTATGACCAGGGGTGATTCTAAGATAGTCATGACCATTGATGATTTAATGAAAATTCTTGACCGTGTAGTACGTGGATGATTAGATGTGGTGGAATATTTATTAAAGTCGAGTCTCAAATATATAACAATTGATGAAATACCTTTTAAATCATAAAAGATAGTAGACTTTATTTTCTACTTGACTCTTTTAATGGATTGCATATTCATTGCAGCTTAAACCGGGTTGTCTATTGTATTTTATCGGTTTAACATCACAAGGCTAATGATAATTTATTCTCGCATTATCTTAGTCATAATATTTCTTCTTGGGCTAGTTGAGCTCACCCTTTCTTTCACCGTTCTCTTCAGAAATGAGAATATAGCCGACGAGTCTGGGAACGGAGTAATGGTCCGGAGGATAGCATTAGTAGTCCTCACTATTCTCGTGAAATAGTGTGATAATAATTGTAATGAGGACTCCTTGAGTATGGATATTGTCTAAATGACAATATTCCTATTAGAACTCTCGGCTTATGTATTGTCGTATGTTACACCTACGGATGTATAATTAAGTTTGTATTTGAATTTATGTACCATGTAAGTGGCGACCCAAGATGGGTGGCGTATACCTAATTTTGGGGGCGTCACAACAATAGACATCAAGTTTAACTACAGCGGATCAAGCAATCCATTAAAAGAGTGAAGTAGAGAATAAAATCTACTATCTTTTATGATTTAAAAAAATTTTCATCACTTTTATCGCTGAGACTCACTTTAATAAATAATCCACATCATCCTCACACTACTGGCCAAGGATATTCATTAGGTCAATGCCCACAAATTCCATGCACTACGGGCCAATGATATTTGTGTATTCATCAATGGTCATGATCATGCCAACAACTGCATCCATCAATGCACTACGGGCCAATGAGGACTTTTATCATATCATTTATAACATTACAGTCATGATTACACCGAATAGTCACTGGTCATAATCATACCAAGTCCATCTATGCACTACAGGCCACAGATGACTTTCAAAAAAAATATAAATATGAGGATGATGACAATGATATAAGAATTCAATAAAACAAGTTCAAGAATTAATTTATTCAGGAACTAATAACGTCCAAATTGTCAACATGATACTGCTTTGTAGAGTAAAATTCAAGAATGCTCAGAAGAATATTTTCATGAAAAGATACTGGATGAAGTGCAAATATCAAGAATATTCCACTAATTTCATGGAGTATAGAAGTCTAAACATTAACCAACTGAGTATAATAGAGAATGGAATAACAACAGAAATCACCATGCATGCGGTACTTGATGCATGTGTTATTCCAACAGAATAATAATAACGGAACCAGGTCGAAAGTAAATTCGCATGACCTAGAAGAAGTTCCAACAGAATAATAAAGAATGGAATAACAATGTAAATCACCATGTATGCGGTACTTCCCATAGACGAAGTTATTCCAATGAATACTAATAAGGATTTTAAATCGGTCCCACAAAAACGTATGCAGATGGATATTCCAAATGTAATAAGATAGAATAATAAAGATTTTAACCAGTCCTATTAGAGCGTAAAGCATGAGCGTGATGTTCCAACGGAATAATAATAAAGATTTAAACTGTGTCCTGTAAAAACACACGCATGTGATGTTCCAACGAGAATGATAAAGATGAATAATAGAAGAATGTCACCAAGTATAGGGTAGCTCACGTGATCTGATTATTCCAATGTAACAATAAATAAATGGAATAACAGAAGTTCTCTTCTTGAATACAAAAGAAATAACACCCCTTACCGTAACAGAAACTGGATATAGGAAAAGAAAGTTTGCAGACTTCTCTTCTTCTTTCTCTCTATAATTTTCTCTCTCTAGAGTTTCAGTGAATTCGTAAGAAAATAATGAAGGAATGAGCTTCTATTTATAGAAGAATGAAAATGATACTATGCAATAAAATATAATATATTCTATTTATAATATAAATATATATATATATATATATCAATCACATTAATTCACCACTCACGGGTGTAACACCCCGTGACTACTTTGAATCTCTCTATATATATTATATAAATTTATATATATATGGTTTTAGCCCACCATACCACTTTGTCTGGCAAAGTCAAAAAGCAAAACCTTAATGTTTGTTTTACCAAATAATTGAACATAAAATATTTAACAATAATAATCATACACCCCTTCCTGCCAAAATTTCAAACATTTCCTACACATATATATAAATAATACATATAAAATTCCATCATGTGATCCCCCCCCCCCCACCACCACCACCACCACCACCACCACCTTCAATCATGCCATCATATATATATATACTATATATATAAGCCTTATATATATGTATATATATATATATAACTTTCTATCGGTTATTCTGAAAAATGGGTAAATGGGGGTCCATAAATACGCTAAATGTTACAACAAATACTGTGGCAATAATTAAACAAAATTGAGTGACTTCTCACGTAAGCATCAATAATCAATATCGCGTACTACTATGTAACCACGCGTATTACTGTACTTTTACTACTGAGTAGTTCAACAGTATTAACGGTAAAACTTTCGCCATTATTTTCATAAAGTATTTTTGTCGTTTTCTCAATCCGACAATAATTCCGTTGTGGGGTCCACCAATGATTATGACGTTGTACGAATATTTCCTGTTAAAACGAATATTTCCCGACCAATCGAATATTATATAACAACTTGCGTACTTTGCAAAATTTATAAATATTTTCCACAACTATAACATTATATCAATTTCACTCCATAATATTCAAAAATAATATTTATAGAAAATTCATCTTTATTCAAAAAGTTTGGGTTTTACATAATGCATATATTTCCTTATTTATATTTCCCATTACATACATACATTATACTTTCAATACCCACATAAGGATGTGTTTGTTTACCTTTTAATACCTCTTAAGAGTCGCATTTGATTCAGTAAAAGGATAAAGTTGTTTATTAAAATTTTATTAATCTAATTATCTTTTAATTGGTAAAATGTAGCTGTAAATCCAGACTATTAAGAGATGTCTCTTAATGAAAATTTTAAATTTATGGACACAAATAGTCTCAATAAATATTGTACTCCTCCATTCAAAATTTTAAGATCATTGATGATTTTTAAAATTAATTTGATATATTTTTAAATTTAAAATTGAGATGACTAAAAAGTATAAAACAATAAATCTTATAATGAGTATTACTTTTGATATTTTTCAATATTCATCATTGTATAAACTAAAATTAAAATCAAAGAAATTAATGTTAATTATGAGTTTGAAAATATTTTAAATTGACTTTATGAAATCAATAATGATCTTATATTTTGAAATAAAATAAGTATAATTCTTCTCTTAAATTTTTTTATTATGTTGTTGTTCTATTAAACTTTGACACATTTTTCTTATCTAATGTAATAGTCATCATATTATACATTGTTGCAAAAAAAAATGTAGGTGATTTGTTTAATATTTATTCACTAGAGTATATGAATATAAAAAACACATCCATGAACAATATTATTCATTAGTTTTTTTATTTATTAAATTATATATTTAAAATTGAGGTAAGGGATAGTAAGGGATTTTAAGGGTTATTATGTTTTTCAGTTCGTACTTCTTCTGACCTTTAGAAAATTTTGAAAAAATTTGAAATGATATGTTGATGAGTTTTATTGATTGTGTCCAAAAATGGTGATTTTTGGATGTATAGATTAAGAGTTATGAATTTTATGAGAAAAGACTATTTTAAAAGTAACCGCTTATAACTCCTTATGATTAACTCCAAAATTGATGAAATTTTTATTAAGAGTACATCTATATAATATCAGTGTACTTTGTGAATTTCGGAATTTTTGGATAAAAGTACAATTTATGATAAATGTCTAAATATTCGGCGGTTTTGGCCATATGAAAAATAGTAAATGAATTTTAAAAATTCTAAGAAAAATATATGTTCAATATGGGACTATATTCTGCTAAATCCCAGAAAAGAAATATTTTTGGAACTGATTTGGTATTTTTCATGAAAATGAACTAGTTATGAATAAATGAGTTAAATATGTTATGTGAAGGAAGAAAATTGGAAAATATGATTTTATGGCTTGAGAATCATATATGTGGTATATGAAGATTTTCGATGAGGGTTTTGGTTATTGGTGATGAAATCTTATAAGTTTGGCATTTTATGATGATTAAATGCATTATTTAGTAAAGTGTAAACAATTAAAATAAATTGTTTATAAGTTTAAGAAATGTTATTCTTTCAATATCATTATACCGAAATATTGGTATGGATTTTATTGTGGAATTTCTACCTTTTTGTGTCAGGGTTACTATTCATGAGTTACTATTCTTGAGATACTATTCACGAGTTACTATTCACGTGTACTATTCACTACAAAATTAGTTTCTTTTTCTAACCAAATTATAGTTGATTTAAGAATATTACTCTGGAGATTAAAACTATATATTGATTATATTGATTTTATTATCATATATAACATTTTTATAACCCCGATGTTGAAATTCTCTTTCACTGAGTATAAAGATGGGTAGATTATTGGTATGATCATGACTAGGGTTCTCTTTGGCGATGGTGAAAAGTTGAATTGTGGTCGGTATGATCATGACCATTGAATTTATAATTGAATATCTTTAGCTTAAGTGCAAAGGTGAATCGATCAACATGGTTATAATTATTGTTTATATAAATTACAAATGATTATATATTTCTTTGAGATATTAATATATTTGGCATGTAGTGCAAAATATGAATCTGTTGAGGAATATCTTTGGCTGTGAAGTGCAAAGATGAATTGTTGATGAATATTTTTAGCCCAGTAGTGCAAAGATGACCTGTTGTTGAATATCTTTGGCCAGTGGTGCAAAGATGAACTGTTGATGAATATATTTGGCCGTAGTGCAAAGATGAAGTTATTAGTATGATTATGAACATGAACTGTGATTTGGTATAACCATGATCTTTGATGTTTCAGGTAAAGACATGTGATGAAAATTATCTTCGTCCTGGATGCGAAGAGGAATTTAGAATTACAATTATGATTATGAGTTATTCATATAATTGTTGAAAGGAACTGTTGATTGATGTTACAGGGATAAAACATTGTTGGTGGACTTTTAACATGGAGAAGATAATAGACTGTATTGTCTATTTGACTCTTCTAATGGATTACTCATTCGGCTTCAACTATGGTTGAAATTTTTAACATCTACCATATGTTCTAAATCTCTGATTTGTTATTGATGAAGGCTAGTGATAATTTAATTATCTTTAGTCATGATATTCTTTACTGAGCTAGTTGTGCTCACCCTTTTGCTTCACAATTCCTTTCGTGTAATAAAAGTGTAGCCGGATCGAGTGGGGGTAACAAGGAATGAACGGTGGTCTCTAGTCAGGAGTTCTCCTAAACAAGATATAAACAAGTGTGTTTGTATACATCTTTTAGTAGTTATATTTGGTGAATCATATAGGGAGAAGCAAACCCAACGTTAGAAGGGTGTTTTGCCACTATCATACAAGATGTCTAATGACATACAACCTCGTGTCATCATAAGACAGGGTTATGCTCATCCACTTGCTGAGTATATTTACGAGCACTACCTATATAATCTTGGTGTTTGTTTGAAGTATAATTCTCAATTTGAGACAGTGGAGATAATGATAAATCAAGAGAAGACTCACTGTAAGACCCCGAAATTTTTTAAATAAAAAGGAATTTCCTTTATTTATTATTTTAAAATAGTAAGTGTTGATTTGATTAATGTGGATAGTTAAGGGTTAAATACGCAAATATTTCAAAATAAGCAAGTGGTTATAAAATATTCATTTTTGTTTGGGAATATTCGTTTGGTCGTGGAATATTCAGCATCGTCGTGGAATATTCGCGTTTGGTCGTGGAATATTCAGATCGTGTCGGGAATATTCGTATTTAACCACTTGCAGCCCATGTGTGGGCCCCATAACTTGAAAAGCGATTGGATGAGGAAAGCGACAAAGTTTGGGTGGTTATAAATAATGCAGCGTAGTTATTACCGTTAAAGGCATTGGAATACCCGGTGGTTAAAATACGATAATCTGCGTGGTTGCACGAAGAGTTACACCAGTATTACATGCAGATTGTTGAATTATTGATTAAATGCGTAAGATGGCACTACTCAATAATTTTCACGAGAATTACCGCTCAATATTTTATTTTATTGATTCAATAATTGCTTTGCGTTGATATTTTATATTATTGTTGTTCAATAATTGTCATCGCATACATATTTCCCATTATCGGATCAATAATTCATATTATTTGAATAATATTATTAGATAACATTATTGGCAATGTCTAGAAAGTTCTGTCTAAGGAGAGGTTTGGTCACCTAATTGCGCGCCCAGTAGAGGAGAGATCCTTATTGAAAGCCCCCTTTCCGGGAACAACTGGTTATCAAAATGTGATTCTCGTAATATTATTTGTGAATAATTAATTATTGATTCATATGATAAGGAAATATTTATTTTATATGAATATAAATGATGGATTTATTTATGTGGTTATTAATGAAGGAATTAATGTTGAGGTGTTTTATCAAGATTTTATCGATTGAGGTGTTAAAAATCAAATCGTGGGTTTTGAGATATATTATTGGGGTTATAATTTTTAATCCGACCGCTGGATTGTGGTAATTTTTGGGTATGTTATATATACATAATTTAAGTATATGTCCACAAATTTTGAACCGTTAAAAATGCAATGATTTGTTGTGAATTTTAAGAGGTGTCTGATTCTAAATTAGGTTTATAATTGATTTTGGTGGAAAATTCTAGAATTGAGTGGGCCCCACTTGTGGTTGGTGAAAAAATGTGCTGAATTTTATTTCAAATGTGGTGGGTGGCAATAGTAGCGTAAAAAAGCCATCGTAGTAAAGCGGTCAAGTCCGCTTCTACGGGCTAACATTTTCCTATAAATAGAGGGCTAAGTTAGAATTGAAAATCACACCGTAAACAAAGTTTTCTCTTTCTCTCTCTATATTATCGAGCGATTTTGTGAGTATTTAGATACTTTGAGAGTTGTCATTGCTCAAGATAAGTTTCATTCAAAGATCACTTCCTAGCCTTTCCTTCCGAAATCTTGATTCTTTGAGGTAAGGGATATTATTTTTTTCAGAAATGATATTATTTCTTCAATATCATTATCTTTGAAAATGTTGATCTGAGGTTTTTATCAAATTTGGAACTTTTTTATGTCGGGGTTACTATTCATGAGTTACTATTCACGAGTTACTATTCATGAGTTACTATTCACGAGTTACTATTCACGAGTACTATTCATGAAGCGTGAAAATATTTTTTTGGAATTTCTATCTTTTGGTGTCTGAGTTACTATTCACGTGTACTCAAGACTATTCACGTATACGGCACTATTCACGTATACAACACTATTCATCGAAAAATAAAATTTCTTCTTTTCGTCCAAAATATCTATTTTGGATACTAGCTTTGATTGTATCCATGTTTTGATCATTCTTGAATTTTACACCACTATGATTATTTTGAGGTATTGTTGGACATGGATAAAACAAAGTACGAATCCTTAATCCTTAATCCTTGTCATTTTGTTTCACCGGATTCGCTTCTTTAAAAATATTTTCATCATCCTCGGTCTTAAATGATGATATTATTGAATATCTTTGGCCCAGAGTAAAAGATGAATGATTTCTGAAGAATATCTTTGGCTGTGTGCAAAAGATGAAAGCGGTGTTTAAATGAACATGACCGAATCGATGATGAATATCTTTGGCTGTGAAGTGCAAAGATGAAAGCGGTGTTTAAATGAACATGACCGATCGATGAATATCTTTGGCCTTTAGTGCAAAGATGAGCAGTGTTTGAGATGAACATGACCGATTGATGAATATCTTTGGCCCAGAGTGCAAAGATGAATATTTGATTTGAGATGAATATTGATTGATGTTACAGGGATAAAATATTGATGATGGACCGTTAAATTCATAGATTATAGTAGATTTCATTCTCTACGTAACTCTTCTATGAATTATTATTTCCTATTGCGAATATTGATCCGAAAACTTGTTGTCTAT
Source organism: Panax quinquefolius (assembly GCA_020205615.1). NCBI lineage: Eukaryota > Viridiplantae > Streptophyta > Magnoliopsida > Apiales > Araliaceae > Panax > Panax quinquefolius. The sequence goes on from CM035165.1 coordinate 34,824,393, forward strand.
TGTATTCTATCGATTTTTCCTGTTGGAGACTAACGATAATTTGTTGTATATTATCTTAGTCATAATATTCTTTATCGGGCTAGTTGAGCTCACCCTTTTCCTTGTTGTTCCATTTTTCTTCTCGGGAGGCGAGAATGTAGCGAGTATTAGTCTGGGGTATGAAATGAAGGTTCTAGAGAGAGTTGTTTAGTAGTCCTCACCATTATTGTAAAATAATGTATCAATAAATGTGATGAGGATTTATTTGAGTATAAATATTGTCTAGAAGATAATATTTGTATTTAAACTCACGCTTTTATTGTTGTGATAATAAAGTTGTAGTTGTTTCGCATCACCATGTATTTGGCGACTCGAATGGGTTGGATGGAATGGACCTATTTTGGGGCGCCACAATTTGGTATCGAGCTTAGGATATGATCTCCATGCGAGATCTGGGAATAGAACTAGGAGGGGAGAGACGAGTAAATCCTTTGCTAGTGTGTCCTACCTAAGCTTATTTGTTAGTTGGTCAAGATATAGGGATATTATGTGATTGATTTCCTTAATTAACCCTTGTTTTATGACAAGAATTGAGAATGTCGATCGAGAATATTAATAGTGGTGTAAATGAGACCGTGGAGATGCATACTTAACAATGAGGAGAACGTGCAACAGTCGGCAATGTACCTCCCGAATAATAACACCACCGAAAGCGATGATGAACGAGGGATGTTTAGAAGCTTTTTGCGCTTCATGCAAAATCGACGAGGAGACTCGTGTTCAAAATATAGGAGGAGATGATAGCAATTCACGGGTGGTCACAACCCAAGCGCTTCAAAGAGTTGGGACCACCGAATTAGGAAAGCCGATCCGATCACATGCGAAACATGGGTCAAGCAAATTACCAAGATATTCGATGTCTTGGGATGCACGAAGAAATGTAAAGTTCCATTCGCTACTTTTATGTTCCGTATGGCGAGGCGAGACATCGGTGGGAATCAGGAAGCGTACCTCCATTCAAATTTCGCACTCAAAGACATGTCGGGGAGACGTTTGAAACAGTTCAATGACAAGTACTTCCTCGAAAGTATTCGTCTATGAAGGAAGTGGAGTTTATTAGACTAGAGCGAGAATAACATGACGGTGTCCCAAAGACGAGGCGAGTTTCGAGTTATCCGTGTTTGCACCTCATTTGGTGGAAAATGAGGAACGATGACGCCGGATGTTTCTTAGAGGTTTGAAACCCGGCATACGTCAAGATCTCATTTCTCATAAATTTTTTCTCTATTCAGATGTTGTAAACAGGCTCGCTTGTTAGAGCGAGATAACGAGTAACGCTCAACCGAGGGACCATAACCAGATCATACCAAAGATAAGCAGATCATCGTAATAACGATAACCAAAGAGGAGAAAGAAGAATACGGACAAAGGCGGTAACCACTCGGTGGTAATCGTGGCCATGAAAATAGAAGAAGCGAGTTGGGAGGAGATTTTAAAAGAGGAGATTCAACAACGACCATGTGAAGACGTCGGCGCGCCAAAGTGCAAGCCGGTTCCAAGGAGGAGAAAGACCATCTGGTCAGATGTTACAAATGCGGAAAGAGGGACATATCATTAAACCGCCTACACAACAGCTTAAGGTATGCTATAATTGTGGAAAAGAAGGACATATCGCCGAGATTAGACGATATCGAAACCAGTCCAATGGGAATGGTGACTCAAAAGGATGTCCAAGAAAAGTCAAAGTCAACGATTCCCCGGAAGAGCGTTTGTCGTGACCGGGTCAAAATGCGAGGAACTTCGAACGGTTAGCACGGGTTAGTTAATTATAAATTCTTGCGAAGTTTATACCTTACTAGATACCGGCTTCTACCCATTCTTTATCTCTTTGCTTGCGCTCAACGTTTGAACTTGACTACGGAGAAATTAGACTTTGACCTATTTATGGAGACTCTGTTAGAGAAACTTTCATTACATCCGTTGTTTAAAAATCTTGCTTGATTCAAGTTGGCACTATCACATTACCCGTTAACCTTATTTCTATAGAGATATTTGCTTTTGATGTGATTTTAAGGTTAACTACTCATCATGCCAAAATTGATTGTTTTAAATAAGGTTGTTAGTTTTCATATTCCTAAGCAACTCCGTTATTCAATTCAAGCAATCAAACCATTGTAATCAAACATTTTCATATCAAGCCATGAAGTCATTCGCTTATTACGGATGTCAAGTTTTCTTAGTCCATGTTATGGATTTGAATAAAGACACGCCGATTTGAATAATATTCTGTTGTTATTGATTTTTCCCGACGATTTCAAGAATTTCTTGCTTACTCCCAAAAGATCGATATTAAATTTTGTATCGACTTTGAACCCTAGACAAAACTCATTTCTAAAATCTTATATCGAATGGCTCTATTGAACTTCGTGAGTTAAAAATTCAACTATAGAATTTGGTACCGAGCCTTTATCTCGTGACTTCCTTTGTGGAATTCACCTGCCGCACTCTCTGTAGGGGACGCCATATTCGTGCGATAGTAAATCGATAGGTGTCATTGTGACGTCTTATCCAAGATTGGGATATGAGTCACAGTTGAGAATAACCTAAGTCAGAATCGAAATACGTAACTTTCTAGAAGCTTAGTTGGTTATTATCGAGATTCGTTGAAGGATATTCTCGAATCGCTATTCCATTATCGCAAATGACTCGTAGAGATACAAAATTCGAATGGAGCAAGGAATGTGGGAAGAGCTTCAAGAACTCAAGAGGAGACTCATTTCAAAGACATGTTCTACCCATGCCATCCTGGAAAAGCGAACGTGGTAGGCCGACGTGTTGAGTAGAAGATCGATATCTGCAATCTGAAAGTACAATATTGTCAAAGACTCACTTCAGATAATATACAAATAATAGAGATGGAGATGAAAACTCTAGGTACCCACGTGATGATATACGCAGTGATGATATACTGAGTATAATCGACTTTTAATCGATAAAGTTAAAGTCGCTTCAACACACACAATCGAGCTGATGAATTTGAAGAAGGAGGTGCAAGAAGTTGTTATTTCAAAAGCGAGAATCGGTGAGGTGAGGAAAGCTCAAACCTTCGATTTATTAATCCATTTGAAATTCTCGATCGAATAGAACCGTGGCCTATAGACTCGCTTTTACCGCCAAGTATGACGCGTGTTCATAACGCTTTTCACGTATCGATGTTACGTAAATATGTGGACGACCGAACTACGCTCATCGAGTTAGAACCGGACGAGATAGCCCAAGACTTAACGTATGAGGAGGTACACCGTCAAGATTTTGGATAGGAAGGAACATGTCCTATGTATTCGAGGTTATACCACAAGTTAAAGTTTTGTGGAGAAACCATGCTATTGAGGAAATGACCTCGGGAGTTGGAAACGGAAATGAAAGCGAGGTATTCTCATCTTTTTCGAAACACTGTATCGTCGTCGTCAATTTCGAGGACGAAATTTCATAAGGAGGGGAGGTTGTAAGACCCTCAAATTTTTTAAATAAAAGGAATTTCCTTTATTTATTATTTTGAAATAGTAAGGGTTGATTTGATTAATGTGGATAGTTAAGGGTTAAATACGCAAATATTTCAAAATTAGCAAGTGGTTATAAAATATTCATTTTTGTCGAGGGAATATTCGTTTGGTCGTGGAATATTCAGATCGTCGTGAATATTCGTTTGGTCGTGGAATATTCGTGATCGTTCGGGGAATATTCGTATAACGATGGCGCATGCCATGTGTGGGCCCCATAACGGAAAGCGATTGGATGAGGAAACGACAAAGTTTGGGTGGTTATAAATAACTGCCGTAGTTGTTACCAAGTAAGACCGTTGAATACCCTATGGTTAAAATACACGATGTACTGCGGTTGCATTAAGAGCACACCAGTATTGCACAAAGATTGTTGAATTATTGATTCGTGCGTAAGATGGCACTACTTTCAATAATTTTCACAGTGAGTTACCGCTCAATATTTTATTTTATTGATTCAATAATTGTCGTTGATATTTTATATTATTGTTGTTCAATAATTGTCATCGCACAAAGATTTCCCATTATCGATCAATAATTCATATTATTTGAATAATATTATTAGATAACATTATTGGCAATGTCTAGAAAGTTCTGCATCTAAGGAGAGGTTTGGTCACCTAATTGCGCGCCAAAGAAGAGAGAGATCCTTATTGAAAGTCCCCTCTTTCCTGAAAATGTACTGGTTGTTATAAATGTGATTCTCATAATATTATTTGTGAATAATTAATTATTGATTCATATGATAAGGAAATATTTATTTTATATGAATATAAATGATGGATTTATTTATGTGGTTATTAATGAAGGAATTAATGTTGAGGTTTTTTATCGAGATTTTATCTGGATTGAGGTGTTAAAATCAAATCGGGGTTTTTGAGATATATTATGGGGTTATAATTTTTAATCCGACCGTTGATTGTGGTAATTTTTGGGTATGTTATACATACATAAGTTGAGTATATGTCCACAAATTTTGAACCGTTAAAAATGCACGAATGATTTGTTGTGAATTTTAAGAGGTGTCTGATTCTAAAAATTAGGTTTATAATTGATTTTGGTGGAAAATTCTAGAATTGAGTGGGCCCCACTTGTGGTTGGTGAAAAAAATGTGCTGAATTTTATTTCAAATGTGGTGGGTGGCAATAGTAGCGAGTAAAGCCATCGTGTAGCAGTCGTCAAGTCCGCTTCTACAAGCTAACATTTTCCTATAAATAGAGGGCTAAGTTAGAATTGAAAATCACACCGTAAACAAAGTTTTCTCTCTTTCTCTCTATATTATTGAGCGTATTTTGTGAGTATTTAGATACTTTGAGAGTTGTTGTTCAAAGATAAGTTTCATTCAAAGATCACTTCCGACCTTTCCTTCCAAGTAATCGATTCTTTGAGGTAAGGGATATTATTTTTTTCAGAATGATATTATTTCTTCAATATCATTATCTTTGAAATGTTGATCCGAGGTTTTTATCAAATTTGGAACTTTTTTATGTCTGGGTTACTATTCATGAGTTACTATTCACGAAGTTACTATTCATGAGTTACTATTCACGAGTTACTATTCACGAGTACTATTCATGAAGCGTGAAAATGTTTTTTTTGTGGAATTTCTATCTTTTGGTGTCGAAGTTACTATTCACGATATTCACGATACCAGACTATTCACGATATCTTGACTATTCATCGAAAAATAAAATTTCTTCTTTTTTCATCTAAAATATCTATTTTGGATACTAGCTTTGATTGTATCCATGTTTTGATCATTCTTGAATTTTACACCACTATGATTATTTTTGAGGTATTGTTGGACATGGATAAAACAAAGTACGAATCCTTAATCCTTAATCCTTGTCATTTTGTTTCAATTTGGATTCGTTCTTTAAAAATATTTTTCATCATCCTCGCCTTAAATGATGATATTATTGAATATCTTTGGCTTTGTAGTCTAAAGATGAATGATTTCTCAAGAATATCTTTGGCACAGTAAGCAAAGATGAAGCAGTGTTTAAATGAACATACGACCGATCGATGAATATCTTTGGCAGTAGTGCAAAGATGAGCAGTGTGTTTAAATGAACATGACCGATCGATGAATATCTTTGGCCTTTAGTGCAAAGATGAACAGTGTTGAGATGAACATACGACCGATTGATGAATATCTTTGGCTCAGTAGTGCAAAGATGAATATTTGATTTGAGATGAATATTGATTGATGTTACAGGGATAAAATATTGATGATGGACTGTTAAATTCATAGATTATAGTAGATTTCATTCTCTACGTAACTCTTCTATGAATTATTATTTCCGCTGCGAAAATTTATCTAAAAATTTTTTTCTATTTTATTTTATCAGGATTTTTCCTGTTGGAGACTAACGATAATTTGTTGTATATTATCTTAGTCATAATATTCTTTTATCGGGCTAGTTGAGCTCACCCTTTTCCTTGTTGTTCCATTTTTCTTCTCGTGAGGCGAGAATGTAGCGAGTACTAGTCGGGGTATGGAATGAAGGTTCTAGAGAGAGTTGTTTAGTAGTCCTCACCATTATTGTAAAATAATGTATCAATAAATGTGATGAGGATTTATTTGAGTATAAATATTGTCTAGAAGATAATATTTGTATTTAAACTCACAGTTTTATTGTTGTGATAATAAAGTTGTAGTTGTTTCTGTACCATGTATTTGGCGACTCAGAATGGGTTGGATGGAATGGACCTATTTTGGGGGCGTCACACTCACCATCGGAAAGAATATGATAGTAATCTTCTCATTTTTCTTTGGGATCTATTGGGTCAACCAATGATAATTCTGTGGCCATATGATATCTATCATAACCTAGAAGCATGGCCTCCCATGTACGAAGGTTTTCTTGAGAACTTCCCAAAGATTTTAGCTTCTAAAACAGTTTTTGACTATACCTTTATGTAAGGTGTCACTGTGAGGTGCTGTCCACGGTTGGGACATGTGTCACATTTGGTATATATTTGTATCCAAACTCACAGTATATGTGTTGTTGTATTTTGCACGACAATTGTTGTAATAAAGTTGTAGTTATTTTTTGTACCATGTATTTGGCGACTCAGAATGGGTTGGACGGAATGGACCTATTTTGGGGTTGTCACATTTGGTATCAGAGCTTAGGGATATGATCTCTGGCGGAGATCGGGGAATATAACTAGGAGGGGAGAGATGAGTAAATCATTCACTACTGTGTCCTACCTAAGCTTATTTGTTGGTCAGTCATAATATTGGGATATTATGTGATATGTTAATTTGTTTAATTAACCCTTGTTTTATGGCGATGTTGTTGAGAATGGTCACGAGAATGTTAACAATGGAGTGAATGAGACCGTGGGGATACCTCTAATCACTAACCATGATAATGTGATGTCAGACGAAGAAGGAATTAGAGATATCCATGTGGTGAGTGAAGAATTGATAGTTGCACCCGAGATAGTCACAGAGGTAACAGCTGAGAGTGAGGAAGAAGAGGAAGAAGAGGTACCTGAGGAGAGTTTATTAGAGGTATTATATGATCAAAATGTAGAATTTCAAAATCGTAATCATGAGTTAGAAGAAGCGAAATTTGAAGAACGACGGTGATCGTGGAACAAAAGGATGCAACAATTCAAGCTTGTGTTACCCGATATGTGATGCTTGCACAGAAGCATTCTTTGGCAGAGTATAAGATGATAAAGATGGAATTTGAGCTGAAAGAAGAAAAAACTGAACGAGTAAGAATGAGTGATGCATGGGTAAAAGCCACACGACACGTGGATATTGTGGAAAGAGATGTCCGATCTAAGAAGGCTAAAATAGATGACATGAATTTCTCTTTTTGGAAAGCAATTGGGAGAACCCAACATCGAGTTTTGAATTACCCTGTACATAGCGGTCAACCTGAATTCGATATGGATCGAAGATTGATGATTCAGATCATGAAACAGAAGTACGACGAGGTATTTGAGGGAGGAATATGTCCTATAGAAAAATATATTCCAACGGTAGTGATAACGCCAAATGCTGCCCCAGACAAGTCAAAATCGGGTAGTTCGAGGGATGGCGGTTGTCATGACTTCCCAACAAATGAGGAACCCAAATGAAGTTATCAAGGGAGATGGAGAAATCATGATGACCGGGGAGATAGAATCTGAAATGGAAGCAAGGTATTCTCAACTTTTCGAAATACCGAGTGCACGTAAATTTGGACTAAATTTCATAAGGAGGGAGATTGTAAGACCCCAAATTTATGAAATAAAAGTATTCAATTTTTCTTATAATTACTATTCAGTAAATGATTAAATTGATAAAAGTTAAAGTTAAGGGTGATATATGAAATTTTTTTCAAAATACACAAGTGGTTATAAAATATTCATTGTTGTCGGGGAATATTCGTTTGGTCGTGGAATATTCTTTCTGTCGGAAAAATATTAAATGCTGACCAGTAGCTACCATTTGTGGGCCCCATAACAGAATAACTTTCGGATGAAGAAAACGACAAAATTAAGTTTTTATAAATAACGGCGTAATCGTTACCGTTAACACTGTTGGAATACCCAGTTGGTAAAATACAGTAATACGCGTGGTTGCACAGTAGCACACGGTATTGCACAATATTGTTGAATTATTGATCCTTATGTAATAAGGCACTACTCAATAATTGTTACAGTAGTTACTATTCAATATTTTATTTTATTGATTCAATAATTGCTACGTTGATATTTTATATTATTGTTGCTCAATAATTGTCACTGCACATCATCTCCATTATCAGATCAATAATTCATATTATTTGAATAATATTATTAGATAGCATTATTGGCAATGTCTAGAAAGTTCTGTCAAGGAGAGGTTTGGTCACCTAATTGCGGCGCCCGATGAGGAGAAATTCTTATTGGAAAGCCCCTTTCCTGAGGAGCAACGCTGGTTGTCATAATTGTGATTCTATAATATTATTTGTGAATAATTAATTATTGATTTATATGATAAGAAAATATTTATTTGATGTGGATATAAATGATGGATTTATTTATGTGGTTATAAATGAAGGAATTAATGTTGAGGTATTTTATCGATATTTTTGTCGGAATGAAGGTATTAAAAATTAAACCAAAGGTGTTTTTGAGATATATTAAGTGAGTTATAATTTTTAATCCGAATAGTTGGATCGTTGTAATTTTGGATATCTTATACATATATAAGTTGAGTATATGTCCACAAATTTTGAACCATTAAAAATGAACGTATGATTTGTTATGAATTTTAAGAGGTGAATGGTTCAGAAATTGTTGAAGTATCCGAATTTTGCATTTTGGTGGAAAATTCAAGAATTGAGTGGGTCCCACTTGTGGTTAGTGAAGAAATGTGCTGAATTTTATTTCAAATGTGGTGGGTGGGATTAGTAGCAGGTAAAGCCATCAGATTGCAGGTCAAGTCTGCCAAAATTTTACTATAAATAGAGGGCTAAGTTAGAATTAAAAATCACACCAGAAACATAAGCTTTATCTCTTTCTCTCTATAGATTAATTAGTATATTTTGTGAGTATTTAGATACTTGGTGAGTTGATATTCATTAGTGCAAGTTTCCTTCAGCGTCATATCCGATATCCAGTCAGAAGTGCTGCTCTTTTGAGGTAAGGGATAGTAAGGGATAGTAAGGGATTTTAAGGGTTATTATGTTTTTCAGTTCGTACTTCTTCTGACCTTCAGAAAATTCTAGAAAATTTTGAAATGATATGTTGATGAGTTTTATTGATTGTGTCCAAAAATGGTGTTTTTTGGATGTATAGATTAAGAGTTATGAATTTTATGAGAAAAGACTATTTTAAAAGTAACCGCTTATAACTCCTTATGGTTAACCCTAAAATTGATGAAATTTTTATTGGGAGTACATCTATATAATATCAGTGTACTCTGTGAATTTCGGAATTTTTGGATAAAAGTATAATTTATGATAAATGTCTAAATATTCGGCAGTTTTGGCCATATGAAAAATAGTAAATGAATTTTAAAAATTCTAAGAAAATATATGTTCAATATGGGACTATATTACGCTAAATCCACGAAAAGAAATATTTTTGGGCTGATTTGGTATTTTTCATGAAAATGAACTAGTTATGAATAAATGAGTTAAATATGTTATGTGAAGGAAGAAAATTGGAAAATATGATTTTATGGCTTGAGAATCATATATGTGGTATATCATGATTTTTGATGAGGGTTTTGGTTATTGGTGATGAAATCTTATAAGTTTGGCATTTTATGATGATTAAATGCATTATTTAATAAAATGTAAATAATTAAAATAAATTGTTTAAAAGTTTAAGAAATGTTATTCTTTCAATATCATTATACTGAAATATTGGTATGGATTTTATTATAGAATTTCTACCTTTTTGTGTCAGGGTTACTATTCACGAGTTACTATTCACGAGTTACTATTCACGGGTACTATTCACTACAAAATTGGTTTCTTTTTCTAACCAAATTATAGTTGATTTATGAATATTACTCGAGATTAAAACTATATATTGATTATATTGATTTTATTATCATATATAACATTTTATAACCACGATGTTAAAATTCTCTTTCACTTGAGTATAAAGATGGGTAGATTATTGGTATGATCATGACTAGGGTTCTCTTTGGCGATGGTGAAAAGTTGAATTGTGGTTGGTATGATCATGACCATTGAATTTATAATTGAATATCTTTAGCTTAAGTGCAAAAGGTGAATTGATCAACATGGTTATAATTATTGTTTATATAAATTACGAAATGATTATATATTTCTTTGAGATATTAATATATTTGGCATGTAGTGCAAATATGAACTGTTGAGGAATATCTTTGGCCTGTAGTGCAAAGATGAATTGTTGATGAATATCTTTAGCCCGTAGTGCAAAGATGACCTGTTGTTGAATATCTTTGGCGATGGTGCAAAGATGAATTGTTGTGAATATATTTGGTAGTAGTGCAAAAGATGAAGTTATTAGTATGATTATGAACATGAACTGTGATTTGGTATAACCATGATCTTTGATGTTTCAGGTAAAGACATGTGATAAAAATTATCTTCCTCCGGGATGCGAAGAGGAATTTAGAATTACAATTATGATTATGAGTTATTCATATAATTGTGGAAAGGAACTGTTGATTGATGTTACAGGGATAAAACATTGTTGGTGGACTTTTAACATGGAGAAGATGATAGACTGCATTGTCTATTTGACTCTTCTAATGGATTGCTCGTTCCGCTGTAACTATGGTTGAAATTTTTATCATCTACCATATGTTCTAAATCTCTGATTTGTTATTGATGAAGGCTATTGATAATTTAATTATCTTTAGTCATGATATTCTTTACTGAGCTAGTTGTGCTCACCCTTTTTGCTTCACAATTCCTTTCGGGTAATAAAAAAATGTATAGGTGGGTTGAGAAATCTGGGGTAACAAGGAATAGAGCGGTGGTCTCTAGTCATGGAGTTCTCCCTAAAAAGTATAGACAAGTGTGTTGTATACATCTTTTAGTAGTTATATTTGGTGAATCATATAGGAGAATTAGGTATACATCACCCATCTTGGGTGCGTCGGATACATGGTACAAAATTCAAATACAACTTACTAATACTTCTCATTTTTCTATATGGGTGTATGTCTGATAAAACAAAAACATAAAATAGCTGTGAGTTTGAATACAATTATTGTCTACTAGAGATTATACAAACTCAAAAGGAGTCCTCATTACAATTATTAACACACTATTTCACGAGAATAGTGAGGACTACTAATGCTATCCTCTGGACCGTCACTCAGTTCCCCAGAGCTAGTCCTGCTATGTTCTCATTTCACGAAGAAAACGATGAAAGAAAAGGTGAGCTCAACTAGCCCGATAAAAAATATTATGACTAAGATAATGCGAGAATAAATTATCGTTAGCCTTGAACGATGTTAAGCGATAAAATATAACAACATCAAGTTTAAGCTGCGGTGAAACAAGCAATCCATTAAAAAAGTCAGTAGAGAATAAAATCTACTATCTTTTATGATTTAAAAGGTTTTCATGACTTTTATCGGCTGGGACTCGACAATAAATAATCCACATCATCGAATCACCCATACACTTTCTGACGGATATTCTTTAGTATCACGACCACAAATTATCCATACACTTTCTGACCGAGGACATTCGTGTATTCATTAATGGTCATGATCATGCCAACAAGCATCCATCGATGCACTACGGACCAATGATAACTTTTACCACATCATTTGTAACATTACGGTCGTGATTACAAGAATAATCCACAGTCGTAATCATACCAAGTCCATCATATACTTCTGAGCCACAGATGACTTTCAACATAATATAAACATGAGGATGATGACAATGATATAAAATTGATAAAACAAGTTCAAAATTAATTTATCCGAGGAACTAATAATGTCAAATTATCGACATGATCTTTGCTTTGTAGAGTAAAATTCAAGAATGATCGAAAGAATATTTCCATGAAAAGATCTTTGGATGAAGCGCAAATATCGAGGATATTCTACTAATTTCATGGAGTATAGAAGTCAAAACTTTAACTTATGAGTATAATAAAGAATGGAATAACAAAAAATCAATCACCATGCATGCGGTACTTAGCATGAGCGAGTTATTCAACGAGAATAATAATAACGGAACGAACGGCAACAATGTTCAACGAATAATAAAAAAAGCGGAACCGGTCAAAAAACACAGAGCGAGGATGTTCAACGAATAATAATAAAAGGCGGAACCGGTCGGTGTAAAACACACAGACGGGATGTTCAACGAGAATAATAATAAAAAAAGCGGAACCGGTCGGTGTAAAACACAGAGCGGGATGTTCAACGAAATAATAATAAAAGGCGGAACCGGTCGTGTGTAAAACACCACAGACGAGGATGTTTCAACGAGAATAATAGAAGAATGTCACCAAGTATAGGGTAAATCGTATCTGAGTTATTCAACGAATAATAATAAATGATGGAATAACAACAGTTCTCTTCATGAATAAGAAAAGATAACACCCCTTACATTAGTAGTAGATTGAATCTTTGCGGTAGTAGTAGTAATGTGAATACTCTTCTTCTTTCTCTCTTCTTCTCTACTACTTTCTCTCTCTATAGCTTGAATGAATTAAGTGAAAAATAATGAAGCACTAGGCCTCTATTTATAGAAGATTTCTAACAGCACTTGAAATGTGAAAAGCGAGTGGCTTGACGGTGGTGATGTGAAAAGAAAAGTGGTGGTTTGGCCTTTGTAATGTGAAGCGACAAATTGGTTTGGCCTTTTGTAATGAAGCGACAAGTGGTTTGGCGCTTTTAAAATAAAGCGTAATTAGTGGTTTGGCGTCTGGTAAACTATAATTACTATTGATGAAGGTAATTACTATTGATGAAGGTAATTACTATTGATGAAGGTAATTACTATTGTGAAGAAGATTCTTATAATGAATGACTCTTAGATGATGACATATGGGCCCCCCGTAAAAATAACCAAACTTACCACAAGCGTCTCATAATAGACTCTTTATATACATCGAGGATTGAATAAATATTACCACAAATCATTTTATTTTTAATCGACACATATTTAATCTTTCAACAATTATTAATCATTTATAACTTGTCGTCTCATTATTGATTTAATAATATAACATATTATCTGAGATGATCTTTGTGACAATAATTGAATCGATAATATAAGAGATATGATCACGACAATTCTTGTAGCATAATTGAGTATAGGTTGAGTGACTTCTCACGTAAGCATCGATAATCAATAATCAATCTGGTGTCTTCTATTATGCACCACAGCGTATTCTTTGTACTTTTACTCTTAGGGTAGTTCAGCGGTTTTAACGGTAACACCTCCGTAGTTATTTTCATAAAAAAATATTTTTGTCGTTTTCTCGATCAAAATGAATAATTAGTTAATGGGGTCCACCAATGATTGTCTTGAGTCGTCTGAATATTCCCAAACAAAAAAAATATTCCCAGACCAAACGAATATTTTATAACAACTTGCTTACTTTGCAAAATTTATAAATATTACCCACAACTATAACATTATATCAAATTTACTCCATAATATTCAAAAATAATATTTATAGAAAATTCATCTTTATTTATAAAAGTTGGGGTCTTACTGACCTCCCTTCTTATGAAATTTAAGCCCTCGAAATTAGAGTGCATACACGGTATGTCGAAGAGGTAAGGATACCTTGATTTCATTTGATTCTAACTCCCAGTCATTTCCTCAACATCGTGGTTTCTCCACAAAAACTTTGACTTGAGGTATAACCTTGGAAGCGTAGAATATGTTCCTTCTTATCAAGATTTGAGCAGGAACCTCTTCATCGTCAAATCTTCCGCTATTTCGTCGGGTTCTAACTTCGATAATGTGGTTGGGGTCTTTCACATATTTACGTAACATGGATATGTGAAAAATGTTATGAACACGAGACATACTTGGCGGTAAAAGCGAGTCTATAGGCCCACGATTCCTACTCGATCGAGGATTAAAAATGGGCGATGAATCGAGGATTGAGTTTTCCTCTCTTTCCAAATCTAAGTAACTCCTTTCCATGGAGCGACCACACAACAACACATGATCTCTATATCGAATTCCGTCCTTTCGATGAAGATCGGCATAACTCTTTTATCGATCTTGTGAGGTTTTTATCGTTGTCGGATCGTTTGAATCTTTTTAAAGTAGTCATACGTACCAACTCGGTCCCAACAACGTTGCTTCACCCACCTCATCCCGGCATCTTTGAGAGCGACACTTTCTTCCATCTGGCGCTTGAATGGAGCCATGCGATACTTGCTTGATAAGCTGTTGTTGTGGGAAAACTCCACGATGGTAAGAACTTGTCCCACTTCCCTTGAAATCAAGGACCACGAGTCTTAATAGATCTTGAGAGTTTGAATAGTCCTCTCCATTTGTCCGTCCATCAAATGCGAGGATGATATCTTAGAGCTAAATCGTGAAATCTGTGCCCATAGCTTTTTGCAAACTTAACCCAAAATCGTGAAGTGAATCTTGGGTCTCGATCGAAACTATGGATCTTAGGCATACCATGCGATCTTACAATCTCGTTTATGTACATCTGACAAGGCGTTCAAGTGTATAAGTTTCTCGTATCGGTAAGAAATGAAGCGGACTTGGTCGATCTATCAACAATGACCCAAATCGCATCTATGCCTTGAGAAACCTTAGGAAGGCCGTGCTTGAAATCCATGGTAATGTGCTCCCACTTCCATTACGGAATTTCAAGTGGTTCTGATGGACCTTTTGGTACTTGATGCTCAAACTTTAACTTCGTTGACAAGTTAGACACCTTGAGATAAACAACGCTATCTCTCTCTTCATATTGCTCCACCAAAATGTATGGCGAATATCATGATACATTTGGTACTCCCGAGATGGATTACAAGCGGTGTGTTGTGCGCCTCCATCATGATTTTATACTTTAAATCGAGGTCGTTAGGAACCTGAAATGCAGAGTTGACTCAAAGTATTCCTTCTTCATCGATTCTTGCTTCGGCGTAGCACCTTCTTGCACTTTCTTCCTCATCATCGCGCATCGGCTCCAGTGCATAACAACGGCGACTTTAACTTTATCGATTAAAGTCGGTTCTACTCGTATATTACGCCATCATCACATGGGTCCTGAGTCTTTAACTCTATCTCCATCCTTTGCAAGTCACACAAAATGGGCCTTTGCGTTGACAATATCGCTTTTCGTGCTTGCATATGATCTTACTCGATCGTCGGCTACCACGTTAAACTTTTCGGGATGGTATTGGATGGTATGATCATAATCTTTCAACAGTTCAAGCCAGCGTCGTTGTCGCGTGTTGAGTTCCTTTTGAGTAAAAAAATATTTGAGGCTTTTATGATCAAGTAAAGATCTCCACCTTCTCCCCATACAAGTAATGCCTCCAAATCTTTAGTCTGAAGACAACAATACTTGCCAACTCTAGATCATGAGTAGGATAATTCCTCTCATATTCTTTGAGTTGTCTTGAGGCATAAACTATGACTTTTCCATGTTGCATGAGAACACATCCCACCCTTTGCGAAAGCATCACTTTGTAGATGACAAATCCCTCAAGGCGGATGGTATTGTCGAGCAGGTGCGAAATGAGTCTCTCTTGAGTTCTTGAAAACTCTTCTCACATTCTTCGCTCCAGCCAAACTTTGTATCTTTTCAAGTCGGTTTGAGTCGATGGAGTAGCGATTAGAAAAATCCTTCCACGAATCTCAGATAATAACCGGACTAAGCAAGAAAAGCTACGTGCTTGATCATTGATTTAGGTTGCTCCCGACTTTGAATTGCTTGATCTTTCTTTGGGTCAGCGGATATTCCATGACTTGATACTACGTGCCCAAGGAATGCTACTTCTTCTCAAAGCGAAATTCGCATTTCTTCAACTTGGCATAAAGCTTGTATTCACGAAGCTTTTGGAGTGTCGACCTCAAGTGTTGCTCATGATCTTCACGGCTTTTGGAATAAATAAGGATGTCATCAATAAAGGCGACCACAAAGTGATCCAAATATTCCTTGAATACTCGGTTCATCATATCCATGAAGCGGCGGGGCATTAGTCGATCGAAGGACATGACTAGGAATTCATAATGCCGTCTGGGGATTAAAGCGGCCGTCTTTGGAATGTCGTCGGTTCTAATCTTCAATTGGTGATATCAAGAGCGAAGATCGATCTTTGAAAAGAATTTGGCTCCTTACAAGCTGGTCGAAACGGGTCATCAATACGTGGCAATGGATACCTATTTTTGATGGTGACATGATTGACTCCAGATAATCAATACAAAATCGCATACTCCCATCTTTCTTCTTCACGAATAGAGCAGGAGCACCCCGAGGAGAAGTACTAGGGGCGAATAAAGCCCGATGTCTAACAATTCCTGCGGTTGGGTCTTTAACTCTTGAAGTTCAATAGGAGCCATTCGATATGGGGCTTTGGAAATGGGTTTTATCTGGGGTTCAAGTCGATACAAAATTCAATTTCACGCTTCGAGGGTAGGCGAGGGAAGTTCTTGAGAAATCGTCGGGAAATTTATTAACAATAGAAATATCGTTCAAAAGCGTATTTTTGTTTAAATCGTGACATGAGCTAAGAAAGCTTGACATCCGTTTTTTTCATAAGCGAATAGCTTTATGGCTTGAGATGGCCGTGATTGATTTTAATGGTTTGGTCGCTTGAATTAGCATAATAGGTTGATTAGGAATATGAAAGCTAACAACCTTACGAAAATAATCAATTTTTGCATGATGAGTAGTTAACCAATCGATCCACAGAATCACGTCAAATCAAGTATTTTCAATGAAATAAGATCTACGGTAATGTGAGGTGCCGATTTGAACCAAACAAGACTTATAAGCGATGGATGTAATGAAGGTTTCTCCCAACGGAGTTTCCACAGATAAGTCGAAAGTCTAATTTCTCGGTCAAATTTAATCGATGGCGCAAGTAGGAGAAATAAAAGAATGGGTAGAACCGGTATCAAATAAAGTATAGATTTAGTTAGAGTTTATGATAAGCTTACCGTGATGACCTCATTCGGGTTCCTTGCTTTACGGGAGGTCACAACAAACGCTCTCCCTTGCTTCTGGTTTTGACTTTTACGGGATGACCTTTGGTGCCTCCATCCTAGCTGAATTTGTCTTGATGAGCAACAAAATCGGGCTAAGTGACCTTCTCTTCCACAATTATAACATGCTTTGGATGGCATCATGCGATTTGGGTGATGTGCCCCTCCCTCGCATTTGAAACATATGATAGGTGGTGGTTCTCCTTCCTTAACGACGGTCTTTGGTCTTGGCGTCTTTCCATCATTGTTGAATCTCCTCTTCTTGAAATGTCCATTCTTATTGTTTTGTACGATTACCACAAAAGTGGTTACCATTTACGGCTTTGATTCCCTCCACGCTTGTTGTCACTAACCTTGATGATTGCTCTCTCGCTGGTATTATCATTTTTTCGGTGTTTCTCTCTCTTTTTAGTTGCGTTGACTCGTTATCGCGCTCCACTAAGCGAGCCCTATTTACAACATCTGAATATAAACCACGGTTTATGAGAAATAAGATGTTGGCGTATCTCGACTTCAAACCTCTTAAAAACATCCGTGTCATTCTCTCTTCATTATCCACCAGTGGGGCCTGGCCAGGATAACTCATAAATTTAGCCTCGTATTGCGACACGGTCGTATTGTTTTTGTTCGACTTGATAAACTCCACCTCCTTCATGTGTAGCGAATACTTTTGGGAAAGTATTTGTCGTTGAAACGACTCTTGGAACTTCTCCCAAGACATCTTGATCTGGCGGGTTGAGTCGTTTCTGGAATTCCCACGATGTCTCTGCCTCTCCGCATGCAACATAAAAGCGGCAAAAGGAACCTTTTGCTCCTCGGAGCATCCCAGACATCAAATATCTTGGTGATCTGCTTTATCCATGCTTCCTTCCGCCATAAGTGGTTTTGGCTCTCCCTTAAACTCGGTGGTCCCGGCTCCTTGAAGCTGTTTAGCGGTGACCTTGAGAGTTTCGATGTTTCCACACATTTTTGGGCGGGAGCGCTCTACTTTCTTTTTGTTGCATGAATTGCATAAAGCCCCTGAACATTTGATCATTCATCATTTGGTCGGTGTTGTTGTTTGCATGAGGATTATCGCCTTCTGATGCACATTATCACGATTATTGATATGTGGTGAATCAGCGATGCTTTGTGCTCCATTCTTATTCTCAACATTCTCGGATGTCATTTTGAATCTTGCCACAAAAAAAAGGTTAATTGACATGTAACATATTATCCCTAAATTACGTGAGAGAGCCAATTAAATACCACATAAACTTAGGTAGGTCATACTAGCGAAGAATTCCCGTCTCTCCCCTCTAGTACTATTCTCACATCTTAGCGGGGATCATATCCTAAGCTTTGATACCAAGTTGTGGCGCCCCCCCCAAATTAGGTATACATCACCCATCTTGGGTGCGTCGGATCATGGTACAAAATTCAAATACAACTTACTAATCTGATATATATGTATATGCAATCGACAAAACATATAGCTATGAGTTTGAATACAATTATTGTCTACTAGAGATTATACAAACTCGAAAGGAGTCCTCATTACAATTATTAACACACTATTTCACGAAATAGTGAGGACTACTAATCTTATCCTCTGGGCCCGTCACTCCAGTTCCCAGAGCTAGTCCTGCTATGTTCTCATTTCACGAAGAAAAACGGTGAAAGAAAAGGTGAGCTCAACTAGCCCGATAAAAATATTATGACTAAGATAATGCGAGAATAAATTATCGTTAGCCTTGAACAGATGTTAAGCGATAAAATATAACAACATCAAGTTTAAGCTGCGGTGAACAAGCAAATCCATTAAAAAAGTCAGTAGAGAATAAAATCTACTATCTTTTATGATTTAAAAGGTTTTCATGACTTTTATCGGCGGGACTCGACAATAAATAATCCACATCATCGAATCACCCATACACTTTCGGACGAGGATATTCTTTAGTATCCGACCACAAATTATCCATGCACTTCTGACCCGAGGACATTCGTGTATTCATTAATGGTCATGATCATGCCAACAAGCGTCCATCGATGCACTACGGGCCAATGATAACTTTTACCACATCATTTGTAACATTACGGTCGTGATTACACAGAATAATCCACAGTCGTAATCATACCAAGTCCATCATACTTACTGAGGCCACAGATGACTTTCAACATAATATAAACATGAGGATGATGACAATGATATAAAATTGATAAAACAAGTTCAAGAATTAATTTATCCGAGGAACTAATAATGTCAAATTATCGACATGATCTTTGCTTTGTAGAGTAAAATTCAAGAATGATCGGAAGAATATTTCCATGAAAAGATCTTTGGATGAAGCGCAAATATCGAGGATATTCTACTAATTTCATGGAGTATAGAAGTCAAAACTTTAACCAATTGAGTATAATAAAGAATGGAATAACAAAAGAAATCACCATGCATGCGGTACTTGCATAGAGCGAGGTTATTCAACGAATAATAATAATAACGGAACGGGTCGGGCAAAATTTGCGCAAGCGGGATGTTCAACGAGAATAATAAAAGGCGGAACCGGTCGGTGTAAAACAAAACACAGCGAGGATGTTTCAGCGAGAATAATAATAAAAAAGCGGAACCGGTCGGTGTAAAACACAGAGCGAGGATGTTCAACGAGAATAATAATAAAAGCGGAACCGGTCGGGTGTAAAACACACAGAGAGAGGATGTTCAGCGAGAATAATAGAAGAATGTCACCAAGTATAGGGTAAATGCAGCGTATATCTGAGTTATTCAACGAAATAATAAGCGATGGAATAACAACAGTTCTCTTTCATGAATAAGAAAGAATAACACCCCTTACATTAGTAGTAGATTGAATCTTTGCGGTAGTGTAGTAACGAGAATACTCTTCTTCTTTCTCTCTTATTCTCTCTATACTTTCTCTCTCTATAGCTTGAATGAATTAAGTGAAAAATAATGAAACCACTAGGCCTCTATTTATAGAAGATTTCTAGCTTAGCACTTGAAATGTGAAAAGGCGAGTGGCTTGGCTTGCGGTGATGTGATGTGAAAAAAAAGTGGTTTGGCCTTTGTAATGTGAAAAGACAATTGGTTTGGCCTTTTAATAATGTGAAGCGACAAGTGGTTTGGCGTTGTAATATGTAAAGGCAAGTGGTTTGGCGTTGGTAAAGGTAATTACTATTGATGAAGGTAATTACTATTGATAAAGGTAATTACTATTGAAGAAGGTAATTACTATTGATGAAGGTAATTACTATTGAAGGTAATTACTATTGTGAAGACTCTTAGATGATGACATATGGGCCCCATAAAAATAACCAAACTTACCACAAGCGTCTCATAATAGACTCTTTATATACATCGAGGATTGAATAAATATTACCACAAATCATTTTATTTTTAATCGACACATATTTAATCTTTCAACAATTATTAATCATTTATAACTTGTAAATCTCAATTATTGATTTAATAATATAACATATTATCTGAGATGATCTCTTGTGACAATAATTGAATCGATAATATAAGAGATATGATCGCAATTCTTTGTAGCAATAATTGAGTATAGGTGAGTGACTTCTCACGTAAGCATCGATAATCAATCTGTGTGTTCTATCTGACCACCACAGCGTATTCTTTGTACTTTTACTACTAAGGGTAGTTCAGCGGTTTTAACGGTAACACCTCATAGTTATTTTTCATAAAATATTTTTGTCGTTTTCTCGATCAAATGATAATTTCCGTTATGGGGGTCCACCAATGATTGTCTTGAGTCGTCTGAATATTCCCAAAAAAAAAAGAATATTCCCAGACCAAGCGAATATTTTATAACAACTTGCTTACTTTGCAAAATTTATAAATATTACCCACAACTATAACATTATATCAAATTTACTCCATAATATTCAAAATATAATATATTATAGAAAATTCATCTTTATTTATAAAAGTTGGGGTTCTTATACTTGAATATAAGTACTCTTGTCAATCCAACCTGATCATTAAGTTATTTAGATAGGTTTTTGTATAGAGATAAGGTTGTATCCCTTATCCAAAATAGGTTATTCATACATATTTGTATCCTCTCTATATAACTAGTCATGTACTACAATCAAGAACAATATAAGGAAAATTATTCAATTACCAAAGCAGACTTATTTACACTTATATTTTATAACGAGTACCAAATTCAAGTTATATAATGCGATTTATGTGAAAATTATTTTTTTTAAAACCATATTATCTAAGTTGTAATAAAATTTTATCTCGTAATGATAACAAATTAATATTAAATAATTTCTTTCTAAAATTATAGTGCTTATACTTGAATATAAGTACACTTATATTTAATAACGAGTAATAAATTCAAGTTATATAAAATGCGATTTATGTGAAAATAATTTTCTTTTAAACCATATTATCTAAATTGTAATAAAATTTTATCTCATAATGGTAACAAATTAATATTAAATAATATGACTTATAATTATTTCCTTAGAAATTATATTACTACTTTTATTTTTGATGTGGTTAAACTGAACGAATGTCTTTTTGAAGACTTATAATATTCTTATCGTTTTGAATTTTTATTTATAGATTCTTAATTGATAGAGTAATTAATTTTATTTTTATTTAATAATTGAATCATATGGTCAATTAGTATATTATATTTTATTTTAATAACAATAACAATTATGCCATCTGAATAATTATTATATCTCATTTATACTCAAAACTATTATTATACTTATAGTTTAATAATAATAACAATTTTAAGTTAGGTAGATAATTTTTATGATAATTTTTTCTTGTTAAACTATTTTATCAAAATCCTTCTCAAACTATATTATCTAAGTTGTAACAAAATTTTATTTAATAATGGTAACAAATTAATATTAGGTAAGATGATTTTATGATTGTACATATATCCCTTCAAACTTACCATAACTTCACAATACAAAATATTAGCACAATCCTAAATTTATTCAATCAATTAAAAATCAACCAAATAACTTGAATTGAGGCATCACATCTTCAAAATTATGTCGTGTCATTCATCAAGCCAAAATTTATCCACCTTCAAAATTATGTCGTGCCATTCATCAAGCCAAAATTTATCCAACCATTTTTGCATGATTAATGCTTTCTAACATTATATATAACTCATGTGTTTCAAATTATGTGCTGGAAATAATTTATGAATTTAATGGAATTAATATGTGTAATTATCTCTCTTCTTTTCTTCTTATCTCCCTCTCTCTCCCTCCTATTTTACAGTTAATAGTAAATTTTTTATAGTTTACAGTATTTATGATTATATAGAAATTATTTTCATTTATAGAAATTATTTTCATTTAGATAGTATTTTTTTCCTTTTATTTTTATTTGGGTGTCATACAACTAACATAATAAAAAAGAAATTTGAAAATTTAAACTTTTAGGCAATTTCTTTTGTTTGTGAGTACTTTAAATTTTAAAATGAACATAAAAGAACAAAAAATGGACGAAAACTTAAGTTTTTTGTCCAATTCTTTTGTTACCAAGTTTTTTAATGAATGAAAAAGTAAGAAATGTACGGACCACTTTTCTTGTTAAATATTTTCGTCCAAAAGTGAAAGAATTTGGATGGAAACCCAAATAACATAAGATTATCTTTTATAATCTCTATTATACCCTCAAAATTATAAACATAATAAAACAAATATAAGGGCAAATAAGTAATTTAAATGTGATCAAACTTAAGTTTTCTTTTTCTTTTTCCTTATAAACTCAATAACATCCTAACAAGAAAGAAAACATACAAATTTCTAGCCTTTTTTCATAATAAATTAAGTTTTCATTCTTTCTTTTTTCTATCCCAAACTCAGATTTACTGACAAACATAACGAGATTTAATAACAGGGTAAAGTAATCAACTTTTGGTACCTGTATTGGAACACGACTTACAATTTGGTATTCGAAGTGAAAAAAGTTGCAAACTGGTGATTGTACTCGAAAAATGTTACACTCCGTTAAACATTAGGGACACGACTTACAATTTGGCACTCGAAGTAAAAAAAGTTACAAACTGGTGATTGTACTAAAATTTTTTTGTAATCTGGTGTTTGTACTTTTTAATTTTTAAATAATCGTTAAAATTGATCCAACGGGAGAGACAAACATACAGATAGAGAAGCGAAGTCGACGCGAAGAAGATATTGATGTTTTGTTCCATCTTTTCTTGCCTCCCACATTCGCACCATTGCTCCACAGTGGCACCGACTTGGGAACTCTGGTGTAATTCATTCATTTTTGTTGCATGAACTACAATCTTCTTCCCCGATTTCATTTACGATTCCACTCCAAGACGAGCTCATCCTTTCAATTAAACACTGAAAACCCTTTAATAAATATATGGGAACCAGTAATCAATGGAGAATCGAGACAAGAAGAATGAGAAAAGAAGAAGGACAGAAGAAGAGAACCCTAATTTTCAAACAGAATAAAGATGAAACCCTACTGTTTAACGGAGTGTAACATTTTTCGAGTACAATCACCAGTTTGTAACTTTTTTCACTTCGGGTACCAAATTGTAAGTCGTGTCCCTAATGTTTAACGAAGTGTAACATTTTTCGAGTACAATCACCAATTTGTAACTTTTTTCACTTCGAATACCAAATTGTAAGTCGTGTCCCAGTACAGGTACTAAAAGTTGATTTTTTCCATTTCAGTTTTAATGTTATTTCTTCTTTTTATTAACTTAGAAACCAAAAAAAGTTATAGCTTTTCCGTAATTATTTTTCCTGTCCTTATTCATTCAAGTTACTTTTTTGGTTCAAGCTTGAATGTTAAAATGTTAGAATTAGGTAGGATGATCAAGAAAATTGTTTAGTTTAAAAATTATATCACACTAGTTGGTACCCGTACAATGCACGACTAATTTAAATAATTGATTGCACCTTTGTCTGAAATTAAGATATTATAATGACGGCTAAATAAACAAAATTTCTACACTATAACTCACACACACAAACACACACATGCATGGTCATTCAACATGCAAACATCTATATCAATCTTAATATAAGTTATGAATCAGGTACCCGTCTTTAGTGAAATGTTGCTTATAGATATTATACCAAATTTCATCCACATTTTAAAGGAAACTATTAGAAGATTAGAAATTTTTACTGATCAATAAATCACTGTTGGATCAAAGAGAGATTATCCTTGCGTTAGGAAATGTTATTATATGGACTAATTGATATAACACTTGATATTTAAATTATCAAGGTCAATAAAATCAATTCAATAAGTTAAAAAAATATTTTAAGTTGAAGTAAAATAAGATAGATAAAAATATTTACAATATTAATCATATAGAGAGGATTCTAATACTTTACTAAGCTTAATTACTATTTATTGTTATCATCAAAATAATCCTAAAAGTTGGAGACCTATCACTAAATATTTTCTTTCTAAAATTATACTCCCTCCGTCCCAGGATAAAAGTCCTGGTGGACTTTTCACTCATATTAAGAAGAGAAATAAAATGACAAAATTGCCCATAATAATGTCATTAAATATGGAGAGAGAATTAGAATAAGAAAAGTATGAGATATTTAATGCTACGGGCATAATAGAAAAAAATATGTAAAAGTTTGGTTATTAAAAGAAAGTGAACATTTAACACGGGATAACCCAAAATAGTAATAAGGACTTTTATCCTGGGACGGATGGAGTATTACTTATACTTGAATATAAGTACACTTATATTTAATAACGAGTAACAAATTCAAGTTAGGTAAGTGGATTTATGTGAAAATTATTTTATTTTTAAACCACATTATCTAAGTTGTAATAAAATTTTATCTCATAATGGTAACAAATTAATGATAAGTAATATGATCTTATAATTTTGTCCTTAGAAATTATATTATTAAATTTATTTTGATTAGTTGAACTGAATGAATGTCTTTTTGAAGACTTATAATATTATTATCGTTTTGAATTTTTTTTATAAATTCTTCTTTGGATAGATTTATTAATTTTTATTGTTTTATTTAATAATTGAACCATATGGTCAATTAATATATTATATTTTTATTTTAATAAAAATAACAATTATACCATCTAAATAATTATTATATCTCATTTATACTCGAAATTATTATTATAATTATATTTTAATAATAATAACAAATTTAAGTTAGGTAGATGCTTTTTATCATAATTTTTTTCTTGTCAAACTATTTTATCTAAATGAAAATATAATTTTATTTAAACTTGTATTATATATATATATATATATATATATATTTTGAATAAAAGAAATCAATTAATATTAGACACGATGATTTTATTTTAATTATTTCCTTAAACAATTATACTACTAATTCTCGTTTTCTTATAAAACTACGATACTAATTTCAATTTTTAAATAAGCACGTATTATTATGTATATATATTTTAATAAAAATAACAACTCAATATTATATAAGATGATCTTATTTTGATTGTTTCTTGATAAAACTATAAACTAATTAATTGCAAAGCACGGGGTCTTATTCTTTATTATTTTTCTATAAAAAGAATATTTTTGAACCCATATTGAATTAAAAATTAAAGAATATCTATCAAAAAAAATCCTTCTCAAATTATATTATATAAGTTGCAAAAAATTTATTTAATAATGGTAACAAATTAATATTAGGTAACATGATTTTATGATTGTTTTATTGTAAACTATATTACTAATGTATGAGCCCGAATTTTCTTTATAATTGTTATTATAATTAGTAAATGGTTAAATTGATAAAATGTTAAAATTAAAGGTGATATTTGTAAATTATTAAAGTGTGTCGGGGAATATTCGTTCTGTCGGAAATATTAGGTAAAAGTACGACGGCGCTGAAATAGCCAATATCATTGGTGGGACCCACAACAAAATTTTGTCAGATGCAGAAAACGACATAAATAACCTTTTTAATAAAAATTGTCAACGATATTATCACTTTCAACCATTTAAATACCCGGTGATAAAAGTATAGTAGCGTGCGATATTCTAGAGCGACACACGACATTCCACAGTATAACACGGTATTGCACAATACTTCATATTATTGATTCAATAATTATTAAAATAACAACTGCATAATATTTCATATTATTGAACTCAATAATTGTCACAGTAGCAAATGCACTGTATTTCATATTATTATATCAATAATTGACATGGCACGATAAATCATATTATTTGATATGATATTATTAGACCAGTAAATATTATTAACAATTTCTAGAAAGTTCTGTCAAGGAAAGGAAAAATTTAATTGCGCATCGTTTATACGAAAGGCCCCCTCTTTCTTGGAAACGGTGCGATTGTCAAGATTGAAAGTCTATAATAATTATACTCATAAGAAATTAGTGAGCACCAGTTCATTGTAGCAATCACATGGAATTATGGATGTCACAATAATTGTCACAACATCTCATATTATTGAACCAATAATTGACATCGTAGCAAGGGTAGTAATGGAAAGTTGCATAAATGGAAGTCACGGGTATTAATTAGTTAGGCCGACTCATTATTTGAAGAACATTAATATATGTGATATTAATACATTAAGTCAATAATGTAGAAGACGAATAATATAATTAAAAATAAGGATAATGGAATAATCTTTTTGATAATGGATAAATCTTTTTGAATATATAATTATAATGGATGGAAATGGGTAATTATTATGTTTAAAGTAAAGATAATGGATGAAAATGGGTAATCATTATGTTTAAAGATAATGATAATGGATGAATAATATATTTATAAAATGTGGGATATTTTGGCTATAAATAGGAAGACTTAACATAAGAAAATCCATAACTTCCTTGCTTATACTTCCTTCCACTCTCTAAAAATTTCTTAGTGTAAGTTCTCTCTAAGGGTGTTAGCCTATCTTTAGTATTTGTGAAGATCAGTAAGAGTATGAGTATTGTTCAAGTAAGTCTTTCTATAAAAGTTGGTCAAACACTCACGCACATCACACGGTGTTTATAATTCTTCCTTTAAAAATGTTATTTTGAAAAACATCCTATGGAAGATTTTATTTTGAAATATTATTTTAAAGCTTATTATGTACACTACACAAGTTTATACTATATAGTCACTTTTGATAATTTCATAATATACAAGTTAGTGTACACCATATATGATAGTTACTAATTAAAGTATAAATATATTTAAGTTGATAAACTTCATAAAAGCAACATCCAATCACTTGTTTATTGAGGTAAGGGATATCATTTTCTTTCATACTCCTAAATCTAACTTACTATGGTAATTATTGCTTTTATAATTTCAAAAATGATTAAAAGTTCCTTTGAGGTTTGTGCTTCATCTAATATCATTTCACTTGAACTTTTTATTTACATGAACCTTCTTATTAAATTTTAAATTGTTATCTTTGAAATATGAATCTTGAATATCATTCTTCAATTTGACTCCACATTTTAGTCATCATGTTGGCAATTTAGATATTATTGGACTCTAGACAAATTAAATGTCAAATCTAGAATATTTATTCTTTTATCTTATTATTCTTACAACTTTCATTCATCCTTTATATCGCTGTTATTAAAATCAAGTTATTGTAAATATATTTGACTTGAGTGCAAAGATAATATGATTGGTGAATGTCTTTGGTCTGGATGCGAAAACGATATAATTGTTGAGTGTATTTGGTCTGTATGGCAAGGACACGTGGTAAAAAGTTCTCTTTAGTCCGTAATACAAAGATGGACTGTTGATTGACATGATCATAACCATCAGTGTTACAATTGAATATTTTGACCCGTAGTGCAAAGATGAACTGTTGATTTACATAATTATGTTCAGGAACTAATGATTGGTGTTACATGGATAAAATATTGATGCTAAACTTTAAAAGTGGAGAAGATTGTGGATAACATGATCTATTTTGTTCTCATAATTGATTGTTATTTATGTTACAGTTGTTGATCTAAAATTTGTTATCTATTATATTCTATCAAAATTTTCAATGCTGAAGTCTAAGGATAAGATGTTCATTATAATTTATTCGGTTGAATCTAACAATGAGTCGGTTGAATCGTCTAGTATAAAAGAATGATTCAGTTTTTATGCTATTTAATTATGTGCTGGAAATAAGTTATCCATAAAATTTAATGGAATGAATTATGTGTAATTATATCTCTCTTCTTTTCTTATCTCCCTCCCTCTCCTATGTTAGTGGAAAGCTAAAAAATTATTCAAGTCATGAATAAAATTTTATGGGATGAATCACATGCAATATCTCTCTCACTCTCGTCCTTTTATGTTAGTTAAAATATTTTAGAATTTGAAAACTTGAGGGAAAATACAGAAAAATAATATAATGTGTTTCAAATTATAAAATTATTATTAATTTTGAAAGTTAATTTGAGATATTGTTAAAACTCTGAATTAAGTATATTTGATAAGAACTATAAAATTTATTATTGACTTTGAAAAGTCAATTTAAAATATTAATTTTTAAACTCAAAATTAAGTTGATTTTATAAGAATTGTCAAATAATAAATTTTACAATTAATAGTAAATTTTGATAATTTACAGTATTTACGATTATATTGACTACAATTAAACTAATATTTATCATATTTGATTTTAAAATTTCTCATATTGGCTTCAAAAAGTAAACAATGATTTTAAATTTTGGAATTGAGAGAATATAAAAATTCAAAATTTCTCTCAATTCCAAAATTTTAATCAAGTTCTTATTTCACCATTTGTTACCCATTTTTTATAAAAAAAATTATTAAGTGATTTAATTTTTAAAATTTCTCATATTGACTTCAAAAAGTCGACAAATGATTTTAAATTTTGAAATTGAGAGAATATACATATATATTCAAAAATATATCCAAGTTCTTATTTCAGCATTCGTTACCCTTTTTTAAAAAAAAATTATTCGTGACAAAAAATGGAAAACTGTGAGTTTAAATACAAATATTATCTTCTAGACAATATCCACACTCAAATAAGTCCTCATTACAATTATTGATACACTATTTTACAAAATAGTGAGGACTACTAAAACAATATCTTTGATCTTGAACCATTACTCCACCACCAACCCATTCTAGTTCATTATATATTCTCGTCTCTGAGAAGAAAAAATGGAACAAAATAGAAAAATCTTGAGCTCATTTAGCCCGATAAAGAATATTATGACTAAGATAATGTCTTGAACCACAACAAATTATCCTTAGTTGAAGAAAAAAAAAAAATAGAATACAATAGACAACAAGTTTTAGATCAACAAATTATCTTTTCTTCAACAGTGAAAAAATCGATAATTCATTAGAAGAGTTAAGTAGAGAATGAAATCTACTATCATCATATGATATTTAAAAAGTCCATCATCGATATTTTATCCTGTAACATCAATCGATATACATCATAAATCAAATATTCATCTTTGCTCTACGGGCGAAAGATATTCATCGATTAGTCGTATTCATCTAAACACATTCATCATCTTTGCACTACGGGCCAAAGATATTCATCGATAAAATCATTCATCTTCTTTTTTGCTTTCTGGGCAAAGATATTCATCAAATCATTCATTCATCTTTGCATATCATCATTTCATCATTTAGATAAGGATGATGAAAAATATTTTAAAGAAAAGAATCCGGTGAAACAAAAGAATAAATATTAAAGATTAGTACTTTAAACAATCCAGTTCAAAAATACTTCATAAATAATCATGGTGGAGTAAAATTTAAGAATGATGACCAAAACATAGATCGATCAAAGATAGGAATCATAACGAACAATCTTGGACACGAGAAAAGAAAATTTAATTTTTACGTGAATAGTGTAAATTAATGAATGAATAGTCTTAGTATCGTGAATAGTCTTGAGTATCGTGAATAATAACTAACTCAACACTAAAGATAGAAATTTCACAAAAAAAATCATCATGCTTAGTAGTAATGAATAGTAACTGAATGAATAGTAACTTTCGTGAATAGTAACTTGAATAGTAACTTCGTGAATAGTAACTTCATGAATAGTAACCCAAACATGAAAAGTTCCAAATTTGATAAAAATTTCCAACCAATATTTGGCGTAATGATATTGAAGAAATAATATCATTTTGAAATAAAATAACATCCACTTACCTCGAAAAAATAGTACTTACATTTGGAATCTTTGGATATAGTCTTTGAAAGAACTTGCCATATATAGATACTCAAAGTACTAAAATACTCACAAAAATACGCTCGATATTATAGAGAGAAAAGAGAAAAATCTTTAGTTTACGGTGTGATTTTCAATTCTAACCTAAGCACCTATTTATAGGAAATTGCTTAGAACACTAAAGTAAAAAATTTAATATAATAATATTATATATAAACAAAATTCATACCCACATCTTGAATCAAATTGAATTCACCATACACATATTAAAAGATGCCCACAACATATAAAAAAACGTTTTTATTAATAAAAATAAATAAAACTTCCAAAAATCAATTATTTGAACTTGAACTTGATAATTCATAATAAATAGCCCTTTTATCGGAAAATTTGAATCTCGCGACTTTTTATAGGAAATTCAATTCTCTACAACTTTGAAGAAAGTTTTTCCAAATTCAAAATATAAATTGGCCAAAAAATCCACATACAGACGATTTTACAGTTATAATCAAATTTCGATCGAGAAATGGGGTCCATGAACACACAAAAACATGTGTTAATCATTTAATGCAACAAAAATACTCTTCCTCCTCATATACTCATATATCCCACATTCATTGTAAAAATATCATCATTATTATATTATAATAATATAATAAAATATTATTTTATCGAGAAAAGATAAAATATCAATTTTTAACAATTGTCACTTTAAAAATTTTTCTCCATCTATATCCACATAAAATCAATATTTTCCTCATCATATAAATCGATAATTAATTATTCACAAATAATATTACTGAGAATCACGATCTTGTGACGGTAGTTCCCGAAAAGAGGGGCTTTCGATAAAAATTTCTCTTCTTGGGCCTGATTAGGTGACGAAACCTCTCCTTGAGCGAACTTTCTAGACATTGCCAATAATGTTTTCTAATAATATTATTAGGATAATATGAATTATTGATTCGATAATGGAAAATATTGTGTAGTGACAATTATTGAAACAACGATAATATAAAAAATCAACGCAACAATTATTGAATCGATAAAATAAAATCTTGAGCGATAATTCTTTGTAACAATTATTGAGTAGTGCCTTCTTACGTAAGAATCGATAATTGGTGCAATCTGGTGTCTTCTTGTCTGACAACAGCGTATTCTTGTGTTTTAACCACGAATATATTCAACACTATTAATCTGTGATAACAACTACTGTGGTTATTTATAAACAACTTATACTTGTCGTTTTCTTCATCCAATCGCTTTTTCGTTATGGGGCCCACAAAATTTATTTGTAAATCGAATATTCTCAATGGTAAGAATATTCCCGACGACGAATAATATTCTCAAACAATGATGAGTATTTTATAACCACTTGCTTATTTAAAATATTTGCGCATTTTACCCATGTAACTAACCACATTAATCAAATCAACCCTTCTTATTTCAAAATAATAAATAGAAATTAAATTTTATTTATTAAAAATTTGGGGTCTTCTGACCTCCCTCCTTATGAAATTTAAATCCTCGAAATTGACGTACGTAGGACGTCTTTCTTTTCTTATCCAAATCTTGGCGTACCTTTACTTCTTAATACGTTAAATCTTACGCTATCTCGTCCTTGTTTCTACTTTCGATAATATGGTTCGAATTAGTCCACATATTTACGTAACATCGATCGTGAAAAAATGTTATGAACACGTCATCGTCGTACTTGGCGGTAAAAAAGCGAGTCATATAGGCCATAGGTTCCTATTCGATCGAGGATTTCAAATGGACTAATAAATCGAAGGTTTGAGCTTTCCTCACATCATGATTCTCGCTTTTGGAATAACGACTTCTTGCATCTTCTTCTTCATATTCATCGACTCGAGTCAGTAGCTTGAGCGACTTTAAATTTATCGATTAAAGTCGATTCTAATCGTATATTCGTTATCTTCACGCGAGTTCTTGGAATCTTTAACTCTATCTCCATCTTTTATAA
Source organism: Panax quinquefolius (assembly GCA_020205615.1). NCBI lineage: Eukaryota > Viridiplantae > Streptophyta > Magnoliopsida > Apiales > Araliaceae > Panax > Panax quinquefolius. Next base: position 34,856,762 of record CM035165.1, read on the forward strand.
GTCGTCTGCGAAATGGGTATTTGTGTTAACAATATATCGCACTTCGTAACCACATACGATTTTTTACTCAACACGTCGGCTACCACGTTCGTTTTTTTTTCGGGATGGTATTGAATGGTATAGTCGTAATCTTTCAAATCGAGCCTCGCTTGAGTTCTTGCGTGTTGAGTTCTACATTCCTCGCTCCATTTCGAATTTTGTATCTCTCTGAGTCAGTTTTGCGTTAATGGAATAGCGATTAGAATAATATCCTTCCACGAATCTCAGATAATAACCAACTAAGCCTAAAAGCTACGTATTTAGATTCTTGACTTAGGTTGCTCTCAACTGTGACTCATATCCCAACCTTGGATAGCGCGTCACAATGACACCTATCGATTTACTATCACCGCGAATATGGCGTCCCCTACGAGATGCGGCGGTGTATTCCACAAAGTCAGTCACCGGATAAAGGCTCGGTACAAACTTCTACGAGTTGAATTTTAACTCCACGAAGTTCAATAGGAGCCATGAGATTTTAGAAATGGGTTTTGTCTTAGGGTTCAAAGTCGATACAAAATTGATATCACACTTTGGGAGTAAGCGAGAAATTTTTGAAAAAATACGTCGGAAATTTACTAACAATAGAAATATCATTCAAATCGGCGTATTTTTGTTCAAGTCCATAACATGGGCTAAGAAAACTTGACATCCGTTTTTCAATAAGCGAATGACTTTATGGCTTGATATGAAAGTGTTTGACTTGATGGTTTGGTTGCTTGAATTGAATAACGGTTTGCTTAGGAATATGAAAACTATGACCTTACGAAAGCAATCAATTTTGGCATGATGAGTGGTTAATCGATCGATCCCCCCAAATCACATCAAAAGCAAGTATCTTTAAAGAAATAAAATTGACGGTAATGTGATGGTGCCAACTTGGATCAAACAAGATTTATAAGCGGTGGATGTAACGAAAGTTTCTCTATGCGGAGTTTCAACAAATAAGTCAAAGTCTAATTTTCTCCAGTCGAGTTTAAAGCGTTGAGTATAAGCGGAGAGATAAATGAATGGGTAGAAGCCGGTATCTAATAAGGTATAAACTTCGTAAAATTTATAATTAACTAACTTGAGTACTAACCGTTTGGGTTCTTCGCATTTTGACCGATCGCGAAAAACGCTCTTCGAGGCAGATTGACTTTGACTTTTCAGGGAATGACCTTTTGAGTCACCATCCCCCATTGGACTTGGTTTATTTCTGCGTATGATCTCGGCGATATGACCTTCTTTTCCACAATTATAACATACCTTGGAAGGTTGTGAGCAGTTTGGACTTATGTGTCCCTCTTCTCGCATCATCTGTAGCATCTAGCTGGCGGTCTTTCTCCTCCTCTAAAATTAGTTTCTTTGGTGTTGGTGTTGCTTGAAGCGTCTTCCGTCATTGTTAAATCTTCTCTTCTTGAAATTTCCACTTGAGTTATTTCTTACTATTATCTTGGCCATGATTACCACTTTGAAGTGGTTACCATTTCTGGCATGATAATTTCCTCCACGATGGTTATCATTGTTAGATGGCCAATGTTATCCACCATGATCGATTATCATCGAGTTGTTGGTCATTATTCTTGATTGGTAGACTCGTTATCGGCGCTCGATAAGCGAGCCTATTCACAACATCTGAATATAAACAAAGTTTGTGAGAAATGAGGTATTGACGTATTTTGGGTTTGAAACCTCGCTTGAAACATTAGCGTCATTCTCTCCTCATTATCAACCAAATGGGATCTGAATCGGGACAACTCGGCAAACTTAACCCGTCTTTGCGACACGTTCGTATTGTTTTGCTCGACTTGATGAACTCTACCTCCTTCGTGTGATGAATACTTTCGGAAAAAATACTTGTCGTTGAAACAATTCTTGGAACTTCTCCCAAGACATCTTGATCACGGTAAAATTGAGATCGCGCTTCTGATTCCCACGATAATCTGCCTCTCCTCGTAACATGAAAGTGGCGAAAGGAACCTTTTGCTCCTCTGGCATCCCAAGACATCAAATATCTTAGTGATCTGCTTTATCCACGTCTCTGCTGTAAGTGGTTACGGCTTTCCCAAAAACTCTGGGCGGTCTAACTCCTTGAAGCTTAGCGGTGACCATCAAGTGAGTTGCCGGTGTTTCCACTTTATTTTTGAGCGATAGTCTTTCTCGTTTGGTTTTGCATGAATTCTAGAAAGTTCCTAAACATCCCATCGTTCATCATCTCTTTCGGTGGTGTTGTTCACGGGAGGAACATTGCCGACTGTTGCGTTCTCCTCGTTGGTGAGCAAAGGTGTCTCCACGGTCTCATTTACTCCACTTATTAACATTCTCGATCGACATTCTTAAATCTTCTTGCCATAAAATAAGGGTTAATTAAACAAATTAACAAATCACATAATACCCTATATTATGATGAGCCAACAAATAAGCTTAGGTAGGACACCTTGGCGAAGGATTTACTCGTCTCTCCCCTCTGGTTCTATTCCCGATCTCATGGAGATCATATATCTCTAAGCTCGATATACCAGCTGTGGCGCCCCCAAAATAGGTCCATTCATCACCCATTACGAGTGCGCCAATACATGAGTGCGAAAAACAACTACAACTTCATTAATACAATTGTCGTGCAAAATCGACAACACACAAAACATGAGTTTAAATACAAATATTGTCTTACAGAGCAATATCCACACTCAAATAAGTCCTCATTACAATTATTGATACACTATTTTACAAAATAGTGAGGACTACTAAAACAACTGTCTTGAACCATTACTCCACACCCCAGACTAGTTCATTTATATTCTAAATCTCACGAGAAGAAAAATGGAACAAAAAGGAAAAGGGTGAGCTCAACTAGCCCGATAAAAGAATATTATGACTAAGATAATGTACAACAAATTATCCTTAGTCTTGACGAGGAAAAAATCGATAGAATCTGATAGACAACAAGTTTTAGATCAACAATTGCGGTGAAAAACAACAATTCATTAGAAGAGTTAAGTAGAGAATGAAATCTACTATCATCTATGAATTTAAAAAGTCCATCATCGATATTTTATCCTGTAACATCAATCGATATACATCATAAATCAAATATTCATCTTTGCACTACTGGCGAAAGATATTCATCGATTAGTCGTGTTCATCTAAACACTGTTCATCTTTTTACTTTTGGGCGAAAGATATTCATCGATTAATTCGTATTCATCTAAACACTGTTCATCTTTTGCCTTCTGGGCCAAAGATATTCATTATAAAATCATTCATCTTTGCACTACTGAGCCAAAAGATATTCGATTATATCATCATTTAGGGTGAGGATGATGAAAAATATTTTAAAGAAAAGCGAATCTAGTGAAACAAAAGAACAAATATTAAGGATTAAATACTTTAAACAATCCAGAGTTCAAAAATACTTCATAAATAATCAGTGGAGTAAAATTCAAGAATGAAGACCAAAACATAGATCCAATCAAAGATAGGAATCATAACGAACAATCTTGGACACGAAAAAGAAAATTTAATTTTTACGTGAATAGTGTAAATGATAAAATGAATAGTGTATAGTATATCGTGAATAGTCTAACAGTATCGTGAATAGTAACTCAAACACTAAAAGATAGAAATTTCACAAAAAAAATCATCATGCTTACGTGAATAGTACTAAGTGAATAGTAACTTCGTGAATAGTAACTTCATGTGAATAATAACTTCGTGAATAGTAACTAAATGAATAAGTAACCCAAACATGAAAAAGTTCTAAATTTGATAAAAATTTTCAACCAATATTTTGGCGTAATGATATTGAAGAAATAATATCATTTTGAATAAAATAACATCCTTACCTCGAAAAAGAAGAATAGTACTTACATTTGGAATCTTTGGATATAGTCTTTGAAAGAACTTGCATAGTATAGCAATACTCAAAGTACTAAAATACTCACAAAATCGCTCGATATTATAGAGAGAAGAGAGAAAAATTTTAGTTTACGGTGTGATTTTCAATTCTAACCTAAAGCACCTATTTATAGGAAATTGCTTAGAACACAAAATGAAAATTTAATATAATAATATTATATATAAACAAAATTCATACATACCACATCTTGAATCTGAATTTCACCACATACCATGCACATGTTAAAGATGCCCACAACATATAAAAAATGTTTTTATTAATAAAAATAAATAAAACTTCCAAAAATCAATTATTTGAACTTGAACTTGATAATTCATAATAAATAGCCCTTTTATCGGAAAATTTTGAATCTCGCGATTTTTTATAGGAAATTCAATTCTCTACAACTTTGAGAAAGAAAGTTTTTCCAAATTCAAGCAAAATTGACCAAAAATCACATATGAGACGATTTTACACAATTATAATCAAATTTCGATCGAGAAATGGGGTCCATGACACACAAAACATGTGTTAATCATTTAATGCAACAAAAATACTCTTCCTCCTCATATATTCATATATCCCATATTCATTGTAAAAATATCATCATTATTATATTATAATAATATAATAAAATATTATTTTATCGAAAAAGATAAAATATCAATTTTTTAACAATTGTCACTTTAAAAATTTTCTCCATCTATATCCACATAAAATCAATATTTTCCTCATCATATAAATCGATAATTAATTATTCACAAATAATATTACTGAAATCACGATCTTGTGATGACGGGTAGTAGTTCCCGAAAGAGGGGCTTTCGATAAAATTTCTCTCTTCTTGGCGCATTGATTAGGTGACCAAACCTCTCCTTGAGCGAACTTTCTAGACATTGCCAATAATGTTTTTTAATAATATTATTAGGATAATATGAATTATTGATTCGATAATGAAAAATATTGTGTAGTAGTGACAATTATTGAAACAACGGTAATATAAAATATCAACCTTGACAATTATTGAATCGATAAAATAAAATCTTTGAGCGATAATTCTTTAAACAATTATTGAGTAGTGCCTTTCTACGTAAGAATCGATAATTGGTGCAATCTGGTGTCTTCTTGTCTGCAACAACGCGTATTCTTGTGTTTTAACCAAGGGTATTCCAAAAGTATTAACAGTAATAACAAGCTATGTAGTTATTTATAAACAACTTATACTTGTCGTTTCTTTCATTCAATCGCTTTTTGTTATATGGGACAAATAAGTATTTTATAACCACTTTATTTATTTAAAATATTTCAATTTTACCCATTAACTAACCACATTAATCAAATCAACCCTTACTATTTCAAAATAATAAATAGAGGAATTAAATTTCATTTATTAATAATTTGGGGTCTTACATTAGCGTTTTATCCAGTATCTTTTCATGAAAATAGTCTTCTGAGCATTCTTTAATTTTACTCTACAAAGCAGTATCATGTTAACAATTGGGACGTTATCAATTCTTAGATAAATTAATTCTTGAACTTGTTTAATTGAATTCTTATATCATTATCATCATCCTCATGTTTATATTTTGTTGAAAAGTCATACGTGATTCCGTAGTGCGTAGATGGACTTTGGTATGATTATTGAGGGGATTATTGATTATAATCATGGCCGTAATGTTACAAATGATGTGATAAAACTCTCATCGAATTCATGAGTAGTGCGTTGATGGATGATTGTTGGCATGATCATGACCATTAATGAATACTGAAATATTCTTGGCCGTAAGCATAGATAATTGTGGTCGTGATACTTAAAGAATATCCTCGTAGAAGTAGTAGTGCGGGGGTGATTCAATGATGTGAATTATTTATTAAGCTGAGTCTCAACGATAAAAGTGATGAAAAACCTTTTAAATCATAAATGATAGTAGATTTCATTCTCTACTTGACTCTTTTAATGGATTGGTTGTTTCGCTGCAGTTAAACTTGATATTTATTATATTTTATCTGTTTAACATTGTTGAAGGCTAACGATAAATTATTCTGCATTATCTTAGTCATAATATTTCTTCTTGGGCTAGTTGAGCTCACCTTTCTTTCACCGTTCTCTTCTTGAAAAATGAGAACGTAAATGGGATTAATCGAGAACAGCAGTGATGGTTCAAGATGGTGTATTAGTAGTCCTCACTATTCGTGAAATAGTGTGATAATAATTGTAATGAGGACTTTTTTGAGTTTGTATAATCTACAGTAGACAATATTTTGTATTCAAACTCACAGTTTATGTTTTATCGTATTGTATACGACAGTTGTATTATTAAGTTGTATTTGAATTACGTATCGTGTATCTGGCGACTCAAGATGGGTGATGTATACCTAATTTTGGGGCGCGTCTCATTTTGCTTGTCATATACATTAACCATTTAACGAGAAAAATGACGTGTGATATACATGGCGAGGAGAGAGAGGTTGAGTTGGATAACTAATTAAATTAAATTATACTTAATTCTATAACAAATAGTTAAACAAAATATAAATCCAATTAATATACATAACAAATAATTAAATTAATTAATTAATTAATTAATAATAAAAATAAATTAATGAATAATTTTTACAAATGTATTTATATAAATTAACAAAATATAAATCAAATTAATATATATAACAAATAATTAAATTAAATTAATTAATTAATAATAAAATTAATTAATTAATAATTTTTACAAATATATTTATATAAATTAATTAATTCATATTTTTTTTAAAATTTTAAATATTTTAATTTCACTTTAAAAATATAAAATTATCTAAAATTTTATAATTGAGAGATTATTATTATTATTATTCTTATTCTTATTTTTAGTCTTCTAATTCCTATTCTTCTTCGCAAACCAGACTTCTCCCCTACTACCACCACCATCCATCTTCTATTCCCCCGTCCCTCCTCCTCCCTACAAACCATCACTACCTTTTCTTTCTTCCACTTTATTAATTGGATCGGTTGTTCTTTTCCGGCGGCCTCTCAAAAATCTATCTATCGATCTATGTTTGCAAAATTCGGAGCTATGATCTGAAGTGGGGGGTGTATGGGATTGGCTTCGGGGGTTTCAGATTTGCTGGGGTGGGGTTTTGGAAGTTGATCCGCTCGGATCTGTTTTTGGAAGTTGATCCGCCCGGATCTCTAATCTCTGTTCTTGATTTGCTTTCGAACTATATTCATGTATTCCAAACAGTTTAATTATTCTCATTCTCTTTTTTGTCTTATTCATTTGTATATATCCGTATATGAGCCTTTCACCCATTATCGGTTCTTTTCTATTCCTCCCAGTAGGTAATGAGATATAGTTGGGGTTGATTTTGTAGGAGAGTACTGCACTACTGGATTTAGCTATTACCACATCTTTAATCTTACCTCATCTTTAATTTGGGAGTTCTATTCATAATTAATTCAGATTTGTTGTTAGATTTGGATCCTTCTTTTGGGGAAATCGATATTGTGAATAAGGTTTTTATTTATCTTTAAAAAAGTATTGTGTTTTTTTTACTACATGTATGTCAGGTGACGAGCCCTCTAGGGTGAGTCCATTCAATAATTGAGTCCACCTCGTTTTGTTGCATATGCAATAAGTATAGTTTTACCTTTTTTTAATTAATGAAATCGGTGATTTTAAGAAAAATTAATGTATAAAATTATTAATTAATAATAAAATATATTAATGTATAATATTTACAAATGAATTTATATAAAATTAATTAATTCATATTTTTTTATAAGTTTTAAATATTTTAGGTTCACTTTAAAAATATAAAATTATCTAATATTTTGAAATGGAGGGATTATTATTATTATATTAATTTTTTTAATTTAATTTTTAGCAATATATATATATATATATATATATCATATTTAAGTTATTAATTTTTTCTATTTTATAATTGTGAAGTTAAAAGATTTTATTTGGTTACTTTTTTTTATTGTTTTATTTGCTTAACTTGTCTTAATTGTTGACTTTTGGATATTTTATTTATTTTTTACCATGACATGTCACGTGGACATATATATATATATATATATATATATATATATATATATATGACATAATCAAAGTCTATCTGTATATGTACTAATCCGTTAAAAGTCAAACGATTTAATGAAATTTATATTATTTGTAAAAAAAATGTAGTTCGATGGTCGAATGAAAAAAAAAATCAGTCCAATGATGTATTTGTAAACCGAGGTCAAGTAGAGTGAGAAAAGTATATTTAACCCGCCTACATGCAGTTGATGATAATAATATAGGTATAACAATACAAGAATTTATAATGCAGAAAAAGGCAGAAAAATGTATTAAAATGGCAAGTACCAATCACAATGCAATTCATGCACAGATTATTGAACCAAATTGATATATATAAGGCAGAGAAGGAATAAAATGGATATGTTGAACCAAATTAAACTAAATTCAGTACAACTGAATCAACCAAATAAGATTATTGAACCAAATCAGATTAAAAGGCAAAATGCAAGTCACTATAATCGGTCTACCAGATCAGATTATATATTCAAACAAAATCAAAGTAATGAAACCCTAATTCAAAGAGACCCAAATCATAATTTCAATCTCAATTTCAGCCATTTCAGACTGAAATCCTAATTTCAGACCTAAATCCAAATTTCAAACACAATTTCAGACCCAATTTCAACAAATTAACAATCCTTGAACAATTTCCATGCACGTTCCTCCTATCCGAATGTTAGACCCAAATAAAAAATAACACAAATATAGACCAATAATTCTAATTCATGTATAAATCTTGAACTGACAGTGAATAATGGTGTTTCAATTTACCCTAAAACTACCTTAAGCCATTGTTTCTGGCGGCGGCAACGCAGCTGCAATGGAAGTGGTCCGACGAGTGTGCCCTCCGACGTCGGGCAGTAATTAGTGGAAATGAGAGAGTGAGATGCGATGAGAGTGACAGATGAGTTGTAAACTAAGACGAATGAGTGGTAAACTGAGAGTGAGATGATGAGAGAGAGAGAGAGAGAGAGAGAGAGAGAGAGAGAGAGGCATGAGAGATGGGAGTTATGGGATGAGGCGAATGCTAGAAATGAATCTGATTAGGGTTTATAACTTATTTTGTCGAAATTATTATTGGTTTGGCAGGACTGTTGGCGCCAAGAAAAGGCCACTATTTCCGACGAAATTCCGTCGAATTTAATGTATTTACGAATGACTTATCTTCGATGAAATTTTTTGTCAAAATAATATTATGTTCGACAGAATTTTGTCCGTCAAAAATAAATTCGTCAAAATTAGTCATTTTTCTTGTAGTGTAATGGATTACAAATTATTTTTCTTTTCCAAATTACAAAGTTGAAAAGTTTTGAAAAAGTATGGAAGTCCAATTAGGCAGGTACAAACCCCACGCTTGGTCTAGTCAAGCACAATAAATTAATTCAAGCAAAGCGGCATGCATGTGGGTTTGTGTATAAGAACCATAATTTTCTTGACCCAATTACCCTTCTCGGAAGCACCTATATAAACATGCTCGATCGATTAGATACATGTACACAACTATCTCAACTAATAATTTTATTAGCCAAGAGACATATACAATATATATTTGAAAATTTAAGATTTATTTATAGCAATCAAGCAATGGCAAATTTGGCACCGAGGTCCATTGTGGTGGCACTTTTCCTCCTCGCAATAGTTCTCTCCCCAGCAATGCCATGTGAGGCAACTCGACTGCCTCAGCGAGGTTCATAAATAATTCTATAAATGCATTTATTACATATAATTAATTAGTAAATCAATTCATTTTCCTTTAGCATAAATTAAGTTTTCTGATTTGTATATATAATTAATTACTTAATGAATTATATAGCTGTTGATTTGAATTAAATATTCCCACAGAGCTACTTCAGAGAGGCCTTCAGAGAGGCCCCATATGTCCTGCTTGTGTGTGTTGTACACCTCCGCCACCGGGCAAATGTTGTGTTCGTTGCTGTGCTAATCCATCTCCTACCAGTCTTCAATCTCAAATTATTAATAATGTTTCACCGTGAGAAATCGATATATCGATCTCAATCTCAATCTAAACCTAATAATCCGCACTTAATTTCATATAATAAATTTCACATTAAATAATAGGAAACTTATTTTTTCACATATTTTCACATGTAGGGCCACATATTAGATGATGTGTCAATTTTTTATTAGCTAATATGTGGGTCTTACATGTAGAAATATCAAAAAATAATGTGAAAATATCAATTTCCTGAATTGCTACTATTAGCGTGATATCGCCTGATTAGTTGATAAAAGTTTATCATGTAAACTTTTAAGTATTTGTTTTATTACAACTTTAATGTAAGTCGAAATAAACATCAATAAAATTATATATATTATGTTTTGTTACAACTTTAATCTACTTGCTCCTTTAGTTTCCACATCATATTACTCCTTTATGTTAGCCTCCTGGTAAACTTTCACATTGAACTCTACTTTGGAAAGTCTTTCTCGTCAGAGGCTTTTTTACAAATTTATATGTGAACCTTTGTATAATTAATTCCTCTTAATAGTTGTAAAAAATGATAATGATATAATATTATATAGGAGCAGGTTTTAATAATAAATCATAATTTCATAAAATTTATATTCTTATTGTGGAATAGAAATATTCTGATGAGATAAGCAATTGGGCCGGTGATTGGTACCAACTGGCCCCGTAAAGATCAATGGTCAAAGTTTACACATTTCAAAATTGGATTGCATATCCTTTCTCCCAATCAAAAGTCAAAAGAAGATTTAGTCCAGTTGAAAAGATTAATGGGATATTAGCCTAGTGGTTTAGACTGTGGTATAAGTAGCTCACCTTTTAGGTCTCATGTTTTCTTCTTATTTAAGTGAGTTTATTTCTTATTTACTCTTTATGTGAGATTTTTTTTTGGGTCTTTATGTGAGGAGTTCTTCTACTGCGGGTAGCTATCGGTGCAATTTTTTAATTTTTTTACTCCCAAACAATTAATGTGATTTATTAGAACTAAAATTTTTATAAAATTCAGTGATTTAGGTGTCATTTGGATACATGTAAAAAACAAAGTTGTATAACAGGGTTGCACAGACTGTACAACCTTGTTTTTTGTCCCCAAAAAAATTAACAATCCCCAAAATAAAAAAAATTATCAGTAGCAAGAACAACCCCCAAAATCCGATCACCCGAGACTTATTGTTTTGTCAGAGTTGTTTTTGGGTTTGTGAGATTTAATTGATTCTTGATAATATACTTGATTATCAAATTATATTATAAAAAAAAATTGTCATCTGGTTATTTTGATTGGTTGAGTCATTCGTTTGTAATTAACATACATACCAATGCAATGACAAGATTCACACTTGGATGAAATTTGATTGTTTTTGATAATGTACTTAATTATGGAATTATATTTTGAGATTTATTTTTAGGTGAAATTAATTTGATTGATTTTTGATGATATTGTTGATTATAAAATTATATTGTATAAAAGAAAATTGTCCTTACTTCAACTGATTGAGTCATTCGTTTGTGATTAACTTGCATACCAATGCAATGGCAAAAGTCCACACTTATGAACTCTAATAAATAATTAATTAAACTGAATGAGTCCAGCAAAAAATAATTAAACAAGGATATCTATATGGAACCAACGTACTATATAATAGTAATAATTAATACGTGGAGTATTAACTTGCATGGAGAAATGAAGGGAGAGCTAAGATAGAATGATTTATACGAGTACTACAATATTAAATCTAGAGGTGTTAGCCGAGCAGAGTAGCTCGATACTCGACTCGAGATCGATTCGAAAATATGATTCAATACTACTACAAAACAGTAAATAGACAACGCGAAAAAAATATTGTGATTTCAGTCAGAAAAACGTCGTGGTTAAAGGTGTTATCTATTTGACACCCTTACACAACGTTTTTAAAACGTTGTAGTTAAACACAATACATAACGTTTTTTAAGAAAAAAAGTAGATTTGTTTTTCAAAAATTATCAGATGCTTAAAAATGTTGTAAAAAATATGATTCCACAACTTTTTTGGATAAAAATGTTGTTCTTTAGTATATCAGACAACGTTTTTTAAATGTTGTAGATAAAAAAAAAAGAAAAAAAAAGGATGTGGTCCACTTATATTACCAATGCACCTGCAATATGCTAATGCCATAATATATAGCCAAAATGTATCAACCATTCAAAATACATCCCAATAATATCATTCGTTTACAGTTTCAAATTACTACATCCACAAAATATATACCAAAATGTCCATATATACATCTCAAATTCACTTTTCAATCTACAAAATAAACCACAATAAACTAAACTATTCATAAAATTAAGCTACTACCTAAGCATGTGCAAAAAAGCCTAGGTTCTCCCAAAATACGCCAGTAACTTTTGCTCTAGCACTAGCCATGGATGGCAGTAACTTTTGCTCTAGCACTAATAGATTCTTGAGAGAAGGTTAACTCCGCTTCGTTGCTTCGCTACTTTGCTTAACCTGCAAAGAAGCCTAACATCAATGGCTCTCAGAAGTTCCTTCCTATATAACAACATCAAATATGAAACTTAAGTGGTTGTTAAAAATCTCAGAGAGAGAGAAAAAGAGCATTGGGAGACCCATTTGCAGATATCCAGAATACAATAGATGACCATATAGCATGTCAAAACACTAGTATTGATTAGTTAAAATGAATTACAAAGATTACTACTTATGACAAGCACTTAAACCAATTTTGAGAACGACAAATGATATCGATCTTAACTTAGAGCAAATGAGCACATTAGAGTGCCACGTAGCATTTTAACCATAGTCCTTTGAAAGTGATCCGTTAAGTAGTGAAACATCGCGATTAAAATAAGCGATCAACAATGAAGAATTGTCATGGCTTCAAATTACGAATATTTGTTATACTAGCTTACACCAATAATAAGAATATGAAGCATTAGATGCAAATATCTGAGACCTACAAATGACAGATAGAGAGAGTATTACTTTGTTGCATCTCGCTGCCATCAGGTGCCGTATCCTTGCCCTCTCGCCCTTTCTTCGCAGACCTTTTCCCCATAAGCTCCTATAGGCCTATTAATTCACCGGGTATCAAAGGAGACATTTCTCTTCCGAAAGCGTGACTTGGGACTTGTGCAACACGGTGAGAGGGCTTCCCCAAGTAACTGTGTGTAGAGGAATGTATAGAGGTAAAACATTTGCCATGGTTTTGCTGTGTTCACAATTTCCTAAAAACAACGCAAACTGATCACAATGATCTTGGTTTGGAACTAAAATGTTCATCGTAGAACATAAGGTTACTCCTGTCAAACCTTGAGAAGAGCTAATTAATTAAATACTTGTGGATTGTACTACTATAAAATTTACGTACTACAAGAATAAAAAATTTACATGGTATTAGTAAGTAATTAATTCACAATGAAATGATTAGTCTACTCTGTACTCACCGCAAGATAGATAGTGGTAAAAATAGCAATAGTCCAATACCGACCAAGATATGTGTCAACTAAGAAACCACCAAGAACAGAGGATGCTTGCGAAATCCCCAAGAAATTATTAACTGCATTTCCATTAAAAACACATTAAAAGATATGTGTTGTCTATTTACTTGTGGATTGTAGTAGTGACTGATGTCATATATATACCTGAAAACACATTAAAAGCAATTTCCTTTGATTTCTATATGGAGAAAAAGAAATACTTCTTCGGAAGTAACCGAAAATAGCCGATATAATTGGACCATAAACTTTTCTTTTAAGAATGTGTGTAGTCCTTTTACCAAATTTAATAAAATCGTTATATCTAAGATATTATTTGTCACACTTGCATTAAATGGTATGACCATCGGCCGTTTAACCCCACGAGCCTCGCCTAGAATATTAAAATCCTTTCGAACTAATTCTTCCCGAAAACATGCATGCATGAGGAGGATCGGTTTCATGTAATTTGAAAAACTAATACTCACAACATAACTAAATAATTAATTACACGAATATAAATATCAAATACCCGCCTCCCAAGACTGCTAAATGTATTGCCATTTATATATTGTATTTCATGAAATGCGATTCTGAAAGATAACTCCCGTTTTCCAAGCAATAACGGAAATAAGTAAGAGAGAGTGGAGAGAGGCGTGATGTTGTATACATTTGAGGGATGTTTGATGATGAATTAGATAAAGTTTCTATAAAATATTTGTTTTCATGATTTCTATCGTCCATGAAGTCTCTAGTGCTACTAAATCCCTAGTAATTCTTACTTCTATACTATGTTGCTGCACCACCTTCAATTTTTCTATCTCCTTCATACACTACAACATTTCCATTACTAATTTCTTTGGTCTTTAAATAGTCTCCCCCGCTATCAACATGTAAAGAACACCTATCTGCCGCCACATGATACAAATTAATAGATTGATTGATTATGTAAAGACTTTCAAAGTTCACGAACAAACTTATATTTAGGACAGATGAAATCTTTCTCACAAGGAAGAATTCCCTTTCTGTTGAAGAAAAATTCTCCCTCGCATTTCAGCAACAAAATTTAAACATAAATATTTCAGAGAAACAATTAGAAAAAAAAACTCACAAGGTGTTCTCTGAATAAGAGCTCTTGAACAAGTTGATGTTTAAATTCCTAATAAAAAAAAAAGAAGTTTTCAATTTAGTGATCGAGCAGCATACAGGAAGGAAATGACAAACAAACAAAATTAAAAAATTTACAATAGGGAAATACAAATCAATTAAAACATACCTAGGAGCGGACTCGCAGCGATCAGTTTTTAGGGATTCGATGAGTTGGTCCTTCGTCTTGGTGTTTCCTTTAATTAAAACGTCGTGGACTCGCAGCGGAACTCTCTCCGATGTGAGTCGACGGAGTAGGTTCTCCATTTTCTCTTTTTTGTCACGTATTCTCGACTCTTCGGTGACTGGTTCTTCTTCTTCATTGAAATCTTGGGACCAAACAAACAACAAGACCAAATTTAGAGCACAAAAACAAAACAATAACAAGTTCCCACTAAAATTTACCTCTACACTTATCCTCTTGAGAAGAGAACTCTTCAATCTCATCATCTACCTTACACCAAGACACCACCGCTCTCAAGCTTCGGGCAACCGGTGTGGGCCCCCGCCAAGGAGCTTGAGTGTCCAAACTTCGGATCCCACTCACCGGTGGGTGATTCAAAATCATCGTCACCGAATTGGCCGAATCGTAGGGAGCAGATTTGCGGAGGTCGACGGTTGTCGAAATTTGGTTTAGGTGACGAATCTTTTCCGACAGTGATTTGGGGTTCAATCTAGGTCAAAATCGAGCCCTAAATGAATGATGACGGAGTAAAATCAAATGGCAAAAAATGAAGGGGGAGAGAATGATTTTGAATCTGGAAAGCTGGAGGGATTTGTGAGACAGGATGGAGGGATGAGAAAGAAGGAAGAGAGGCGAGGGCTGATAGAGCGAGAAAAAGAAAATAAAATCAAACTCTTTAAATTGATAAAGATTTTTAGCTCCGTGTTTTTCTTCATAGACAACGTTTTTTAAAAAAAATGTTATCTAGTTAAAACAAAAAAAAATGTCTTTTTAAATAGATAACGTTTTTGCATATATATCTACAACATTTTTTTAAAAAATGTTGTGAAAAAAAAACCACAAAGTTTTTTTATAAAAACGTTGTGGTTTAAGTGTTGTCTATTAGGTACTTTGTACTGGTGCAAAACTTTAATTCGAAGTTGATTCGAGTCGAATATGATTCATACTCATTTTCTGTTTAATGATACACGAGTCAAATTCGAGTATACCAGTGTTCGCTCAGATTAGGGTTCGAGTATTTCATTTTTTCTTGAACCATACTCGATACCTGCTCGATGGATCATATTCGAATACTAGTCTGATCCATACTAATAAGCTAAATATGTGATATTTGTATCAATCTTTATAATTTATAAAGTGTAGTATTAAATTGTGTAAACTTGTACTTGAATAAATCAGTGAATTGATTGTCAATTCGTATTACATTCTTTGTAATTTCTTTACATAAATAAAAGTAAAAGACTTTTATATATAAACATTAGTTCAAAAATCAATTTAGTATGTACTTCAGTATTAAGCGAAATGGTTCATATTCGAAACTTTATTTGAAGGCTCGTGAGTAACTCGTTTTGTAAACGAGTCGAGTACTTACGAGCCGAGTAGGTCCAAGTAATGATCCGAGTCGAATCTGGCGCAAAATTAGAAATTCCTTATCGAATTCGAGTTGAATTCGAGCTCAATTTTTTCGAGTCGAGCCGAATTTGAGTATTAGAGTGTTCGCTGAGATTCGACACATTTTCACCCCTAATTAAACCTACTATACCTACCTGATTGAAAATCAAATTGTCCTTGGACTAGAGTAAAACATAAAAGCAAGATTAGCATCATGATCTCCATTGGTTGACTCATCGATCTTTGAGAAATCAAATTAATTATGGAGAACCACCACAAACTTGGTAACTGAAGAGATAAGTTGCTTTATTAATAATTGAATATATATATATATATATATATATATATATATATATATATATATATATATATATATATAGGGGTGTTAGTCGAGCAGAGTAGCTCGATACTCGGTTCGAGATCCGTTTCTAAAATATGATTCAAAGCTTGAATTCGAAGTTGATTCGAGTTGAATATGATCTATAGTCGTTTTCTGTTTAATGATACACGAGTGGAATTCGAGTATACCAGTATTCACTCAGATTAGGGTTCGAGTATTTCATTTTTTTCTCGAACTATACTCGATACCTGCTTGATGGATCATATTCGAATACTGGTCTGATCCATACTAACAAGCTAAATATATGATATTTGTATCAATCTTTATAATTTATAAAGTGTAGTATTAAATTGTGTAAGCTTGTACTTGAATAAATCAGTAAATTGATTGTCAATTCGTATTACATTCTTTGTAATTTCTTTACATAAATAAAAGTAAAAGACTTTTATATATAAACATTAGTTCAATAATCAATTTAGTATGTAGTGGTTCAGTATTAAGTGAAATGGTTCATATTCGAAACTCGATTTGAAAGCTCGTGAGTAACTCGTTTTGTAAACGAGTAGAGTATTTACAAGCTGAGTAGGTCCGATTAATAATCTGAGTCGAATTTAGCGCAAAATTAGAAATTCCTTATCGAATTTGAGTCGAATTCGAGCTCAATTTTTTAAGTCGATAGAATCGAGCATTAGAGTGTTCATTTGAGATTGACTCGTTTTCAGACTATATATATATATATATATATATATATATATATATATATATATATATATATATATATATATATATGGAAGGACATATCTATGTACACTTAATTAAGTTGTACATTCAAAGACACATTCAAGTATATAAAATGATAGAGTAATAGTAAAATATTTCTCTCTTTTCTCTACAACACTTACTCCTCATTTATTAGGATTCTCTCTATTCCTAAATATGTGACATTTAAGATTTTTGCACAGGGATTAAGGTTTTTGTACAGGGATTAAGGATGTTAAAACTCCTAAAATTACTCCATTAAAATTACCATGTATTACCAAAAACACCATTGCATAGATAAATAAAAAGCTAAATTGTAGGTGATAAAGATAAGAGGGACATATTGTTAGAGGATAGATAAAATATAAGAATTAAAGAGAGTATACGAGTGAGATATTAAAGATAGAAAACGTAGCTTTGAAAAAATAGGAGAAAATTAAAGAGAATATAAAATGTTTAGGGGTAATAAAGTAAATAATGTAACTAATTCTCCTAAAAAATTTTAGAGCGTCATATATTTAAGAACAAAAAAATTATCCAAAAACGTTAGTTATTAAAGAATGGAGAGAGTAACTTGAGATGTGTCTTTAGATATAGAATTAATGTCTCAACTCTCAAGTCAGTGAAGACCTCAAAAGTCTTTTGAGTAGGAAATTGCCTTCCAGCATAATTAAGATAGTCCCATCAAACAAAGTACAGGTACAACATGCATGTGAAAAGTTATAACCAAAGGGAACGGTTATGGGCCATAGGCCAATGTCCACATTTCAGCGTAAAGTCCTTCTACGCAGATAAATTTTTGGGACCGTGGATCCCATTACTCTCTCCTTCTCGAAACGTTGTTTTTAATTTATTTTTTTTAAACCATATGGTCTGACCTCAAAACACGATCAATTGAATCTAAAAAAAATCAAATCCATATCCAGGGGGTCATCGAAGAAAGTCAGGCAGGTGGAATTCAAAGATTAAGGATACACCCAACAATCGCCAGATTTGGCTGAGCACTTTCCGAACTCCTAAGGAAGCCTCCGAGGTTTATCTTGCCAAAAAGAATGAATTGGATGCAATTAAAAGAGGTATGGTTTCTTCTTCCCACCAAAAAAGAAACAAACCCATTGAATTTTTTATTGAAGAAATTAAAGATCATGTTTATAATGAAAAATTGTGGGTGCTTATGAGAATTGGGTTAAAACTCCTTTAGGAGGAGGTATGATTATGGGACCACAGTAAAAGAAACAAACCCATTAACATTTTTGGTGAAGAAATTGAAACCTAATAAAAGAAAAATCCTGTTTACTGTAAAGAAATTATGGGTGCTTATGAGAATTTATATATCTGTATTTGCGAAACTTATATGTTTTGTGAAATTTTAGTCTTCAGCCTTGGATATATTCATTTTATTACCTACAGAATTTGGAGAGAAAGAGTCATGCAAGCACCTAATATAGGCTCTGTTCCTGTTTTTTAAATTAAAAAAATGATGGTAATGTTTTTAGATTGTTGGTGACTTTTGGTTCTTTAATTTAAGATTAGAAGGTAATTACTTTTACTTTATTAATATTTCCTATTGCTGCAACATATTTGTCGGTGAGAAAATGGGGGAATTGAGATAATAGGGAAGAATGCATCTTTTAGGCTTTGTTTGTAGCTCGAAAAATGGGAAATGAAAGGAAAATGAAACTATGGAGTTAGTTTTTGCAGCCGAGTTTAGGGAGCTTACCATGAGTCCATCACTTCATGAGGACCATGATAGTCAATTAACTAATTAAAAGACATGACAGTCAAAAAAATTGATCTCAGGTAGTTTGTGCATTTTCGTTTTGTTGAACCCAGATAGTAGTGTCATCTGCAATGTTAACAGAATCTTTGATAGGAAGAAAAGCTTTCTCATGTCAAGTCTACATGCCAACGGGCAACACCATCCCATCAAATCATCAAGGGCTCCATATCATGATTGCTTTACTTACCTACATAATCTAAAGCAGTTTTCCGAGCTTAAAGGACTTGTTGTTTATTATTTTGTTCAGAAAACTCTAATATACTTGTTTTAGATACCGTAATGTAGACTACTAATTTTTTAATTGAGATCTTGATTTATTTTTTGACAAGTAATTGAGATTTTGATTCATCATCCCAAAATTCCTTCTTCATTCTCTGTGGTAAACTCTATGAGAATAGAGAGTCAATTTTTTAGCATGTGCTTTGGTTTGTAATATTTTAGGTGGAATAATAATTGTGAATCTTAGTCATAGAAAATAACTGAAGTTGAGAGTCATTGCTCAAAAAGGAATTGGTAAGGATCGTGCCAAGTGGTCACCTACTGCAACTGTTACTTTCATATATGAACCTGTCATTCATATGAATGAAGATGTGATGGAGAGTTTAACATTACAAGACAAAAAAAGTTTCATTAATAGCATTCCAACCAAAGTCTTTGAAATTGGGCAGTATTACAATACACTGCAGCAACAACCTGATGTTGTTTACTAGTTGTAAGCAGGATGGTTCGGATTGATGAAAACATCATAGAGGCTGCCTTGGCAATGTTGGGTATGCTCAGAAAAACTATCATTTAAGGTCTATACAACTGTGTCACACAGTGCAGTGAAACTACACAAAAAAACTGAAATAGCTTAATAACTCAAGCTATTGTATCGATCATAGTTTTTTTAATTACTTGGGGTATGCCCCTATGTAAATCTTAATTATTGTGTTTATGAAATGAAATTCAATTATTGTTTTCATCAATTTAGTTTGTTCTAATAACTTCTCTTAGCATGACATATATTGTGTTTCGAAAGATATGGTAAGGATCAGTACTAACTTTTACTTTATCTACATTAAAATATGACATTCTTGCAAAATTAATGACAAACATTCAACAGGCTTGCAAAAATGTCAAACATTCAACAGGTTTGGTCATCTGTACTTATATTAGTTATATTGCTATGCACTAATTATAATTTTACAAACGTGACAAACATACATGAAAATATATCAAAAATATTCAAATTTGGTCGAACTTATACTTGTAAACTTTCTTATTTTACTCCTCCTTAAATGGTGTCCCAGAATTTGCATGATTGTTAAGACCATATGCACCATTCCAAAATGGGTATTGATAACCAGCCAACTGAGTAGAGAGACTTGTTGAATACACATTTCCAATTGGGAAGCCTCTAACATTACCAAGAGGGAAGCTTTCAACATTTGGTACCTACAAATGAAGTTAAATTATATAAAAGTAAGACTCAAGAAACTAAAAAAAACTACTTTGTAAAAAAAAAAACAGTACATGTTCGCCTAAAATAGCACCAACTGGGAAACCTCTAACATTACCAGGAGGGAAACCTTCAACATTTGGTACCTAAAAATAAAGTTAAATTATATCAAAATGAGACTAAAAAAATTAAATGAAACTACTTAGTACAATAATAAATAAATAAACAACACATGTTGACATAAAACAGCAATAGGTGGCCTATAAAGTTGATTATCATTGAATGTAATCAAGTTGCTAGGAATATTGTGGTCATATGAAACTTGAATTATAGAGTCTTGTGAATCAATATATCCAATTTGAGAAGCCTATACAAAAAATACCAAATGACACTTAAAATTATTGCATGAAGTTGTAAAAATAAAATATAAAAAAAAGAACTGAAAATTTACCTTTTCCAAATTTATATCATCCACTTTATTTTCAATGGCCTTTGTCGCTTTCTCTTTCCCATTCCTCCCTTTATCCCCCTTTTTGTCCTTCACCTTCTTAATAGCTTTCTCCATGTTACCTTGAAACCTTTTAAAATGGGGTCGACCTTTACCACGAACCGCCAAAGGACTGCAAATATTGGAACTTTCTTTTGATATATTATTATTATCAGCACTTGGAAATGGTGTGCTGACTTCACTGACCACTTCCAAAGGAGTACTATTTTTACATGTTTAATCTTTTTTCTTCAATTCATTAGTCAACCACTTAATCCAATGAAGAACCAATTTTGTCTTATCTTCGTTGTTAATCGCCGCCAAATCTGCCGCTTCATAAAAGGTATTGCATATTCTATCAAAACGTTCATTTTCAGGGTTTAACATCCAATCAGAGTATATGATTTTAACCTTCGTATGACATCTCTTCACGTCTTTCCTCCACCTTCTAAGAATGAATTTCTCTGGTATGGTATGAACTCCTTTTTGAGCAAGACAATTAGAGTGTGACAACATAAGATTCCCCTAAACTCAAATAATTGATAGTTGCACCTAATGTCACAATTATCCTCTTTAAAACAAACCTTAAAAGTGGCTTTACGATCTGTCCCCTCATCCTATCTTGCGAAATTTTATACACTCGAGTCCCACACTCCTTTTTCTTTGAAGAAATACTATAGTAAAACTTGTTTTTTTATCTCACCTTGAAACTCTTTGAATTTTGAAGTGGTGTAAGATTTTAGAAATTGTTCCTTTAGCGGATAAGAAGTGATGCATGGAATCTTAAAGTCAAAAGAATCGAAGTTCGCTTTAGTCTCTTTTTGCACCTTGCTTCTTAGTGCATTCTCATATTGCTCAACAACTTGTTTTAAGATTGTCTTAGAATTGACATAACCATCGAACAATGCATTCATTCTTTCACTTCTTTGAGTCGAAGACATTCCCGCCAGAAAGTATTTCTTAAAAATGTTGGAACCCAACGACTCCTTTCATTGTATAAACCAGTCAACCAATCATTTGTTTCAAGTTTAAACTTTTCAATGAATCTACTCCAATTTTCTTCAAATCCTTCACAAGTCAAAGAATCATAAACCACTTTTTGCATCGTATACTTAATTGATTCATATTGATTACAACCTCGTAATTTTTTAGGTAACTTCTTCATGATATGCCATAAGCACCACCGATGACGTGTTAGGAAAGACATTTTCAATAGCCTTTTTGACCATTTGTGGTAGAAGCGCGACCATTCATACATGCAAGCCAAGATTTAAAAAGCCATGTAAATGACTCAACATTTTCACTTGAAATCAATCCACATCCTATAAGTGTAGACTGACCATGATGATTCACTCCAACAAAAGGAGCAATGGGCATGTCATACTTATTAGTCAAGTATGTTTTGTCAAACGTAGTGGCATCCCCAAATTACTCATACGATGTCCTACTCCTAGCATCTTCCCAAAATACATTCCTTAGCCTCCCCTCCTTATCCAAATCCATCAAATAAAAGAAAAACATTATTAGCTTGCATTTTAAGAAAGTAGTTCTGAACTACCGTAGCATCCCCATCACCCAGCCTTAATCGTCTCATTTTCTCAATATGATTATAACAGTCTTTCTCTAAAAATGGAACATTCTCATGACCACCAGCTTTAACAAAAAATGAACTATAGTTTTTATTTGGTCTAATACCCGCCCACTGTGATGCCCCCAAAATAGGTATACATCACCCATTCTAAGTTGTCAATACATGGTACAGAAACAACTACAACTTTATTATTACAACAGTAAAACTGTGAGTTTGAATACAAATATTATCTTCTAGACAATATCTATACTCAAATAAATCCTCATCACATTTATTGATACATTATTTTACAAAAATGGTGAGGACTACTAAACAACTCTCTCTAGAACCTTCATTCCATACCCCGACTCGTACTCGCTATATTCTCGCATCTTGAGAAGAAAAATGGAACAAAAAGGAAAAGGGTGAGCTCAACTAGCCCAGTAAAGAATATTATGACTTAGATAATATACAACAAATTATCGTTAGTCTTCAACAGGGAAAAATCTAATAGAATACAATATACAACAAGTTTTAAATCAATATTCGCAGCGGAAATAATAATTCATTAGAAGAGTTAAGTAGAGAATGCAAACTACTATCTTCTATGTATGAATTTAAAAGTTCATCGCTCATCTTTTATCCCCGTAACATCAATCAATATATATCCGAATCAAATATTCATCTTTGCACTACAGGCCAAAGATATTCATCAGTTGGTCATGTTCATCTAAACACCTGTTCATCTTTGCACTACGGGCCAAAGATATTTATCAGAAATCATTCATCTTTGCACTACAGGCCAAAGATATTCAATAATATCATCATTTAAGATTGAGGATGATGAAAAATATTTTTAAAGAAACGAATCCAAAGGAAACAAAATGACAAGGATTAAGGATTAAGGATTCATACTTTGTTTTATCCATGTCCAAAAATACCTCAAAAATAATCATAGTGGTGTAAAATTCAAGAATGATCAAAACATGGATACAATCAAAGCTAGTATCCGAATTAGATATTTTGACGAAAAAGAAAATTTTTATTTTTCGATGAATAATTAATCGATTCGTGAATAAGACCGTATATCGTGGATAAAGCCTTAAATACGTGAATAAGAACTCCCCGACACTAAAAGTTCCAAATTTGATTAAAAGTTCGATCAATACTTGGCATAATGATATTAGAATAAATAATATCATTAAAAAATAATATCCCTTACCTCGAAAGATCAAGATTTCTAATTAAAACACCTGATATAAAGTATGACTTGAACTTGCAATCAGATAGCAATACTCAAAATATACTCAAAATACTCACAAGAATACGCCGATAATATAGAGAGAGAAAACTTCAATTTACGGTGTAATTTTTAATTCTAACCTAAGCACCCTATTTATAGAAAAATAATTAGAACATTAAAGCGAAAATTTAATATAATATTAATATATAAATTAAATTTTCCTACGCCAACCTTTCCAAGAACTGAATTCAGCTCATTCAACACACATGTGTAACACACCATAATGAAAAAACGTTTTTGTTATTTAAAATATTTTAAACTTCCAAAAATCAATTATTTTGAGTTTGAACTTCAATAATTCACAATAAATAGCCCTTTTGTCGTAAAATTCAAAACTCATGACTTTTTATAGGAAATTCAATTCTCTACAACTTTACGTAAGAAAGTTTTTCCAAATTCAAATGTAAATTGACCGAAATCCACAAACGGGCAATTTTACAAGCTATAATCAAATTTCAGTCAAGAAATGGGGTCCACCGACACATAAAACATGCTATAAATATTTTTGGTAACAAAAATACTCCTCCTCCACATATACTCATATATCCCACATTCATCATAAAAATATCATCATTATTATATTATTAAAATATAATAATATATTTAAATAATTATTTTATCAAAAAAAGATAAAATTTCAATTTTCAACAATTGTCACATTAAAAATTTTCTCCATCTATATCCACATAAAATCAATATTTTCCTCATCATATGAATCAATAATTAATTATTCACAAATAATATTACAGAATCACAATATTGACAACCAGGCGCTTCTGTGAAAGAGGGGCTTTCCAATAAGAATTTCTCCTCATCGGCGCCGCAATTAAGTGACCAACCCTCTCCTTAGATGTAACTTTCTAGACATTGCCAATAATGTTATCTAATAATATTATTCAGATAATATGAATTATTGCTTCGATAATGAAAAATACTGTGTAATGACAATTATTAAAACAACAACAATATAAAATATCAACGCATCAATTATTAAATCAATAAAATAAAATACTGAACAGTAATTACTTTAACCATTATCGAGTAGTGTCTTCTTACGTAAGAATCAATAATTGGTTCAATATCGTAGCCACCGTGTGTTTAACCACCGAGTATTTTAACAAGATAATTGTGAATAACTACGCTGTTATTTTTAAACAACTTATATTTGTCATTTTCTTCATCCAATCGCTTTCACATGATGAGGCCCACAAAAATTCGCTACTTGTCAGCATTTAATATTATCCCAAACGGTAAGAATATTCCACGACCAAACGAATATTCCCTACAAAATAAATATTTTATAACCACCGCTTATTTTGAAATATTTATGTATTTTACCCATTACTATCCACATTAATCAAATCAACCCTTACTATTTCAAAATAATAAATAGAGAAATTAAATTTCATTAATAATAAGTTGGGGTCTTACAACCTCCCTCCTTATGAAATTTCGTCCTCGAAATCGACGTACATACTTTGTGTTTCAAAAGGTGAGGATACCTCGCTTTCATTTCCGCTTCCAATTCCTGTGTCATTTCCTCTATAGCATGATTCCTCCACAAAACTTTAACTTGTGGTATGACCTTTCATGCGTAGGGACATGCTCCTTCCTATCCAAGATCTTGACAGTACCTCCTCATACGTTAAGTCTTCTACTATCTCGTCCTGGTCTAACTCTATAACGTGGTTGGGGTCTTTCACATATTTACGAAGTATAGATATGTGAAACACATTATGAACACGAGACATACTCGGAGGTAACGCGAGTCTATAGGCTACATTTCCTACTCGGTCAAGAATTTGAAATGGACCGATAAATCGTGGATTGAGCTTTCCTCTCTTCCCAAATCTTGTAACTCCCTTCCATGGAGCAACTCGCAACAATACATGATCCCCTATACTAAATTCCACGTCCTTTCGATGAAGATCCGCATAACTCTTTTGTCGATCTTATGCCGTTTGTATACGTTGTCGAATCATTTGGATCTTTTCCGTAGTCATACGTACCAACTCGGGTCCCAACAATGTTGCTTCACCCACCTCGTCCCAACATACTGGAGAGCGACATTTCCGTCCATATAATGCTTCGAATGGAGCCACACCTATACTTGCCTCGATAACTTGTTGTTGTAGGAGAATTCCACCAATGGTAAATACTTATCCCAACCGCCTTGAAGTCTCAGGACACGTAGTCTTAATAGATCTTCAAGAGTTTGAATAGTCCTCTCGATTGTCCGTCCGTTTGAGGATGGTATGCCGAACTGAATCTTAAATCCGTGCCCATAGCTTTTTGCAAGCTAACCCAAAATCTTGAAGTGAATCTCGGGTCACGATCCGAAACTATGGATACTGGCATGCCATGCAACCTCACAATCTCATTTACATATATACTAGCAAGACGTTCAAGGGAATAAGTCTCTCGTATCGGCAAGAAATGAGCAGACTTGGTTAATCTATCAACAATAACCCAAATAGCATTGATGCCTTGAGAAACCGTAGGAAGACCCGTAATGAAATCCATGGTAATGTGTTCCCACTTCCATTTCGAATCTCAAGTGGTTGCAACGGACCCTTAGGTACTAGATGCTCCGCCTTTACACGCCGACAAGTTAAACACGTTGAGATAAACTTTGCAATCTCTCTCTTCATATTGTTCCACCAAAATGTATGTCAAGATCACGATACATTTTGGTACTTCCAGATGGATTGCAAATGGTGTATTGTGTGCCTCCATCATAATCTTGTACTTCAAATCGTAGTCGTTAGGGACACAAAGTCCGAGTGGACTCAAGTATTCCTTCTTCATCAATTCTCGCTCGAATAGCACCTTCTTGTACTTTCTTCTTCATACGCATCACCTCAGGTGGGTGGCTTGAGCAACCTTAACTTTTTCTATTAAAGTTAGCTCTCTGTTTATACTTGACATCATCGCACTCATTCCTCAGATATGATCTTTTACTCAATACGCCGCCTACCACGTTCGCTTTTCCGGGATGGTATTGAATAGTGTGGTCGTAGTATTTCAATAGCTCGAGCCAACGTCATTGCCAAGCGTGTTGAGTTCTTTTTTGAGTGTGAAGAAATATTTAAGGCTTTTATGGTCCGAATATATCTCCACTTTCTCCCCATATAGATAGTTCCTCCATATCTTTAAGCGCAAAAACGATCGCTACTAACTCTAGATCATGAGTAGGATAATTCCTCTCATACTCTTTGAGTTATCGTGTGAGGCATAGGCTATGACTTTCCCACGTTGCATGAGAACACATCCTAACCCTTTGCTCAAGCATCATTGTTGATAACAAATCCATCCGCGCGATGGTATTGTTAGAAACAGTGCCAAAATAAGTCTCCTCTTAAGCTCTTGGAAACTCTTCTCGCATTCTTCGCTCCAAACAAATTTTGTATCCTTCCGAAGTTAGTCATAATGGAGTAGCGATTCGAGAAAACCGCTTCCACGAATCTCCGATAATAACCAAATAAGCCCAAAAAGCTACGTGATCACCACCGACTTTATTGCTCCCTAACTTTGTATTGCTTCAATCTTCACGGATCAACAGATACTCCATGTTTCGACACCACGTGCCCAAGGAATGCTACTTCCTCAAGCCGTAACTCGCATTTCTTCAACTTGGCATAAAGCTTGTTTTCACAAAGCCTTTGGAGTACCAAATTCAAATGGTGCTCATGATCTTCACGACTTTTGGAATATATGAGGATGTCATCAATAAAGACAACAACGAATCGATCCAAATATTCCTGAATACTCGGTTCATCATATCCATGAAAGCCATAGGAGCATTAGTCAATCCGAAAGACATGACTAAGAATTCATAATGCCCGTCTTGAGTTCTACAAGGCGCCTTTGGAATATCCTCGCCTAATCTTCACCGATGATATCCGTAATCGAAGATCGATCTTTGAAAAGAATTGTGCTCCTTGCAATCGGGTCAAACAGTCATCAATACGAGGTAGAGGATACCTATTCTTGACGGTGACATGGTTCAATTCTCGATAGTCAATACAAAAGTCGATACTCCCGCTCTTTCTTCTTTACGAATAAAGCAGGAGCACCCCAAGGAGATGTACTAGGTCGAATGAAACCGATGTCCAACAATTCTCAGTAGTTGGACCTTTAACTCCCCAAGTTCAATAGAGCCATTCGATATGGGGTTTTAGAAATGGGCTTTGTACCAGGTTCAAGATCAATAAAGAATTCAAATTCACGTTCTGGGGGTAGACCGGGAAGTTCTTCAAGAAATACGTCAGGAAAGTCAATAACAACAGGAATATTATTCAAATTTGACGTGTCTTTATTCAAATCCATAACATGGGCTAAGAAAGCTTGACATCCATTTTTCAATAAACGAATAGCTTTATGATTAGATATGACAGTGATTGATTTTAATGGTTTAGTTACTTGTCAATCCCTAAAATCACATCAAAAGCAAGTATCTTTAAAGAGATAAGGTCAACAGGTAAGGTGATGGTGCCAACTTGAATCAAACGAGATTTATAAATAGTGGATGTGATGAAAGTTTCTCCTAACGGAGTTTTCACAGATAGGTCAAAGTCTAATTTCTCCAGAGTCAAGTTTAAACGTTGAGCACAAGCAGAGAGATAAATGAATGGGTAGCACCCAGATCAAGTAAGGTATAAACTTCGCAAGAATTTATAAATAGCTTACCCGTGATCACCTCGTTTGGGTTCCTCACATTTTGACCAATCACAACAAACGCTTCTTCCGTGAACTGTTGAATTTGACTTTTCTCGATGTCTTTTGAGTCACCGTCCCTCATTGAACTAGGTTTCGCTCTCGCATAATCTCGAGCGATATGTCCTTCTTTTCCACAATTATAGCATACCTTGAACTGTTGTGGGCGCTTTGACCGATATGTCCCTCTTTACCGATTTATAGCATATGACCGTGGTCGTTCTCCTCCCTTAGAACCGATTCTTGTCACGGCAAGCATTGTCGTCTTCACATGGTCGTTGTTAAATCTCCTTTTTAAAATCTCCTCCCGACTCGCTTTCTTCTATTTTCACGGCCATGATTACCACCGAGTGGTTACCATTTTTGTCCGAGTCTTTTTCTTTTTCCACTAGTTATCGTTGTTTTGTTGATCGCTATCTCCTAAGATGATCCTCGATTATGGTCCCTCGATTGACCGTACTCGTTATCTCGCTTCTAATAATTGAGCCCTGCTTTACAACATCCTAATAGAGAGAAAATTTATGAGAAATGAGATATTGTCGTACGCCGGGTTTCAAACCTCTCGTAAACATCCACGCCATACGCTCTCATTCTCCACCAAATGAGGTGCAAACCTCGATAACTCGCAAACTTTGCCTCGCATCGAGACACCGCCATGTTATTCTCGCTCCATCTAATAAACTCCACTTCCTTCATACGACGAACACTTTCGTGAAAGTATTTGTCATTAAATAGTTCTCAAATGTCTCCCAAGACATTCGAGAAAGTACCGATGGGTACGCTTCACGCACTCCCCCGAAGAGTCGTACCGCCACGTAACATAAAGGTGGCGAATGGAACCTTCTGTTCTTCGTGCATCCCAAGACATCGAATATCTTGGTAATTTGCTTGACCCATGTTTCCGCCATGATCGGATCGGCTTTCCTTAAATTCGTGGTCCCAACTCTTTGAATCGCTTGGTCATTGTGACAACCCGTGAATTTCTATCATTTCCTCCTCAGATTTTGAACACGAGTCTCCTCGTCGATTTTGCATGAATCGCAAAAAGCTTCTAAACATCCCCTCGCTCATCATCTCGCCAAAGGTGGTGTTGTTCACAGGAGGAACATTGCCACTGTTGCACGTTCTCCTCATTTGGTGAGTACAAAGTCTCCATGGTCTCATTTCCATTGTTAATATTCTCGACGACATTCTCAAATCATGTCATAAAACACGGGTTAATTAAGGAAATCAATATATCACATAATATCCCTATATACTGACCAACTAACAAATAAGCTTAGGTAGGACACACTAGCGAAGGATTTACTCGTCTCTCCCCTCCTAGTTCTATTCCCCGATCTCCGCCAGAGATCATATCCCTAAGCTCTGATACCAACTGTGAACCCTCCAAAATAGGTATACATCACTCATTTTGAGTTGTCAATACATGGTATAGAAACAACTACAACTTTATTATTACAACAGTAAAACTGTGAGTTTGAATACAAATATTATCTTCTAGATAATATCTATACTCAAATAAATCCTCATCACATTTATTGATACATTATTTTACAAAAATGGTGAGGACTACTAAACAACTCTCTCTAGAACCTTCATTCCATACCCCAGACTGCGCATCTTTCGCTATATTCTCTCGCATCTTGAGAAGAAAAATGGAACAAAAAGGAAAAGGGTGAGCTCAACTAGCCCAAGAAAGAATATTATGACTTAGATAATATACAACAAATTATCGTTAGTCTTCAACAAGAAAAAATCTAATAGAATACAATAGATAACAAGTTTTAAATCAATATTCGCAATGAAATAATAATTCATTAGAAGAGTTAAGTAGAGAATGCAAACAACTATCTTCTATGTATGAATTTAAAAGTTCATCGCTCATCTTTTATCCCCTCGTAACATCAATCAATATATATCCGAATCAAATATTCATCTTTGCACTCATATTCAAAGATATTCATCACCGGTCATGTTCATCTAAACACTGCTCATCTTTTGCACTACGGCCAAAGATATTTATCAAAAATCATTCATCTTTGCACTGCAGCCAAAGATATTCAATAATATCATCATTTAAGACCGAGGATGATGAAAAATATTTTTAAAGAAGCGAATCCAAAGAAACAAAATGACAAGGATTAAGGATTAAGGATTCAGTATTTTGTTTTATCCATGTCCAAAATACCTCAAAAATAATCATAGTGGTGTAAGATTCAAGAATGATCAAAACATGGATACAATCAAAGCTAGTATCCGTAATAGAAATTTTGACCGAAAAGGAAAATTTTATTTTTTCGATGAATAAGTCAGATTCGTGAATAAGTATCAGATATCGTGGATAGTGCCGAATACGTGAATAAGTAACCCCACACTAAAAGTTCCAAATTTGATTAAAAGTTTAGATCAATACTTGGTATAATGATATTAGAATAAATAATATCATTAAAAAATAATATCCCTTACCTCGAAAGATCAAGACTTCTAAATTTGAAAACTGGATATAAAGCATGACTTAAACTTGCAATCAGATAGCAATACTCAAAATATACTCAAAATACTCACAAGAATACGCTCGATAATATAGAGAGAAAACTTCAGCTTACGTATAATTTTCAATTCTAACCTAAGCACCCTATTTATAGAAAAATGCTTAGAACACCAAAGCGTAAAATTTAATATAATATTAATATATAAATTAAATTTTCCTACGCCAACCTTCCAAGAACTGAATTCAGCTCATTCAACACACATGTGTATCACACCATAATGAAAAAAGCGTTTTTGTTATTTAAAATATTTTAAACTTCCAAAAATCAATTATTTCGGAGCTTCGGAACTTCAATAATTCACAATAAATAGCCCTTTTGTCAGAAAATTCGAAACTCGTGACTTTTTATAGGAAATTCAATTCTGTACAACTTTACAGAAGAAAGTTTTTCCAAATTCGAAACAAAAATTAACCGAAATCCACAAACGGACAATTTTACAAGTTATAATCAAATTTCAGTCAAGAAATGGGGTCCACCGACACATAAAACATGCTTTAAATATTTTTGGTAACAAAAATACTCCTCCTCCACATATACTCATATATCCCATATTCATCATAAAAATATCATCATTATTATATTATTTAAATATAATAATATATTTAAATGAATTATTTTATCAAAAAAGATAAAATTTCAATTTTCAACAATTGTCACATTAAAATTTTCTCCATCTCATCCACATAAAATCAATATTTTCCTCATCATATGAATCAATAATTAATTATTCACAAATAATATTACTGTAATCACAATATTGACAACCGTGCAGCCTTGAGAAAGAGGGGCTTTCCAATAAGAATTTCTCCTTACAAAGCAAGATTTAGGTGACCAAACCTCTCCTTAAAGCGTAACTTTATAGATATTACCAATAATGTTATCTAATAATATTATTCGATAATATGAATTATTGCTTCGATAATGAAAAATACGTAAATGACAATTATCAAACAACAACAATATAAAATATCAACGCAAAGAATTATTAAATTAATAAAATAAAATATCGAATAAGAATTATCGTAACCATTATTGAGTAGTGTCTTCTTACGTAAGAATCAATAATTGGTGCAATACAAGGTACTTCTTGTGTGTTAACCACCGAGTATTTTAACAAGATAATTCTGAATAACTACGCCGTTATTTTTAAACAACTTATATTTGTCGTTTTCTTCATCCAATCGCTTTCCGTTATGGGGCCCACACAAGGCTGCGCCGTCGTACGAATATTCCCCGACAGTAAGAATATTCCACGACCAAACGAATATTCTCCGACAAAAATAAATATTTTATAACCACCTACTTATTTTGAAATATTTGCGTATTTTACCCATTACTATCCACATTAATCAAATCAACCCTTACTATTTCAAAATAATAAATAGAGAAAATTAAATTTCATTAATAATAAGTTGGGGTCTTGCACCCACCATTAACTTCAAGTCTCCTTTTAACGTACATCCTCATAACTCAATTCTTCTTATAAAATCTAGATTTTTCTGGGCTCAAAGCATGATTGTGATCAAGGGTTATTTATGAGGCTAACCACTTACCATCAAGGCATAATACAATCCTAATCTTAGCTTTACATCATGTTTTACTGTTTGGAGGCTCGAGAGCATGAAAGAACCACACAATTAACCTCCCCATCATCACCCTTTTTCGAAGATTTTTTCTTCATTAGGAACCCTTGTTTGTTAGCATATTTAATGTAGTATTTTACAAAAGCATCAATACTGTCAAATTCCATTCTTATTTCTGGATCTTTTATGTAAGACCCCAACTTTCATAAATAAAGATTAATTTTCTCGAAATATATTTTTGAATATTATGGTGTGGATTTGATATAATGTTATAGTTGTGGGTAATATATATAAATTTTGCAAAGTAAGAAAGTTGTTATATAATATTCGATTGGTCGAAGAATATTCATTTTAACAGGGAATATTCATACGACGGCACAATCATTAATGGACCCCACAATGTAATTATTGTTTGAAAGTTAGAAAACTATGAAAATATCTTTTATAAAAGTAATCTATGAAAGTTTTACCGTTAATCTGTTGAATACCCGGTGGTAAAAAATACGATGTCTGCGTGGTTGCATAGTAGCATACAGTATTGATTATTGATGCTTACGTGAGAAGTCACTTAGTTATACTCAATTATTGCTACAGTAATTGCTGCATAGTATCTCACGATATTTGATTCAATTATTGTCAATATTTTATATTATTAAATCAATAATTGAGATGACAAGTTATTCATATTATTATATGCATAATTAGCAATGTCTAGAAAGTTCTATCAAGAAAAGGGGGTTGGTCACCTAATTGCGCCCCAATAGGGAGAAATCCTTATCGGAAAGCCCCCTCTTTCCTGGGAATGATTTGATTTTTAATATTGCATGTTATAATAATGATGAATATATGTTGTTAAAAATATTGAGGGTTTTTTTATGAAGTATTTGTTGTAAATTTTGGCGTATTATTTGGAACCCCACTTACCCATTTTTCAAAATTATCAGTAGAAAGTATTTAGTATATATAACAATGGTGGGGGACCACATGTTGTTGAACTTTGGTGGGGGGGGGGGGGGCGAAAATCTGATAGCTTGGTTGGGAGGGAGTAATAAATTTATTATTGTTATATATATATATATATATATTATAATAAGTTTTGTTTTTTATGAAAAATAGAATATATTATATTATATTGAATATTATATTAATAAGTTGACAAAAAGGGGCGTCTAAAATTTTCTTTCCACTTTGTGAAGTTTCGCCTCTAATTTCCTAACGTATGCGATGCGTGAAAATTCTAAATAGTATCCTTTTATTCTCCTATAAATAGGATGTTGGTTCAGAATTGAAAATCACACCAGAATCAGAGAATTCTTCTTCTATAATATTGAGCGTATTTCTTTAGAGTTTTAAGAAACTTTTAGCGTAGAAAACAGTGAAATTTTTCTTCAAGAATATCACCGCTATACCAGTTGGAATACTCTTCTTTTTAAGGTAAGGGATATTTTTTTTTCAATATTCGTAAGAAATAATATTTTCTTCCATACTCTGTAGTATGTAAGTAATATTATTTCGTTTCAGATTTCGAATTCTATACTCATTTTGTTAAAGTTTTGACTTCTATACTCTATGAAATTAGTAATATATCTTTGAAATTTGCGCTTCATCCAGTATTTTGTCATGAAAATATTATTCAGAGCATTCTTGATAAATTTTAAGTTTTTCATGCCGGAGTACCATTCAAGGAGTACTATTCCCGAAGTACTATTCATGGGGTACTATTCACTCGGTTACTATTCACCTGGGGTACTATTCATGATAAAAATTGATTTCTTTTCGGTCCAAATTATTTTTGATACAATATTATTCTTGAATTTTACTCCTCAAAGCAGTATCATGTTGACAATTGAGACATTATTGAATTCTAGATAAATTAAATTATAATCTTTAGAAATTTATCCTTTGCTTTCTTTTAATTGAATTCTTATATCATTGTCATCATCCTCATGCTTATATTGTGATGAAAGTCCTCATTGGCCAGTAGTGCATTGATGGACAGTTGATTGTTATGATTATGACCAGTGATTATTCAGTATAATCATGACCGTAATGTTACAAATGATGTGATAAAAGTCCTCATTGGCTCGTAGTGCATTGATGGACACTTGTTGGCATGATCATGACCATTGATGAAAACACGAATATCCTTTGCCCGTAGTGTATAGATAATTCGTGGTCGTGATACTAATGAATATCCTTGGCCTGTAGTGCAGAGATGATTCGATGATGTGGTTTATTTATTAAGCTAAGTCTCAGCGATAAAATTTATGATAAACTCTTAAATCATAGAAGATAGTAAATTTCATGCTCTACTTGACTCTTCTAATGGATTGCTTGTTCTGCTGCAGTTAAACTTGATGTTATTATATTTTATCAGTTTAAGATTGTTGAAGGATAACGATAATTTATTCTGCATTATCTTAGTCATAATATTTCTTACTAGGCTAGTTGAGCTCACCCTTTTGCTTTCATTGTTCTCTTCAGGAAATGAGAACGTAGTCGGGACAAGTCAGGGAACGGAGTGACGGTCCGAGATTGTTATTTTAGTAGTCCTCACTATTTAGTGTGATAATAAATGTAATGAGGATTGAATTTGAGTTTGGATACTGTCTATGAGACAATATTCGTGTAAAAACTCAGCTTTGTTTTGTCATATTTTACACGACAGTTGTATTAATTCAGTTTGTCATGAAAAATTATTCAGAGCATTCTTGATAAATTTTAAGTTTGTCATGCTGGAGTACTATTCAAGGAGTACTATTCCCGAAGTACTATTCATGGGGTACTATTCACTTAGTTACTATTCACCCGGGGTACTATTCATGACAAAAATTAATTTCTTTTCGGTCCAAATCATTTTTGATACAATATTATTCTTGAATTTTACTCCATAAAGCAGTATCATGTTTACAATTGGGACATTATTGAATTCTAGATAAATTAAATTATAATCTTTAGAAATTTATCATTTGCTTTCTTTTAATTGAATTCTTATATCATTGTCATCATCCTCATGCTTATATTGTGATGAAAGTCCTCGTTGGCCCGTAGTGCATTGATGGACTATTGATTGGTATGATTATGACCAGTGATTATTCGATATAATCATGACTGTAATGTTACAAATGATGTGGTAAAAGTCCTCATTGGTCCGTAGTGCATTGATGGACAGTTGTTGGCATGATCATGACCATTGATGAAAACATGAATATCCTTTGCCCGTAGTGCATGGATAATTTGTGGTCGTGATACTAATGAATATCCTTGGCCTGTAGTGCAGAGATGATTCAATGATGTGATTTATTTATTAAGTTGAGTCTCAGCGATAAAATTTATGATAAACTCTTAAATTATAGAAGATAGTAGATTTCATGCTCTACTTGACTCTTCTAATGGATTGCATGTTCCGCTGCAGTTAAACTTGATGTTATTATATTTTATTAGTTTAACATTGTTGAAGGCTAACGATAATTTATTCTGCATTATCTTAGTCATAATATTTCTTATTAGGCTAGTTGAGCTCACCCTTTTACTTTCATTGTTCTATTCAGGAAATGAGAACGTAGCCGGGACTAGTCAGGTAATGGAGTGACGGTCCGAGATGGTTATTTTAGTAGACCTCACTATTTAGTGTGACAATAAATGTAATGAGGATTCAATTTGAGTTTGGATACTGTCTATGAGACAATATTCGTGTAAAAACTCAGCTATGTTTTGTCGTATTTTTCAGGACAATTGTATTAATTTAGTTTGTCATGAGCATTCTTGATAAATTTTAAATTTTTCATGCAGGAGTACTATTCAAGGAGTACTATTCCCGAAGTATTATTTATGGGGAACTATTCACTCAGTTACTATTCACCCGGAGTACTATTCATGACAAAAATTGATTTCTTTTCGGTCCAAATCATTTTTGATACAATATTATTCTTGAATTTTACTCCACAAAGTAGTATCATGTTGACAATTGGGACATTATTGAATTCTAGATAAATTAAATTATAATCTTTAGAAATTTATCATTTGCTTTCTTTTAATTGAATTCTTATATCATTGTCATCATCCTCATGCTTATATTGTGCATTGATGGACCGTTGATTGGTATGATTATGACCAGGGATTATTCGATATAATCATGACTGTAATGTTACAAATGATGTGGTAAAAGTCCTCATTGGTCCGTAGTGCATTGATGGACAGTTGTTGGCATGATCATGACCATTGATGAAAACATGAATATCCTTTGCCCGTAGTGCATGGATAATTCGTGGTCGTGATACTAATGAATATCCATGGCCTGTAGTGCAGAGATGATTCGATGATATGGTTTATTTATTAAGCTAAGTCTCAGCGATAAAATTTATGATAAACTCTTAAATCATAGAAGATAGTAGATTTCATGCTCTACTTGACTCTTCTAATGGATTGCTTGTTCCACTGCAGTTAAACTTGATGTTATTATATTTTATTAGTTTAACATTTTTGAAGGCTAACGATAATTTATTCTACATTATCTTAGTCATAATATTTCTTACTAGGCTAATTGAGCTCACCCTTTTGCTTTCATTGTTCTCTTCAGGAAATGAGAACGTAGTCGAAACTAGTTGGGGAACGGAGTGACGGTCCGAGATGGTTATTTTAGTAGTCCTCACTATTTAGTGTGATAATAAATGTAATGAGGATTGAATTTGAGTTTGGATACTGTCTATGAGACACTATTCGTGTAAAAACTCAGCAATGTTTTATCGTATTTTACACGACAGTTGTATTAATTCAGTTTGTAATGAAAATATTATTCAGAGCATTCTTGATAAATTTTAAGTTTTTCATACCGGAGTACTATTCAAGGAGTACTATTCCCAAAGTACTATTCACTCGGTTACTATTCACCCGGGGTACTATTCATGATAAAAATTGATTTCTTTTCGGTCCAAATCATTTTTGATACAATATTATTCTTGAATTTTACTCCACAGAGTAGTATCATGTTGACAATTGGGACATTATTGAATTCTAGGTAAATTAAATTATAATCTTTAGAAATTTATCCTTTGCTTTCTTTTAATTGAATTCTTATATCATTGTCATCATCCTCATGCTTATATTGTGATGAAAGTCCTCATTGGCCCGTAGTGCATTGATGGACTGTTGATTGGTATGATTATGACCAGGGATTATTCGGTATAATAATGACCGTAATTTTACATATGATGTGGTAAAAGTCCTCATTGGCCCGTAGTGCATTGATGGATAGTTGTTGGCATGATCATGACCATTGATGAAAACACGAATATCCTTTGCCCGTAGTGTATGGATAATTTATGGTCGTGATACTAATGAATATCCTTGGCCTGTAGTGCAGAGATGATTCGATGATGTGGTTTATTTATTAAGCTGAGTCTCAGCGATAAAATTTATGATAAACTCTTAAATCATAGAAGATAGTAGATTTCATGCTCTACTTGACTCTTCTAATGGATTGCTTGTTCCGCTGCAGTTAAACTTGATGTTATTATATTTTATCAGTTTAACATTGTTGAAGGCTAACGATAATTTATTTTGAATTATCTTAGTCATAATATTTCTTACTTGGCTAGTTGAGCTCACCCTTTTTGCTTTCATTGTTCTCCGCTGGTTATCGTTGTTTTATTATCGCTATCTCCCAGATGATCCCGATTGTGGTCCCCTCGGTTGGCCATTACTCGTTATCTCTCTCTAATAATTGAGCCTGCTTTTACAACATCCGAATAGAGAGAAAATTTATGAGAAATGAGATATTGTCGTATGTCGGGTTTCAAACCTCTCGAAACATCCGCGTTATCGTTCCTCATTCTCCACCAAATGAGGTGCAAACTGGATAACTCTGCAAACTTTGCCTCGTCTTCGAGACACCGCGTGTTATTATTGCTCCAATCTAATAAACCCCACTTCCTTCATATGATTTAACACTTTCGTGAAAGTATTTGTCATTAAATAGTTTCTGAAATGTCTCCCAAGACATTACGAGTGCTACCGGATGATGTACGCTTCACGACTCCCACCAAAAGAGTCGGCCTTTTGCCACGAGAACATAAAGGTGGCGAATGGAACCTTCATTCTCTGTGCATCCCAAGACATCGAATATCTTGGTAATTTTCTTGACCCATGTTTCCGCCATGATCGGATCTGGCTTTCCCTTAAATTCGTGGTCCCAACTTTTTGAATCTTGGTTGTGATAACCCATGAATTGCTATCATTTCCTCCTCAGATTTTGAACACGAAGTCTCCTCGTCTGATTTTGCATGAATCGCAAAAAGCTTCTAAACATCCCCTCGCTTCATCATCTCGCTTTCGGTGGTGTTGTTCACAGGAGGAACATTGCCACTGACTGTTGCACGTTCTCCTCGTTGGTGAGTACATACGTCTCCACGGTCTCATTTCCATTGTTAATATTCTCGATTGACATTCTCAAATCTTGTCATAAAACAAGGGTTAATTAAGGAAATCAATATATCACATAATATCCCTATATACTTGACCAACTAACAAATAAGCTTAGGTAGGACACACTAGCGAAGGATTTACTCGTCTCTCCCCTCCTAGTTCTATTCTCCGATCTCCGACAGAGATCATATCCCTAAGCTCTGATACCAACTGTGAACCCCCCAAAATAGGTATACATCACCCATTTTGAGTTGTCAATACATGGTACAGAAACAACTACAACTTTATTATTACATCAATAAAACTGTGAGTTTGAATACAAATATTATCTTCTAGACAATATCTATACTCAAATAAATTCTCATCACATTTATTGATACATTATTTTACAAAAATGTTGAGGACTACTAAACAACTCTCTCTAGAACCTTCATTCCATACCCCGACTCGTACTCGCTATATTCTCGCATCCTGAGAAGAAAATGGAACAAAAAGGAAAAGGGTGAGCTCAACTAGCCTAGTAAAGAATATTATGACTAAGATAATATACAACAAATTATCGTTAGTCTTCAACAGGAAAAAATCTAATAGAATACAATAGACAACAAGTTTTAAATCAATATTCATATTGAAATAATAATTCATTAGAAGAGTTAAGTAGAGAATGCAAACTACTATCTTCTATGTATGAATTTAAAAGTTCATCGCTCTATCTTTTATCCTGTAACATCAATCAATATATATCGGAATCAAATATTCATCTTTGCACTACAGCCAAAGATATTCATCACCGGTCATGTTCATCTAAACACTGCTCATCTTTGCACTCACGGGCCAAAGATATTTATCGAAATCATTCATCTTTACCTACAGCCAAAGATATTCAATAATATCATCATTTAAGACCGAGGATGATGAAAAATATTTTTAGAGAAACGAATCCAAAGAAACAAAATGACAAGGATTAAGGATTAAGGATTAAGGATTCGTACTTTGTTTTATCCATGTCCAAAAATACCTCAAAAATAATCATAGTGGTGTAAAATTCAAGAATGATCAAAACATGGATACAATCAAAGCTAGTATTCAGAATAGAAATTTTGGACGAAAAGGAAAATTTTTATTTTTCGATGAATAGTCTTGTATTCGTGAATAGTACTCAGATATCGTGGATAGTCTTAGAATCGTTAATAAGTAACTCCCGACACTAAAAGTTCCAAATTTGATTAAAAAGTTCGATCAATACTTTGGCATAATGATATTAGAATAAATAATATCATTAAAAAATAATATCCTTACCTCGAAAGATCAAGATTTCTAAATTGAAACACCGATATAGGCTATGACTTGAACTTGCACCATATAGCAATACTCAAAATACTCACAAGAATACGCTCGATAATATAGAGAGAGAAAACTTCAGTTTCTGGTGTAATTTTCAATTCTAACCTAAGCACCCTATGAAAGTAATATGCACACAAGCCAATCATGTTTGATGATAAAGCATATACTTTGTAACAATCTTATTCATTTATTAATAAAAAGTATTAATTTATTAAAGGCTTTTAATTATCTACATGATGCTGTTTTATAATATGTGATAAACCCATAGTTTTAAGCAATGCTTTTAGAATAATGATGATGATCATTCTAATGAGATCTAAATTCTTAGAAAGCTTAAAACTAAAATAGTTCCCAATCATTGGATTACTAAATTGGGGATTAGTGAATCCGGATAGATTGGTACATACGTTGCTTGCTCATTGGATGAGGATGATTGATCTCATGATCATTTGTGTGGAGACACTAAAGCAAGTATGTAGGTGCTTATTAGAGAATAAGTTCATCGAACGTGGCTCGCTAAGGAATACCTAATGGAGTTTTATTTGCTGTCAATAGGAATTCCTGTAGTGATAGTTGTACAAGTAATCCTTGGACTTGAGATCATCATAGTATCTTGTGTATGATGAGTTATACTTTGACTTATTCCTTAAGACCCTTAGGGTATATCAAAGGGTATGCTTGGGTATAATAAGTTGTACATGGAGATAATGTATGATCAATAAAGAATCTACCACTTCTAAT
The DNA here is from genome assembly GCA_020205615.1 of Panax quinquefolius. Classification (NCBI taxonomy): domain Eukaryota; kingdom Viridiplantae; phylum Streptophyta; class Magnoliopsida; order Apiales; family Araliaceae; genus Panax; species Panax quinquefolius. The sequence goes on from CM035165.1 coordinate 34,897,985, forward strand.
AAAAGAAGAGAAATGTCTATGTGATTCGATAAATGACAACCCAGTAGTCCTTGGTTAAGGCGGCGAGAATGAAATTAGAAAGGAGTTTCTAATTTGCATTATTTGAGTTGTGCATTTAAGGATCGAAATACATATAATTAAATAAAATAAGACTTGACAAAGAATTCCATGTCTTATATTTAATTGGGACATTGTATGGTGGATCAATTGAATTGTCTGGTAACTATTTACTCAAAGGTTCTTTAATGATTAATGTTGAAATCTATATTATCTGAAAAGTCGTTGATCGCTTGGGAGGCTTATCCTATTGTAGAATAAATATTATTTATTTAAATAAATTAATTGTTTAATTTATTTATTTAAATAAGATTAGAATTGTTCTAATTGATTTATTCACAACCGGTTTAATATGGAGAACCTAAAGGGTCACACCATAAAAGGAAGAATAATTATTTAAGAAGTTAATGGCATAATCGTAATAATATAAAGTATATATTTAATTTATTCTATGGTGATAGAATAAATTAAATAGCTTAATATTTATTATTTAATATTTTAGAAATATTAAATATAAATTAATAAGAGGAGTCTTATTAATATTATTACAATTATTATTATTTTAATTTCTAAAAGAGTTTAGGAATTAATTTAATATAAGTACTCTCATTTATTCCTAATTGGATTAGGAAGGAAAATTAGTTAAAGGAGTTTAATTAATTATCCCTAATAAGATTAGGGAGCTTAATTAATTAAAAGAATTTAATTAATTAAAACCCAATTCCTTAATTGTTAAGGTGGGTTGCCCACATCTATAAATAAGAGGAGTCTTATTATGGGTGATGTGGGTGGTTGACTTTACAACTACGTAATAATTTCAATTGTTGGAGAGTACGCCCCCTTTTTCTATACAGATAGAAAAAACTAGGGTTTGAGCCAATACTCCTTCTTCTTGAAAATTCCTATTCCTTGGTGGATCACCTCTAGAGGCCATACACTTGGGTGGCTTACATTGATCAAAGGAAGGAACCAAACCCGGTGGATTCAAGGAGATCATGAGAAGTAGGAGGTGAACTCGTACATGAGGAAGCTCGTTTCTACAAGGGTATGATTTCATAATTTCTTATTCTTCGTTTAATTAATAATTGTGCATAAAGGGTGATCCGGGTATATGGTTTGTAAAAATTTTAAACTCTGATTTTACACGTTTCCGCTTAATTTTTGCAATTTGATTGCGCCCATGAATATTACAAACCTAACACCCTATTTATAGGAAAATGCTTAGAACACCAAAGCAGAAAATTTAATATAATATTAATATATAAATTAAATTTTCCTACGCCAACCTTCCAAGAACTGAATTCAGCTCATTCAACACACATATGTAACACACCATAATGATGAAAAAAACGTTTTTGTTATTTAAAATATTTTAAACTTCCAAAAATCAATTATTTCGGAGCTTCGGAAATTCAATAATTCACAATAAATAGCCCTTTTGTCAGAAAATTTGAAACTCGCGTCTTTTTATAGGAAATTCAATTCTCTACAACTTTACAGAAGAAAGTTTTTCCAAATTCGAAACAAAAATTGATCGAAATCCACAAACGGACAATTTTACAAGCTATAATCAAATTTCAGTCAAGAAATGGGGTCCACCGACACATAAAACATGCTTTAAATATTTTTGGTAACAAAAATACTCCTCCTCCACATATACTCATATATCCCACATTCATCTTAAAAATATCATCATTATTATATTATTAAAATATAATAATATATTTAAATGAATTATTTTATCAAAAAAATATAAAATTTCAATTTTCAACAATTGTCACATTAAAAATTTTCTCCATCTATATCCACATAAAATCAATATTTTCCTCATCATATGAATCAATAATTAATTATTCACAAATAATATTACGAAATCACATATTGACAACCGTGCGTTCCTGGAAAAAGAAATTTCAATAAGAATTTCTCTCTTCTTGGCGTGTAATTAGGTGACCAAACCTCTCCTTAGACGTAACTTTCTAGACATTGCCAATAATGTTATCTAATAATATTATTAGAGATAATATTTATTAGCCGATAATGAAAAAAATCGTGTAATGATTATTGAAACAACAACAATATAAAATATCAATGCAAAAATTATTAAATCAATAAAATAAAATCTTTGAATGAAATTCAATTAACCATTATTGAGTAGTGTCTTCTTACGTAAGAATCAATAATTGGTGCAATCTGAGTAATAACTTCTTGTGTGTTAACCATAGGTATTTTAACAATATTAACGGTAACAACTACTGGCAGTTATTTTTAAACAACTTATATTTGTCGTTTCTTCGTCCATCACGCTTTAGTTATGGGGCCCACAATTTCACTTGTCACGTTGTCGAATATTCCCAAGCGGTAAGAATATTCCACGACCAAACGAATATTCTCCAAAATAAATATTTTATAACCACTACTTATTTTTAAATATTTAAATATTTTACCCATTACTATCCACATTAATCAAATCAACCCTTACTATTTCAAAATAATAAATAGAAAATTAAATTTCATTAATAATAAGTTGATCTTGCACCACACCATTAACTTCAAGTCTCCTTTTAACGTACATCCTCATAACTCAATTCTTCTTATAAAATCTAGATTTTTCGGGCTCAAAGCATGATTGTGATCAAGGGTTATTTATGAGGCTAATCAGAAGATCCCAATTTATTGTTAATGAAATTTAATTTTTTCTATTTATTATTTTGAAATATAGTATTTTGATTAATGTGGATACATATGGGTAAAATAATAATTTTATAAAATATTCATTGTTTGTTTTATGAATATTCGTAATATTCATCGTTAGATAACATTATCGGCAAAGCTTCGGATGAAGAAAACGTTCTATAAGTTGTTTAAAAGAGTTGTTACCAAATACCGTTAAATACTTAAGTGGTTAAAACACAAGAAGATACCAGATTGCACCAATTATCGATTCTTACGTAAGTTAGGAACTACTCAATAATGGTTACAAGAATTACCGCTCAAAGATTTTATCGAAATTGTCGCGTTGATATTTTATATATAATTTGTCATTACACAAGATTTTCATTATCAAAGCAATAATTATATTATCTCAATAATAATTATAACATTATTGGCAATGATTCATAATCATACCATTCTTATCATAAGCCCTCTTCCTCGAATGAGAAAAATATTGATTTTATGTGGATATAGATGAGAAAAATATTGATTTTATGTGATATTGGAGAAAATTTTTAATGACATTTGTTGAAAATTAAAATTTTATCTTTTCCGATAAAATAATTATTTAAATATATTATTATATTTTAATAATATAATAATGGTGATATTTTTACAACTAATGTGGGATATATGAGTATACGAGGAGGAAGAGTATTTTTATTGCAATAAATGTTTAAAACATGTTAAATATGTAGTGGGACCCCATTTATCGACCGAAATTGATTATAAATTGTAAAATTGTCCGCTTGTGGATTTTTGGCCAATTTCTGTTGGAATTTAAAAACTTTCTTCTCGCAGTTGTAGAGAATTGAATTTCCTATAAAAAGACACGAGTTTCAATTTTCCGACAAAAAGACTATTTATTGTGAATTATCATGTTTCAAGTTCAAATAATTGATTTTTGGAAGTATAAATATTTAAAATGACAAAACGTTTTTTGTCATTATTGTGGGTCTTGTATGTGTTAGAAGTGGCTGAATTCAGATCTCTAAATGTGGGCGAGGAATAAAAATTAATAAATTAATATTTTAATAAATTTTCTGCTTTGTGTTCTAAGCATTTTCCTATAAATAGGTGCTTAGGTTAGAATTAAAATCACACCGTAAATCAAGTTTTCTCTCTATATTATCGAGCGTATTCTTGTGAGTATTTTGAGTATATTTTCAAGATTGCTATACTAAAAGTTCAAGTCATAGCCTATATCCTGTTTCAAATTGTAAGATCGATCTTTCGAGGTAAGGATATTATTATTTTTCAGAATGATATTATTTCTTCAATATCATTATGTTGAAATATTGATCTCAAGTTTTTATCAAATTTGGAACTTTTGGTGTTTGAGTTACTATTCACGATACTAAGACTATTCACGATACTTGAGATTATTCACGAATACGACACTATTCATCTAAAATGAAAAATTTTCTTTTCGTCTAAAATATCTATTCGGATACTAGCTTTGATTGTATCCATGTTTTGATCATTCTTGAATTTTACACCACTATGATTATTTTTGAGGTATTTTTGACGTGGATAAAACAAAGTACTTAATCCTTAATCCTTAATCCTTATCATTTTGTTTCACCGGATTCGCTTTTTAAAAATATTTTCATCATCCTCGCCTTTAAATGATGATATTATTGAATATCTTTGGCCTCAGAAAGTGCAAAGATGAATGATTTCGATGAATATCTTTGGCCCGTAGTGCAAAGATGAACAGTGTTTAGATGAACATACGATTAATCGATGAATATCTTTGGCAGAAGTGCAAAGATGAATATTTGATTCTAGATGTATATTGATTTATGTTATAGGGATAAAAGATAGACGATGAACTTTTAAATTCATACATGAAGATAGTAGTTTGATTCTCTACTTAACTCTTCTAATGAATTATTATTTCCGCCGCGAATATTGATTTAAAAACTTGTTGTCTATTGTATTCTATTAGATTTTTCCTCGTTAAAGACTAATGATAATTTGTTGTATATTATCTTAGTCATAATATTCTTTATCGGGCTAGTTGAGCTCACCCTTTTCCTTTTTGTTCCATTTTTCTTCTCGTGAGGCGAGAATATAAATGAATGCACGAGCCTGGGGTATGGAATGAAGGTTCTGAAGAGAGTTGTTTAGTAGTCCTCACCATTTTTGTAAAATAATGTATCAATAAATGTGATGAGGATTTATTTGAGTATAGATATTGTCTAGAAGATAATATTTGTATTCAAACTCACAGCTTTCTTGTTGTAATAATAAAGTTATAGTTGTTTCGCATTCATGTATTAACAACTCAAAATGAGTGATGTATACCTATTTTGGGGGTTCACAAATGGTATCGAGCTTAGGGATATGATCTCGCGAGATCGGGGAATAGAACTAGAGGGAGAGACGAGTAAATCCTTCGCTAGTGTGTCCTACCTAAGCTTATTTGTTAGTTGGTCAAGATATAGGGATATTATGTGATATATTGAATTCCTTAATTAACCCTTGTTTTATGGCATGATTTGAGAATGTCGCCTCGAGAATATTAACAATGGAAATGAGAGCATGGAGATGCCTGTACTCACCAACGAGGAGAATGTGCAACAGTCGGCAATGTTCCTCCCGTGAACAACACCACCGAGTAGATGATGAACGAGGGATGTTTAGAAGCTTTTTGCGAGCTCATGCAAAATCGATTTAGGAGACTCGTGTTCAAAATTTATGAGGAAATGATAACAATTCACGGGTTGTCACACCAAGCAAGCTTCGTAGAGTCAGGACCACCGTAATTTAAGGGAAAGATGATCCGATCATGGCGGAAACACGGGTCAAGCAAATTACCAAGATATTCGATGTCTTGGGATGCACGGAGGAACGGAAGGTTCCATTCGCCACCTTTTATATTTCCGTATGGCGAAGGCATCATCGGTGGGAGTCTCGTGAAGCGCACTCCATCCCGCCGCACTCAAAGATGTCTTGGGAGACGTTTCAAAACTATTTAATGACAAATACTTTCCTCGAAAGTGTTCGTCGTATTAAGGAAGTGGAGTTCATCGATTAACACAAAACAACACGACGGTGTCTCAAAGACGAGGCAAAGTTTGCAGAGTTATCCAGTTTGCACCTCATTTGGTGGAGAATGAGGAACGTATGATGCGGATGTTTCGAGAGGTTTGAAACCCTAAGATACGACATTATCTCATTTCTAATAAATTTTCTCTATTCAAATGTTGTTAATGTGGCTCAATTGTTAGAGCGAGATAACGAGTATGTTCAACCGAGGGACCATAACCAGGATCGCATTCAGTAGATAGCAAACAATGTAATAATGATAACCAAATGGAGAAAGAAACAGACGGACAAAAATGGTAACCACTCGTGGTAAATCATGGCCATGAAAATAGAAGAAGAAGCGAGTCGAGGGAGATTTTAAAAGAGGAGATTTAACAACTACCATGTGAAGATGACAAAGGTTAAAGAATCGGGTTCTAAGGGAGGAGAACGACCACCGGTCATATGCTATAAATGCGGAAAGAGGGACATATCACCAAACTGTCCCACAACAGCTCAAGGTATGCTATAATTGTGGAAAGGAAGGACATATCGCCGAGATTGTATGGTAGCGAAACCTAGTTCAATGGGGACGGTGACTCAAAAGATCGTCCTCGTAAAAGTCAAAGTCAACGATTCCGGAAGAGCGTTTGTTGTGGATCGGTCAAAATGCGAGGAACCCAAACGAGGTGATCACGGGTAACATATTTATAAATTCTTGAGAAGTTTATACCTTACTTGATACCGGTATACCCATTCATTTATCTCTCCCGCATGTGCTCAACATTTAAACTTGACTCGAGAAATTAGACTTTGACCTATCTCATGGAAACTCCGTTAGAGAAACTTTCATCACATCCACTGCTTATAAATCTTGTTTGATTCAAGTTGGCACCATCACCTTACCCGTTGACCTTATCTCTTTAAAGATACTTGCTTTTGATGTTATTTTAGGGATTGATTGGTTAACTACTCATCATGCCAAAATTGATTGTTTGTTTTAAAGGTTGTTAGTTTTCATATTCCTAACCAACTCCGTTATGCAATTCAAGCAACTAAACCATTAAAATCAATCACCGCTATATCTAATCATAAAGCTATTCGCTTATTAAAAAACGGATGTCAAGCTTTCTTAGCCCATGTTATGGATTTGAATAAAGACACGCCAAATTTGAATAATATTCCGTTGTTATTGACTTTCCCGACGATTTCAAGAACTTCCTTGCCTACCCCGAACGTGAAGTTGAATTCTTTATTGATCTTGAACCCGTGCACAAAGCCCATTTCTAAAACCCCATATCGAATGGCTCCTATTGAACTTCGAGTTAAAGGTCCAACTACGAGAATTGTTGGACATCGGTTTCATTCGGCCCAAAGACATCTCCTTGGGGTGCTCCTGCTTTATTCAGAAAGAAGAAAGACGGGAGTATGCGACTTTCAGATTGACTATCTGAATTGAACCATGTCACCATCAAGAATAGGTATCCTCTACCTCGTATTGATGACTGGTTTAACCAATTGTAAGGCATAATTCTTTTCAAAAATCGATCTTCGCTCGGATATCATCACCAAGATTAGAATCGAGGATATTCCAAAGACCGCCTTAACTCTGTAGATGGGCATTATGAATTCTTAGTCATGTCTTTCTGACTAACTAATGCTCTCTGCGCTTTCATGGATATGATGAACCAAGTATTCAAGGAATATTTGGATCGGCCTCGTTGTTGTTTTATTGATGACATCCTCATATATTCCAAAAGTCGTGAAAATCATGAGCACCATTTGAAGCCGGGTACTCCAAAGGCTTCGTGAAACAAACTATATGCCAAATTGAAGAAATGCGAGTTCGGCTTGAGAAGTAGCATTCCTTGGGCATGTGGTGTCAAAACATGGAGTATCCGTGGGACCTGAAGATTGAAGCAATACAAAGTTAGAGCAACCGAAGTCGGTGATCAAGCACGTAAGCTTTCGGGTCTAGTCGGTTATTATCGGAGATTCGTAGAAGGGTTTCTCGAATCGCTACTCCATTAACTCATTAACTCCGGAAGGATACAAAATTCGCTTGGAGCGAAGAATGCGAGAAAAGTTTCCAAGAGCTTAAGATGAGACTTATTTCTAAGACTGTTCTAACAATACCATCCGGTTCTTGATGGATTTGTTATCTCTGACGATGCTTGAGTGCAAAGGGTTAGGATGTGTTCTCATGCAACGTGGGAAAGTCATAGCCTATGCCTCGCGACAACTTAAAGAGTATGAGAGAGAATTATCCTACTCATGATCTAGAGTTAGCGGCAATAATGCTTTCGCTTAAAGATATAGAGGCACTATCTATATTGGGAGAAAGTGGAGATATATTCGCACCATAAAAGCCTTAAATATTTCTTCACTCAAAAGAACTCAACATGCGGCAATGACGTTGGCTCGAGCTATTGAAAGACTACATCCACACTATTCAATACCATCCCGGTAAAGTTAACGTGGTAGCCGACGCGTTGAGTAGAAGATCATATGCGGAATGAGTGCGATGATGTCAAGTATACGACAGAGCCAACTTTAATAGAAAAGTTAAGGTTGCTTAAGCCACCCATAGAGTGAAATGATGCGTATGAAGAAGAAAGTACAAGAAGGAGCTATTCCTAAGCGAGAATTGATGAAGAAGGAATACTTGAGTCCACTCTAGACTTTGTGTCCCTAACGACTCGATTTGAAGTACAAGATTATGATGGAGGCACACAATACACCATTTGCAATCCATCTCGAAGTACCAAAATGTATCGTGATCTTCGACATACATTTTGGTGGAACAATATGAAGAGAGAGATTGCAAAGTTTATCTCAATGTGTTTAACTGTCAACATGTAAAGGCGAGCATCTAGTACCTAAGGGTCCATTGCAACCACTTGAGATTCCGAAATGGAAGTGGGAACACATTACCATGGATTTTGTTACGGGTCTTCCTACGGTTTCTCAAGGCATCAATGCTATTTGGGTTATTGTTGATAGATTAACCAAGTCCGCTCATTTCTTGCCGATCGGAGACTTATTCCTTGAACGTCTTGCTAGTATGTGCGTGAATGAGATTGTGAGGTTGCATGGCATGCCCAGTATCCATAGTTTCGGATCGTGACCCAAGATTCACTTCAAGATTTTGGGTTAGCTTGCAAAAAGCTATGGGCACGGATTCATTTAATTCGGCTTCGCAGATACCATCCTCAAACCAGACGGACAATCGAGAGGACTATTCAAACTCTTGAAGATCTATTAAGACTCGTGTCCTGAACTTCAAGGGCGCTTGGGATAAGTATTTACCATTGGTGGAATTCTCTTACAACAACAAAGCTTATCGTGCAAGTATAGGTGTGGCTCCATTCAAGCATTATATGGACGAAAATGTCGTTCTCCAATATGTTGGGATGAGGTGGGTGAAGCAACATTGTTGGGACCCGAGTTAAGACGTATGATTCTCACCGAAAAGATCCAAATGATTCGACAACGTATACAAACGGCACAAGATCGACAAAAGAGTTATGCGGATCTTCATCGAAAGGACGTGGAATTTAGTATAGGGGATCATGTATTGTTGCGAGTTGCTCCATGGAAGGGAGTTACAAGATTTGGGAAGAGAGGAAAGCTCAATCCACGATTTATTGGTCCATTTCAAATTCTTGACCGAGTAGGAAATGTAGCCTATAGACTCGCGTTACCTCCGAGTATGTCTCGTGTTCATAATGTGTTTCATATATCCGCATTTCAGAAATATGTGAAAGACCCAAACCACGTTATAGAGTTAGAACCGGATGAGATATCCGAAGACTTAACGTATGAGGAGGTACCTGTCAAGATTTTGGATAAGAAGGAGCATGTCCTACGCGCAAAGGTCATACCACAAGTTAAAGTTTTGTGGAGGAATCATGCTTTATAGAAAATGACCGAGAATTGGAAACTAAATGAAAGCGAGGTATCCTCACCTTTTCAAACACCACCGTGCACACGACGCCAATTTTGAGGACGAAATTTCATAAAGAGGAGAGGTTGTAAGATCCCAATTTATTGTTAATGAAATTTAATTTTCTCTATTTATTATTTTGAAATAGTAAGGGTTGATTTGATTAATGTGGATAGTTATGGGTAAAATACGCAAATATTTCTAAATAAGCAAGTGGTTATAAAATATTCATTGTTGTTTGAAATATTCGTTTGGTCGTGGAATATTCAGATCGCTTGTGGGAATATTCGTATTTACGGCGTTGACCATGTGTGGGCCCCATAACTGAAAGCGATTGGATGAAGAAAATGACAAATATAAGTTGTTTAAAAATAACAAATGAGTTGTTATTCAAGTTAATCTTTAAAAAATACTCTTGTGGTTAAAACACAAGAAGATTACCAGATTGCACCAATTATTGATTCTTACGTAAGAAGGCACTACTCAATAATGGTTACGATAATTATCGCTCAAAGATTTTATTGATTTAATAATTGTTGCGTTGATATTTTATATTGTTGTTGTTTCATAATTGTCATTACACGTATTTTTCATTATCGAAGCAATAATTCATATTATCCTAATAATATTATTAGATAACATTATTGGCAATGTCTAGAAAGTTCGCTTAAGGAGAGGTTTGGTCACCTAATCATGCACTGCAAGAAGGAGAAATTCTTATTGAAAGCCCTTCTTCCCTGAACCGCCTGTTGTAATATTGTGATTCTCAGAATATTATTTGTGAATAATTAATTATTGATTCATATGATGAGAAAATATTGATTTTATGTAGATATAGATGGAGAAAATTTTTAATGTGACAATTGTTGAAAATTGGAATTTTATCTTTTCTCGATAAAATAATTATTTAAATATATTATTATATTTTAATAATATAATAATGGTGATATTTTTACAAATCGAATGTGGGATATATGAGTATACGAGGAGGAAGAGTATTTTTGTTGCAATAAATGTTTAAAACATTTTAAACATGCTCATGGACCCCATTTATCGAATTGAAATTTGATTATAACTTGTAAAATCGTCTGCTTTGTGGATTTCGATTTAATTTCGCTTTGAATTCAAAAACTTTCTTCTTCGCAAAAGTTGTAGAGAATTGAATTTCCTATAGAAAGTCATGAGATTTGAATTTTCCGACAAAAGGGCTATTTATTGTGAATTATTGAAGTTTCAAGTTCAAATAATTGATTTTTGGAAGTATAAAATATTTAAAATGACAAAAACATTTTTGTCATTATTGTGGGTCTTATGTGTTAGAAGTGGCTGAATTCAGATCTCTAAATGTGGGCGTAGGAATAAAAATTAATAAATTAATATTTTAATAAATTTTCGCTTTTGTGTTCTAAGCATTTTCCTATAAATAGGTGCTTAGGTTAGAATTGAAAATCACACCGTAAATCAAGTTTTCTCTATATTATCGAAATGTATTCTTGTGAGTATTTTGAGTATATTTTCGATATTGCTATACTGGTTGTAAGTTCAAGCCATAGCCTATATCCCAGGTTTCAAATTGTAAGACCGATCTTTCGAGGTAAGAGATATTATTATTTTTCAGAATGATATTATTTCTTCAATATCATTATCTTTGAAATATCGATCCAAGTTTTATCAAATTTGGAACTTTTGGTGTCTGAGTTACTATTCACGATACTACCGACTATTCACGATATCTGATTATTCACTTATCACGACAATTATTCATCTAAAAATGAAAAATTTTCTTTTCGTTCAAAATATCTATTCGGATACTAGCTTTGATTATATCTATGTTTTGATCATTCTTGAATTTTATACCACTATGATTATTTTTGAGGTATTTTGGGACGTGGATAAAACAAAGTACGAATCTTTAATCCTTAATCCTTGTCATTTTGTTTCAATCGGATTCGCTTTTTTAAAAATATTTTTCATCATCCCCTCTTAAATGATGATATTATTGAATATCTTTGGCCTAGTAGGCAAAGATGAATGATTTCTCGATGAATATCTTTGGCTGTAGTGCAAGATGAACAGTGTTTAGTTTAGATGAACATGACTAATCGATGAATATCTTTGGCACCTCAGTAGTGCAAAGATGAATATTTGATTCTAGATGTATATTGATTGATGTTACTGTGGATAAAAGATAGATTTATGAACTTTTAAATTCATACATGTAAGATAGTAGTTTGCATTCTCTACTTAACTCTTCTAATGAATTATTATTTCACTGCGAATATTGATTTAAAACTTGTTGTCTATCAGATTCTATTAGATTTTTCCTCGTTAAAGACTAATGATAATTTGTTGTATATTATCTTAGTCATAATATTCTTTATCGGGCTAGTTGAGCTCACCCTTTTCCTTTTTTGTTCCATTTTTCTTCTCGTGAGAGCGAGAATATAAATGAGTACGAGCCTGGGTATGGAATAAAGGTTCTAGAGAGAGTTGTTTAGTAGTCCTCACCATTTTTGTAAAATAATGTATCAATAAATGTGATGAGTATTTATTTGAGTATAGATATTGTCTGAAGATAATATTTGTATTCAAACTCACAGTTTTACTGTTGTAATAATAAAGTTGTAGTTGTTTCTGTACCATGTATTGACAACTCAGAATGGGTGATGTATACCTATTTTGGGGGCGTCACACTAACCACTTACCATCAAGGAATAATACAATCCTAATCTTAGCTTTACATCATGTTTTACTGTTTGGAGGCTCGAGAGCATGAAAGAACCACACAATTAACCTCCCCATCATCACCCTTTTTCGAAGATTTTTTTCTTCATTAGGAACCCTTGTTTGTTAGCATATTTAATGTAGTATTTTACAAAAGCATCAATACTGTCAAATTCCATTCTTATTTCTGGATCTTTTATGTAAGACCCCAACTTTCATAAATAAAGATTAATTTTCTCGAAATATATTTTTGAATATTATGGTGTGGATTTGATATAATGTTATAGTGTTGGGTAATATATATAAATTTTGCAAAGTAAGAAAGTTGTTATATAATATTTGATTGGTCGAAGAATATTCATTTTAACAGGGAATATTCATACGACGGCACAATCATTGGTGGACCCCACAACAGAATTATTGTCGGAGTTAGAAAACGGCAGAAATATCTTTTTATAAAAGTAACGGCGAAAGTTTTACCGTTAACTGTTGGAATACCCGGTGGTAAAAGTACAGTAATACGCGTGGTTGCATAGTAGCATACAGTATTGATTATTGATGCTTACGTGAGAAGTCACTTAGTTATACTCAATTATTGCACAAATAATTTGCGTAAAGATCTCACGACATTTGATTCAATTATTGTCAATATTTTATATTATTAAATCAATAATTGAGATGATGTTATTCATATTATTATATGCATAATTAGCAATGTCTAGAAAGTTCTATCAAGAAAAGGGGTTGGTCACCTAATCATACTCTGATAGGGAGAAATCCTTTATCTAAAGCCCCCTCTTTCCTGGGAATGATTTGATTTTTAATATTGCATGTTATAATAATGATGAATATATGTTGTTAAAAATATTGAGGGTTTTTTTATGAAGTATTTGTTGTAAATTTTGGCGTATTATTTGAAACCCCACTTACCCATTTTTCAAAATTATCAGTAGAAAGTATTTAGTATATATAACAATGGTGGGGGACCACATGTTGTTGAACTTTGGTGGGGGGGGGGGGAGAAAATCTGATAGCTTGGTTGGGAGGGAGTAATAAATTTATTATTGTTATATATATATATATTATAATAAGTTTTGTTTTTTATGAAAAATAGAATATATTATATTATATTGAATATTATATTAATAAGTTGACAAAAAGGGGCGTCTAAAATTTTTCTTTCCGCCTGTGAAGTTTCGTCTAATTTCCTACTGTGCAGTCTGTGAAAATTCTAAATAGTATCCTTTTATTCTCCTATAAATAGGATGTTGGTTCAGAATTGAAAATCACACCAGAATCAGAGAATTCTTCTTCTATAATATTGAGCGTATTTCTTTAGAGTTTTAAGAAACTTTTAGCGTAGAAAACAGTGAAATTTTTCTTCAAGAATATCACCGCTATACCAGTTGGAATACTCTTCTTTTTAAGGTAAGGGATATTTTTTTTTCAATATTCGTAAGAAATAATATTTTCTTCCATACTCTGTAGTATGTAAGTAATATTATTTCGTTTCAGATTTCGAATTCTATACTCATTTTGTTAAAGTTTTGATTTCATACTCTATGAAATTAGTAATATATCTTTGAAATTTAAGGCTTCATCCAAAGATTTTGTCATGAAAATATTATTCGAGCAGCATTCTTGATAAATTTTAAGTTTTTCATGCCGAGTACCATTCAAGGAGTACTATTCCCAAGTACTATTCATGGGGTACTATTCACTCTTTCATTATTCACAGGGTACTATTCATGATAAAAATTGATTTCTTTTCATTCAAATTATTTTGATACAATATTATTCTTGAATTTTACTCCTCAAAGCGATTCGTGTTGATAATTGAGACATTATCAATTCTAGATAAATTAAATTATAATCTTTAGAAATTTATCCTTTGCTTTCTTTTTTAATTGAATTCTTATATCATTGTTGTGAGACCCCAGATTTTATCAATAAAGATTTAAATTTTGTTGAAATAATTTTTTAATATTATGGTGTGAATTTAAGATAATATTATAGTTGTGGGTAGTATTTATAAATTTTACAAAGTATGCAAGTGGTTATAATATATTCGATTGGCCTGGGAATATTCTTGTTTAGCAGGAATATTCGTGATAACTACTCAATCATCAGGACCCCAATAAATAGAATTATTGGCTTGATTGAGAAAACGACAAAAAATATTTTATCAAAATAACGGCGGAAGTTTTACCGTAGTTATCGTTGAACTACTCTTTAGTAAAAGTACATGTAAGAATACGTGTGGTTGCATAAGAAGACACCAGTATTGATTATCGATGCTTATATGAGAAGTCACCGCACTTTGATTCCATTATCATTTATTTAATAATATGAATTATTATAATGATAATGACGCTTTTGTTTTATTCAGTATTATTAACGTAATAAAATGTAAACATCTTTTATATAAAATAGAATACTTTATTAAAGTTATTCTATAAATAGAATATATTATATTTTATTATGCATAGTGTTGCATAGTGTTTTGCATAGTATTGCATAAAGGTTTGCATAGTAAAATGTTTTTATATAAATAGAATATATTATATTTTATTTAAAAGATTTTTCTTTAAATACGGACCGCCGATTAAAGTAAATCAATCTGACCGCTCATGGATTAGTTACTACGCATTCCATTTTCCTATAAATAAGCTCATTCCTTCATTATTTTCTTACGAATTCATTGAAACTCTAGAGAGAGAAATTATAGAGAGAAGCTATAGAGAGAAAATTATAGAAAGAAGAAGAGTATTCTACTACTTCACTACTTCTATATTCAGCTTCTTTTTACTAGTAAGGGTGTTATTCTTTCTTCTTCAAGAGAACTTCATTATTCCATTCACTATTATTCTGTTGAATAACTCCGTAAAAGTGGCATACCCTATACATAACCTCAGATACGCCAGATACCCTATACTTGGTGAAATCCTTATGTTATTCCATCGCTTATTATTTTGTTGAATAACTCAGATACGCTGGGTTTATCCTATACTTGGTGACATTCTTCTATTATTCTCATTGAACATCCTGTCTGTGTTTTACACCTGACCGGGTTCCGCTTTTTATTATTCTGCTGGAAACATCCTCGTCATCGGTGTTTTACACCTGACCGGTTCCGCCTTTATCATTCTCGCTTGAATATCCTATCCGCATGTTTTTACACCGGATCCGGTTCCATCTTTATTATTCTGTTGAACATCCTGCTTGTGAATTTCACCCGACCGTTCCGTTATTATTATTATGTTGAATAACTCGCCTATCGCGGCAATCGCATGCATGGTGATTTCTTTTGTTATTCCATTCTTTATTATACCCAAATTGGTTAAAACTTTGACTTCTATACTCCATGAAATTAGTAGAATATCCTCGATATTTGCGTTTCATCCAAAGATCTTTCATGGAAATATTCTTCCGATCATTCTTGAATTTTACTCTACGTAAACAAAGATCATGTCGACAATTTGGACGTTAATAATTCATGGATTAAATAATTCTTGAACTTGTTTTATCAATTATTATGTCATTGTCATCATCCTCATGTTATATTATGTTATCTTCGCTTACGCATGCATAGATGAACTTAGTATGATTATGACCGTGGATCATTCTAAGATAATCACGACTTGATATAAATGATGTGACTAAAGTCCTCAAAGGGCTGTGAATGCAATGATGGATAGTTTTGGTATGATTATGACCAGGGGTGATTCTTAGATAGTCATGACCATCGATAATTTGATGAAAATCCTCGACCGCGGTATATGGATGATTAGATGTGGTGGTTTATTTATTGTCGAGTCTCAAATGACAAAAATTGATGAAAACCTTTTTAAAACCTAAAAGATAGTAGACTTTATTCTCTACTTGATTTTTTAATGGATTGCGTATTCCACCGCAGCTTAAACCGGTTGTCTATTGTATTTTATCGCTTAACATCATTGAAGGCTAATGATAATTTATTCTCGCATTATCTTAGTCATAATATTTCTTCATCGGGCTAGTTGAGCTCACCTTTTTCTTTCACTGCTTTCTTCGTGAAATGAGAACATAGCCGGGACGAGCCTGGAACCAGAGTAATGGTCCGTAGGATAAGATTAGTAGTCCTCACTATTCCGTGAAATAAAGGTGATAATAGTTGTAATGAGGACTCCTTTTGAGTTTGTATAATATCTAGTAGATAATATTTGTATTCAAACTCACGCTTTATGTCGATTGTATACCATACGCTTATATTAGTAAGTCAGATTTGAATTTATGTACCATGTAAGTGGCGCACCCAAGATGGGTGACGATACCTAATTTTGGGGCGCATACGGGTTGGTATCGAGCCATAAGTGTGAAGAGCCCCGAGCCTCTCACCCGGTGACTTCCTGTTGATGGGGAATGCACCGCCGCATTCTCCGTGAGGGACGCCTGCCTTTCGGTAGCAAGTCGATAGTACCAATGTGAGGTGTCGACACAAGTTGGTGTCCAGAGTCACAACAGTATCGTAGCTTAGGATACGATCCCCACTAAGATGTGAGATAAGAACTAGGAGGGAGAGACGGAAATTCCTTCGCTAGTATGACCTACCTAAGTTTATTTGGTATTTAATTGGTCGATCGTAGTATAGGGATAATATTTGATATATTAATTAACCCTCGTGTTGTGGCGGTGTTTGAAATGGCAAATTTAAAATATTCACAATGGAGTGAATGTGACCGCTGTGACACCTTTAATCACTAATCAAAGCATGCAAAGGTTTATTTAGAAACAAATTAGAGATATCCACGTAGTGAATGAAGAACTAATTGTTTGCACCCGAGCTAGTTGCAGAGGTAGCGAAAAAAAAAGTGAGGAAGAAGAGGAAGAAGAGAAGGAAGAAGAGGAACCCGAGGAGAATTGGTTAGAAGAAATTTATGATCAAAACTTAGAATTACAAAATCGTGTTCGTGAGCTAGAAGAACAGTTGAAGAACGGCAAGAAACGGTCAGGAACAAAGGGATACAACAATTCAAAATTGGGTTACCCGATATGTGATGCTCGAACAAAATCACGCTTTCAGGTGTAAGATATTAAAGTTGAATCGAGAATTTAAAAATCAAAGATCACCTAAAAGAAGAAACAACCGAACGAAGGAGAATAGGCGATGCGTGGGTAAAAGCCGCACAATGCGTTGATAGTGTAGAAAAAGACGTCCATCCAATAAAGCCAAAATAGATGAAATGGACTTTGCTTTTGGACAAGAATTGGGAGAACCCAACATCGAATTCTAATTACCTCGTGTATAGTGGTCAACCCGAATTCGATATGGATCGGAGAATAATGATTCAAATCATGGATCAGAATGTGAAGAAGCACTTAAGGGTGGAATGTACCCTATAGTAAAGTCAAACTTCGTAATTTAAGCGAGAGCGTTTGTCGAGAAACCGAACGGGTTATTACGGGTAAATTAATTATTGCGAAGTCTATACTTTATTCAATACAAGTTCTACCCACTTTTTTATTCTACCTAGTTGTGTTCAATGTTTAAATTTGACCAAAAAAAAAATTAGACTTTGATTTATCTATTGAAACTTCGTTGGGAGAAACCTTCACATACTCCACTATTTATTAATCTTGTTGTTTCAAATAAACATTTTCACGTTACCTGTCGATCTTATCTTTTTGAAAATACTTGCCTTTGATGTGATTTTTAGGAATCCATTGGTTAGCTAATCATCATGCTTTTCGTAAGGTTGTTAGCTTTTATATTCATAACCAACCTGTTATATGAATTCAAAGTAACCAAACCCTAAAGTTAATCACTGTTATATCAAGCCATAAGTAAAGAGCCCCGAACCTTTCGATGTTGACTTCCTTGTGTGGAATGCAATCAAGCCGGACTTTCTCAGAGGCAACATCGTGAATGAAAATGGCAAGTTTATAGGTATCATTGTGAGGTTCTATCTAGGTTAAGGGATAGAAGTCACAATTGGTATCAATGTGATGTACTATCCAAGTCTTGGATGAGAGTAACAGTTTTGAATGATATCATTAATAAATTTCTTGACGTATTCTTGAAGATTTTCTAGCCTACCCTAGAGCGTGAAATCGAATTTTGTATTGACCCCAGTACAAAAACCCATTTCTTAAACCCTCAAATATTTCTTCAACTAAAATGAACAGTTTACGTGGTTTATGATGAAAGTCATAATAAAAGCATTGGACTAATGAAAATCATGGGTATATAAGGTATTAGTAAGTTTTATGATGAGTTATGTTGGTTATTATGTGAAAACATGAAAGTTTCTTAGAAATCACAAAGAGTTGAAAATCGATTTTGGTGAAAAACGAATATGAAATTCAATTGATCATATCTCCTATTATATTTTGAATTTTTGAATGTGGTTAAGTCCTAGAGTTAGATCTATGAGTTACCTAACTAATCCAAGTGGAATTACTGGAAAAGGTGTTGTAGATTTTGTGTGGACTGATTTTAGCAAAGGAGGTCAAAGCTGTAAATTTCGAAAATGCTACTGCCCAGAAACTTTAAGGGACTGTTTCGGCCACTTAAATTATGAGAAAATTCTGGCCTTTTGGGACATGAAGGTATATGGTATAAAGTACCCCTGTCCAAAAATGAGCTCATTCTCGACTTAAAATGAGCAAGTTATGACTATTTCAATATTTAGGTTTTTCCGATTTAAAACGCTATAACCGAGTTCTATAACTCAATGACCATGAAATTTAAACTAGAAGCTCACGTTAACATGTGTAAGGTCCTGCCAAGATTTGGGAATTTTGGAGTTAAACTTGAGGTAGCTAATTTCTTAAGGAATTAATTAGAAATTGTTTTTTAAAAATAGTAAATGAATTTTAAAATTCGAGAAAAATATATTTTCATTATGGGACTATATTATGCTAAATTCCAGAAAAGAAATATTTTTGGGACTGATTTGGTATTTTTCATGAAAATAGTTTAGTTACTGAATATATGAGTTAAATATGTTATGTGAAGTAACAAAGTTGAAAATAGGATTTTATGGCTAGAGAATCCTATATAGAGTATATGCATATTTTTGGATGAGGATTTGATAATTGGTGATGATATCTTATGAGTATGACATTTTTGAATGATTAAATGCATTATATGGTAAAGCGTAAACAATTAAGATAAATTGTTTATAAATTTAAGAAGTGATTAAAATATTGTTATAATATTAATGATATTAGATTATGAGATTATTAAGTGATTGAAAACATGGGGATATTCTTGAATCTCGGATAAATTATATTATAAATGTTTAATATTTATCCTTTATCTCATTTGATTGATTCTTTATATCATTATCCTCATGCTTATATTATGTTGAAAGTCATCTGTGGCCTGTAGTGCATTGATAGACTTGGTATGATCATGACCACTAATGAATACACAATTATCTTTGGCCGTAGTGCATGGATAATTTGTGGTCGTGATACTAATGAATACACAATTATCTTCGGCAGTAGTGCATGGATAATTTGTGGTCGCGATATTAATGAATACACAATTATCTTTGGTCAGTAGTGCATGGATAATTTGTGGTCGTGATACTAATGAATACACAATTATCTTTAGTAGTAGTGCATGGATAATTTGTGGTCGTGATACTTAATGAATACACAATTATCTTTGGTCGTAGTGCATGGATAATTTGTGGTCGTGATACTAATGAATACACGATTATCTTTGGCCGTAGTGCATGGATAATTTGTGGTCGTGATACTAATGAATACACGATTATCTTTGGTAGTAGTGCATGGATAATTCGTGGTCGTGATACTAATGAATATCCTCGCCCGTAGTAGTGCGTGGATGATTCGATGATATGGATTAATTATCGAAATGAGTCTCAAAGAATGAAATATTAATTCATGGATGTGGTAAAAGTTATCTTCGGCCCGTAGTGTATCGACAGCAAAGATGAATTGTTAATGAATATCTTCGCCGGATTGCAAAAATGAATTTAATGTTTTCAACGATAAAGGTATTCAAGGTATCCTCACCTCTTTATCATATCGTGTACGCACTTCTAATTTCGAGGGCAAAATTCCATAAGGAGGGAGATCAGAGACCCAGATTTTATCAATAAAGATTTAAATTTTGTTGAAATAATTTTTAATATTATGGTGTGAATTTAAGATAATATTATAGTTGTGGGTAGTATTTATAAATTTTGCAAAGTATGCAAGTGGTTATATTATATTCGATTGGCTCAGGAATATTCTATTTAGCAGGGAATATTCGTGATAACTACCAATCATCATTGGTGGACCCTACAATGTAATTATTGTTTGATTGAGAAAACGACAAAAATATTTTATTGAAATAACTATGGAAGTTTTACCGTAGTTACCGCTGAACTACTCCTAGTAGTAAAAGTACAAAGAATACGTGTTGTCATACATAGTAGACACCTGTATTGATTATCGATGCTTATGTGAGAAGTCACTCGGTTTGATTCCATTATCATTTATTAATAATATGAATTATTATAATGATAATGACGCTTTGTTTTATTCAGATTATTAACGTAATAAAATGTAAACATCTTTTATATAAAATAGAATACTTTATTAAAGTTATTCTATAAATAGAATATATTATATTTTATTACGCATAGTGTTGCATAGTGTTTTTTTTCATAGTGTTTTGCATAGTATTGCATAAAGTTTTGCATAGTAAAATGTTTTTATATAAATAGAATATATTATATTTTATTTAAAAGATTTTCTTTAAATATGGACCGCCGATTAAAGTAAATCAATCTGGACCGCTCATGGATTAGTTACTACGCATTCCATTTTCCTATAAATAAAGCTCATTCCTTCATTATTTTCTTACGAATTCATCAAACTCTAGAGAGAAATTATAGAGAGAAGCTATAGAGAGAAAATTATAGAAAGAAGAAGAGTATTCTCGCTACTTCACTACTTCTATATTCAGCTTTTTTTACTTAGTGGGTGTTTATTCTTTCTTCTTGAAGAGAACTTCATTATTCCATTCACTATTATTCTCGCTTGAATAACTCGTAAAAGTGGCATACCCTATACATAACCTCAGATACGCTAGATACCCTATACTTGGTGAAATCCTTATGTTATTCCATTGCTTATTATTCTCGCTGAATAACTCAGATACGCTGCATTACCCTATACTTGGTGACATTCTTCTATTATTCTGCTGAACATCCTATCTCGTGTGTTTTACAATCGAACCCGGGTTCCGCTTTTTATTATTCTCGCTGAACATCCTGTCTCAGTGTTTTTACACCGGACCGGTTCCGCCTTTTATCATTCTCGCTGAATATCCTATCTCGCAAGTGTTTTTACACCGGATCCGGTTCCATCTTTATTATTCTGCTTGAACATCCTCGCTTGCAGAATTTCACCGACCGTTCCGTTATTATTATTATGTTGAATAACTTGTCTATGCGAAGTACCGCATGCACGGTGATTTCTTTTGTTATTCCATTCTTTATTATACCCAAATGGTTAAAACTTTTGACTTCTATACTCCATGAAATTAGTAGAATATCCTCGATATTCGCTTCATCCAAAGATCTTTCATGGAAATATTCTTCCGATCATTCTTGAATTTTACTCTACTGAAACAAAGATTATGTCGACAATTTGACGTTAATAATTCATGGATTAAATAATTCTTGAACTTGTTTTATTGAATTATTATGTCATCACATCATCCTCATGTTATATTATGTTATCTTTAGCTTACGTGCAGATAGATGAACTTAGTATGATTATGACCAGTGGATCATTCTAAGATAATCACGACTTGATATAAATGATGTGACTAAAGTCCTCGTAGGCTCAGAATGCAGTTGATGATGGATAGTTTTGGTATGATTATGACCAGGGTGATTCTAAGATAGTCATGACCATTGATAATTTGATGAAAATCCTCGACCGTGGTACGTGGATGATTAGATGTGGTGGTTTATTTATTGTCGAGTCTCAAATGATAAAAATTGATGAAAACCTTTTAAAACCTAAAAGATAGTAGACTTTATTCTCTACTTGATTTTTTAATGGATCGTATATTCCGTCCGCAGCTTAAACCGGTTGTCTATTGTATTTTATCGCTTAACATCTGTGAAGGCTAATGATAATTTATTCTCGCATTATCTTAGTCATAATATTTCTTATCGGGCTAGTTGAGCTCACCCTTTCTTTCACCGTTTCTCTTGAAATGAGAACATAGCCGGGACGAAGCCTGGGAACGGAGTAATGGTCCGCAGGATAGCATTAGTAGTCCTCACTATTCGTGAAATAGTGTGATAATAGTTGTAATGAGGACTCCTTTCGAGTTTGTATAATATCTAGTAGATAATATTTGTATTCAAACTCACGCTTTATGTCGTATTGCATACCTACGCTTATATTAGTAAGTTGTATTTGAATTTATGTACCATGTAAGTGGCGACCCAAGATGGGTGACGATACCTAATTTTGGGGCGCCACAATTGTCATCATCCTCATGCTTATATTGTGATGAAAGTCCTCATCGGCCAAGAAAGTGCATTGATGGACGCTTGATTGTTATGATTATGACCGGTGATTATTCAAGATAATCATGATCGTAATGTTACAAATGATGTGGTAAAAGTCCTCATTGGCTCAGTAGTGCATCGATGGACAAATGTTGGCATGATCACTGACCATCGATGAAAACACGAATATCCTTTCGCCCAGTAGTGTATAGATAATTCGTGGTCGTGATACTAATGAATATCCTCGCCCGTAGTGCGTAGATGATTCGATGATGTGGTTTATTTATTGTCGAGTCTCAAATGATAAAATTTATGATAAACTCTTAAATCATGTAAGATAGTAAATTTCATGCTCTACTTGACTCTTCTAATGGATCGCTTGTTCTCACCGCAGCTTAAACTTGATGTTATTATATTTTATCGCTTAAGATTGTTGAAGGATAACGATAATTTATTCTCGCATTATCTTAGTCATAATATTTCTTACTAGGCTAGAAAGCTCACCCTTTTGCTTTCATTGTTCTCTTCAGGAAATGAGAACGTAGCCGGGACAAGTCAGGGAACGGAGTGACGGTCCGAGATTGTTATTTTAGTAGTCCTCACTATTTAGTGTGATAATAAATGTAATGAGGATTGAATTTGAGTTTGATAATCGCCTCATGAGACAATATTCGTAAAACTCAAAATTGTTTTGTCATATTTTACACGACAGTTGTATTAATTCAGTTTGTCATGAAAAATTATTCAGAGCATTCTTGATAAATTTTAAGTTTGTTCAGCCAGAGTACTATTCAAGGAGTACTATTCCCGAAGTACTATTCATGGGGTACTATTCACTTAGTTACTATTCACCCGGGGTACTATTCATGACAAAAATTAATTTCTTTTCGGTCCAAATCATTTTTGATACAATATTATTCTTGAATTTTACTCCATAAAGCAATGATCATGTTTACAATTGGGACATTATCAATTCTAGATAAATTAAATTATAATCTTTAGAAATTTATCATTTGCTTTCTTTTAATTGAATTCTTATATCATCACATCATCCTCACGCTTATATCAGGATGAAAGTCCTCGCTGACCGTAGTGCATTGATGGACTATTGATTGGTATGATTATGACCAGGATTATTCGATATAATCACGACCGTAATGTTACAAATGATGTGGTAAAAGTCCTCATTGGTCCGTAGTGCATCGATGATGACGCTGTTGTACGATCATTTACCATCGATGAAAACATGAATATCCTTTGCCTGTAGTGTATGGATAATTTGTGGTCGTGATACTAATGAATATCCTTGGCCTGTAGTGCAGAGATGATTCAATGATGTGATTTATTTATTAAGTTGAGTCTCAGCGATAAAATTTATGATAAACTCTTAAATCATAGAAGATAGTAGATTTCATGCTCTACTTGACTCTTCTAATGGATTGCATGTTCCGCTGCAGTTAAACTTGATGTTATTATATTTTATTAGTTTAACATTGTTGAAGACTAACGATAATTTATTCTGCATTATCTTAGTCATAATATTTCTTACTAGGCTAGTTGAGCTCACCATTTTGCTTTCATTGTTCTCTTCAGGAAATGAGAACGTAGTCGGGACTAGTCAGGTAATGGAGTGACGGTCCGAGATGGTTATTTTAGTAGTCCTCACTATTTAGTGTGACAATAAATGTAATGAGGATTCAATTTGAGTATAGCTACTGTCTATGAGATAATATTCGTGTAAAAACTCAGCTATGTTTTGTCGTATTTTTCAGGACAATTGTATTAATTTAGTTTGCCATAAGCATTCTTGATAAATTTTAAGTTTTTCATGCAGGAGTACCATTCAAGGAGTACTATTCCCGAAGTATTATTTATGGGGAACTATTCACTCAGTTACTTTTCACCCGGAGTACTATTCATGACAAAAATTGATTTCTTTTCGGTCCAAATCATTTTTGATACAATATTATTCCTGAATTTTACTCCACAAAGTAGTATCATGTTGACAATTGGGACATTATTGAATTCTAGATAAATTAAATTATAATCTTTAGAAATTTATCATTTGCTTTCTTTTAATTGAATTCTTATATCATTGTCATCATCCTCATGCTTATATTGTGATGAAAGTCTTAATTGGCCCGTAGTGCATTGATGGACTGTTGATTGGTATGATTATGACCAGGGATTATTCGATATAATCATGACTGTAATGTTACAAATGATGTGGTAAAAGTCCTCATTGGCCCGTAGTGCATTGATGGACAGTTGTTGGCAAGATCATGACCATTGATGAAAACACAAACATCCTTTCGCTTCAGTAGTACGGATAATTCGTGGTCGTGATACTAATGAATATCCTCGGCTCAGTAGTGCGTAGATGATTCGATGATATGGTTTATTTATTAAGCTAAGTCTCAAATGATAAAATTTATGATAAACTCTTAAATCATAGAAGATTGTAGATTTCATGCTCTACTTGACTCTTCTAATGGATTGCTTGTTCCGCTGCAGTTAAACTTGATGTTATTATATTTTATTAGTTTAACATTTTTGAAGGCTAACGATAATTTATTCTACATTATCTTAGTCATAATATTTCTTACTAGGCTAGTTGAGCTCACCTTTTTGCTTTCATTGTTTCTCTTCGTGAAATGAGAACGTAACCGGGACTAGCTCAGGGAACCGGAGTGATCTGGGTCCGAGATGGTTATTTTAGTAGTCCTCACTATTTAGTGTGATAATAAATGTAATGAGGATTGAATTTGAGTTTGATATCGTTTCTATGAGACACTATTCGTGTAAAAACTCAGCAATGTTTTATCGTATTTTACACGATAGTTGTATTAATTCAGTTTGTAATGAAAATATTATTCAGAGCATTCTTGATAAAGTTTAAGTTTTAATACCGGAGTACTATTCAAGGAGTACTATTCCCGAAGTACTATTCACTCAGCCATTATTCACCCGGTACTATTCATGATAAAATTGATTTCTTTTCATTCAAATCATTTTTGATACAATATTATTCTTGAATTTTACTCCACGAGTAAAGATCATGTCGATAATTGGGACATTATTGAATTCTAGATAAATTAAATTATAATCTTTAGAAATTTATCCTTTCTTTCTTTTTAATTGAATTCTTATATCATTGTCATCATCCTCACGCTTATATTGTGATGAAAGTCCTCATCGGCCCGTAGTGTATTGATGGATCGTTGATTGGTATGATTATGACCGTGGATTATTCTTAGATAATCATGACCGTAATGTTACAAAATGATGTGGTAAAAGTCCTCATCGTCTGTAGAGTGCATTGATGGATAGTTGTTTGCATGATCATGACCATTGTTGAAAACACGAATATCCTTTGCCCGTAGTGTATGGAGAATTCGTGGTCGTGATACTAATGAATATCCTTGGCGTGTAGTGCAGAGATGATTCGATGATGTGGTTTATTTATTAAGCTGAGTCTCAACGATAAAATTTATGATAAATTCTTAAATCATAGAAGATAGTAGATTTCATGCTCTACTTGACTCTTCTAATGGATTGCTTGTTCCGCTGCAGTTAAACTTGATGTTATTATATTTTATCAGTTTAACATTGTTGAAGGCTAACGATAATTTATTTTGCATTATCTTAGTCATAATATTTCTTACTAGGCTAGTTGAGCTCACCCTTTTGCTTTCATTGTTCTCTTCAGGAAATGAGAACGTAACCGGGACTAGTCGGGGAACGGAGTGACGGTCTGAGATGGTTATTTTAGTAGTCCTCACTATTTAGTGTGATAATAAATGTAATGAGAATTGAATTTGAGTTTGGATACTGTCTATGAGATAATATTCGTGTAAAAACTCAGCTATGTTTTGTCGTATTTTACACGACAGTTGTATTAATTTAGTTTGTCATGAAAATATTATTCTGAGCATTCTTGAAAAATTTTAAGTTTTTCATGCTGGAGTACTATTCAAGGAGTACTATTCCCGAAGTACTATTCATGGGGTATTATTCACTCAGTTACTATTCACCCGGGGTACTATTCATGACAAAAATTAATTTATTTTTGGTCCAAATCATTTTTGATACAATATTATTCTTGAATTTTACTCCAAAAAGCAGTATCATGTCGACAATTTGGACATTATTGAATTCTGGATAAATTAAATTTTAATTTTAAAAATTTATCCTTTTCTTTATTTTAATTGAATTCTTATATCATTGTCATCATCCTCATGCTTATATTGTGATAAAAGTCCTCATTGGCCCGTAGTGCATTGATGGACTATTGATTGGTATGATTATGACCAAGGATTATTCGGTATAATCATGAGCATAATGTTACAAATGATGTGATAAAAGTCCTCATTGGCCCGTAGTGCATTGATGGACAGTTGTTGGCATGATCATGACCATTGGTGAAAACACGAATATCCTTTGCCCGTAGTGCATGGATAATTCGTGGTCGTGATACTAATGAATATCCTTGGCCTATAGTGCAGGGATGATTCGTTGATGTGGTTTATTTATTAAGCTGAGTCTCAGCGATAAAATTTATAATAAACTCTTAAATCATAGAAGATAGTAGATTTAATGCTCTACTTGACTCTTCTAATGGATTGCTTGTTCTGCTGCAGTTAAACTTGATGTTATTATATTTTATCAGTTTAACACTGTTGAAGGCTAACGATAATTTATTCTGCATTATCTTAGTCATAATATTTCTTACTAGGCTAGTTGAGCTCACCCTTTTGCTTTCATTGTTCTCTTCAGGAAATGAGAACGTAGCCGGGACTAGTCGGGGAATGGACTGACGGTCCGAGATGGTTGTTTTAGTAGTCCTCATTATTTAGTGTGATAATAAATGTAATGAGGATTGAATTTGAGTTTGGATACTGTCTATGAGACAATATTCGTAAAAAACTCAATTTATATTTTTGTCGTATTTTACACGACAATTGTATTAATCCAGTTTGTATTTGAATTTTGTACCATGTATTTGGCGACTCAGAATGGGTGATGTATACCTATTTTGGGGGCGTCACAGTTTGTATCAAAGCTTAGGGATATGATTCCTTGCTGAGATGTGAGGCGTTTACTAGGGGGAGAGACGAGGAAATCCTTTGCTAGTATGACCTACCTAAGTTTATTTGTTATTTAATTGGTCGGTCAGAATATAAGGATAATATGTGGCATGTCAATTAACCCTTGTTTTGTGGCAGTATTTGAAAATGAAATCCGAGAATGTTGAGATAAGCAATGGAGCACATGAGACTGTTGAGTCACCAACGATCAATACCTAGGATAATGTGCATCAGGAAGGCAATAATCCTCAGGTAAACAACAACACCGACCAAATGATGAACAACAGAATGTTCAGAGGCTTTCTGCAATTCATGCAACATCAGGCGAGAGAGACTCTTGTCCAAAATGCAGGTGGAAACACTAGCAACTCTCGAATGGTCACCGCTAAGCAGTTCAAGGAGCTGGGACCACTGGAGTTTTTGGGAGAGCCAAAACCACTTAAGGCGGAGACGTGGATAAAGAAGATCACCAAGATATTTGATGTCTTGGGATGCTCCGAGGAGCAAAAGGTTCCCTTTTCCACTTTCATGTTGCGAGGAGAGGCAGACATCTTGGTGGGAATCAAAGCGACTCAACCCCGCCACATCAAGATGTCTTGGGAGAAGTTCCAAGAACTGTTCAACGACAAGTACTTTCCCAAAAGTATTCGTCACATGAAGGAGGTAGAGTTCATCAAGCTGGAGCAAAACAATATGATCGTGTTGCAGTACGAAGCTAAGTTGTCGAGTTGTCTCGGTTTGCATCCCACTTAGTTGATAATGAGGAGAGAATGACGCGGATGTTTCTAAGAGGTTTAAAACCTGAGATACGTCAATACCTAATTTCTCACAAACTGTGTTTGTATTCAGATGTTGTAAATAGAGCTCAATTATTAGAGCACGATAATGAGTCAACCCAACCAAGAGAGAGTAGCCAGAAAATTGATAATACCAGTTGTAGCAGTCATCGAAGCGGTGACAACAAACGTGAAGGAAGTCAACATGCCAGAAATGGTAACCACTTCGGTGGTAATCATGGCCAAGACAATAAAAGTGGAAATTTCAAGAAGAGGAGATTCAATAATGATGGAAAGACGTCATCACCAGCACCCGTTGTTAAAGAAAGTGAACGATCACCGATCATATGCTTCAAATGCGGAGGGGAGGGACATATCAGTCCAAAACGTGTTACAATTGTGGAAGAGAAGGTCACCTCGCTCAATTTTGTCATGAAAGGAAGCCAAATCCAGTTAGGATGGTGACACCAACTGTCGTCCCAGACAAGTCAAAGCCGATAGTTCAAGGGAGAGCATTTGTCGTGACCTCCCAAAAAGCAAGGAACCCGAACAAAGTCATCACGGGTAAACTAATCGTAAACTCTAGCGAAGTCTATACATTATTTGATACCGGTTCTACCCATTCTTTTATTTCTCCTACTTGCGCTCAACGTTTAAATTTAACTCCCGAGAAATTAGACTTTGACTTATCCGTTGAAACTTCGTTGGGAGAAACCTTCATTACATCCACTGTTTATAAGTCTTGTTTGATTAAAATCGGCAACCGCAAATTACCTGTCGATCTTATCTCTTTGAAAATACTTGCATTTGATGTGATTTTGGGGATTGATTGGTTAACTATTCATCATGCTAAAATTGATTGTTTTCGTAAGGTTATTAGTTTTCATATTCCTAACCAACCTATTATGCAAATTCAAGCAACCAAATAACTAAAGTCAATCACTGTCATATCAAGCCATAAAGCTATTCGATTATTGAAAAACGGATGTCAAGATTTCTTAGCCCATATCACAGATTTAAACAAAAATACGTCAGATTTGAATTATATTTATATTGTTAATAAATTTCCTGACGTATCCCCTGAAGAACTTTATGGCCTACCCCCAGAGCGTGAAATCGAGTTTGGTATTGACCTTAAACCCGGTATAAAACCCATTTCCAAAGCCCCATATCGAATGACTCATATTGAACTTCAGGAGTTAAAGACCCAACTGCAGGAATTGTTAGACATCGGTTTCATTCGTCCTAGTACGTCTCCTTGGGGTGCTCCTGTTCTATTCGTGAAGAAGAAAGATGAGAGTATTCAACTTTTTATTGATTATCGGGAGTTGAACCATGTCACCATCAAAAATAGGTACCTGTTGCCTTGCATTGATGACCTGTTTGACTAGTTGCAAGGCGCTAAATTCTTTTCAAAGAGCAATCTTCGTTCCAGATATCACCAGTTAAAGATTAAAACTGATGACATCCCACAAAGACTGCTTTCAGAACTCGGTACGGGCATTACGAATTCCTAGTTATGTCTTTTGAATTGACTAATGCTCCTGCTGCCTTCATGGATATGATGAACCGAGTATTCAAGGAATATTTGAATCACTTTGTAGTCGTATTTATTCATGACATCCTCCTATACTCCAAAACCCGTGAAGATCATGAGCAACACTTGAGGCTGATACTCCAAAAGCTTCGTGAGAACAAGTTATATGCCAAGTTGAAGAAATGCGAGTTCTGGATTGAGGAAGTAGCATTCCTTGGGCACGTGATATCAAATCATGGAATATCTGTTGACCCAACGAAGATTGAAGCAATACAAAGCTGGGAGCAACCTAAGTCAGTGATCGAAGTACGCAGCTTTCTGGGCTTAGCTGGTTATTATCGGAGATTCGTGGAAGGATTTTCTCGAATCGTTACTCCATCAACTCAGCTGACTCGAAAGGATATAAAATTCAGTTAGATCGAGGAATGTAAGAAGAGTTTTCAAGAACTCAAGGGAGACGATTTCAAAGACTGCTCGACAATACCATCCGCTCGGAGGATTTATCATCTACAGTGATGCTTCAGGCAAAGGTTTAGGATGTGTTCTCATGCAACATGGGAAAGTCATAGCCTATGCCTCACCACAACTCAAAGAATATGAGATGAATTATCCTACTCACGATCTAGAATTGACAACAGTAGTTTTCGCACTAAAATTCTGGAGGCATTACCTGTATGGGGAGAAAGTGGAGATCTATACGGATCATAAAAGCCTCAAATATTTCTTCACCCAAAAGGAACTCAACATGCGGCAACAACGTTGGCTCGAGCTGTTGAAAGATTATGATTATACCATTCAATACAATGCTGGAAAAGCGAACGTGGTAGCTAACGCATTGAGTAGAAGATCATATGCGGGTACGAGTGCGATATTGTAAACGCAGGCCCATTTGGTATGACTTACAATGGATGAAGATAGAGATAAAGAATCCAGGGACCCACGTGATGATGGCAAATATATGAGTAGAACCGACTTTAATCGATAAAGTTAAAGCTGCTCAAGCTACAAACCTGGAGTTGATGCATATGAAGAAGAAAGTGCAAGAAGGTGCTATTCCGGAAGCAAGAATCGATGAAGAAGGAATACTTCGAGTCAACTCTAGACTTTGTGTTCCTAACGACCTAAATTTAAAGTATAAAATCATGATGGAGGCACACAACACACCGTTTGCAATCCATCTTGGGAGTACCAAAATGTATCGAGATCTTCAACATACATTTTGGTGGAGCAATATGAAAAGAGAGATCGTGGAGTTTATCTCAAGGTGTTTAACTTGTCAACGTGTCAAGGCGGAGCATCATGTTCCAAAAGGTCAATTGCAACCACTAGAAATTCTAGAATAGAAGTGGGAGCACATTACCATGGATTTTGTTACTGGCCTTCCCAATGTTTCTCAAGGCATAGATGCGATTTGGGTAATTATCGATAGATGACCAAGTAAGCTCATTTCCTACCTATACGAGAAACTTATTCACTTGAATGTCTTGCTCGTATTTATTTAAATG
Organism: Panax quinquefolius; assembly: GCA_020205615.1. NCBI lineage: Eukaryota > Viridiplantae > Streptophyta > Magnoliopsida > Apiales > Araliaceae > Panax > Panax quinquefolius. The sequence continues at coordinate 34,929,897 of CM035165.1, forward strand.
AGATTGTAAGACTGCATGGTATGCCAGTATCCATAGTTTCTGATCGAGACCCAAGATTCACTTCAAGATTTTGGGTTAGTTTGCAAAAAGCTATGTGCACGCATTTATGATTTAGTTAAGCATATCATCCTCAAACGGACGGGCAGTCGGAGAGGACTATTCAAACTCTTGAAGATTTATTAAGACTTTGTGTCCTTGACTTCAAAGAAAGTTGGGACAAGTTCTTGCCATTAGTGGAATTCTCCTATAACAACAGTTATCAAGCAAGTATTGGCATGACTCCATTCGAGGCGTTGTATGGACGCAAGTGTCGTTCTCCAGTATTGTAATACCCGAGAATTTCCACGTATTAATAAATGAATATATTAATGGAAATAGTATTTATGTGAATATAAGTGTTAATATTTTGTAAGTTGATTAAATCAATTGTTTTGCACTAGATTAATGCGTATTGAGAAGTGTGGATTTGGAAATGAGAATTGTGAAATGTCTTATGTGGCATAATGTGAAATGAAGAAATTCACTAAGTGAGTTAAAAGAGAATTAGGAAGATTAATCGGGTATGATTATGTGATTTCATATAAGAAATGAATACACTCTTAGATTTGCAATATCACTCGTGTGGACATTAATTCATGTCGTGTAAAACGAGTATGGCGATGGAGATTGACAACGGCTCGGCTAAACCAATTGACACTCATAGGGTAGAATGCAGAAATTGCTATCCAAATCCTAGCAAGATAAATCATGCAACTTCGCTAGAGATCAGTTGGAGAAAATTTAGTTTTCTTCTGTGGCAATAAAATGGGACACTTATGCATTAGGTGTGACATTAATAAAACCATACGATAGGAGTAGATTGCAATGAAATGAGATACCTAGTAGTACAATGATATCATATGAATTTGTAATGCATAAATGATTAATTATCTGGGTATTCTAGAAACTGAGAAAGGAATTCAATGTTTAAATAAACATTAATATTAAATAAGGTTATAATGTGGTTATAATTATGGAACTACGACGCCCCCAAAATAGGTATACATCACCCATTCTCGAGTCGCCAAATACATGGTACGTAAACAACTACAACTTCATTAATACAATTGTCGTGCAAAATACGACAACACATAAATCGTGAGTTTAAATACAAATATTGTCTTCTAGATAATATCCACACTCAAATAAGTCCTCATTACAATTATTGATACACTATTTTACAAAATAGTGAGGACTACTAAAACAACTGCTCTTGAACCATTACTCCACACCCCGACTAGTTCCCGCTTATATTCTCGCCTCCCGAGAAGAAAAATGGAACAAAAAGGAAAAGGGTGAGCTCAACTAGCCCAGTAAAGAATATTATGACTAAGATAATGTACAACAAATTATCCTTAGTCTTCAACAGGAAAAACTCGATAGAATACAATAGACAACAAGTTTTAGATCAACAATCTGCAGCTGAAAACAACAATTCATTGTAAGAGTTAAGTAGAGAATGAAATCTACTATCATCTATGAATTTAAAAGTCCATCATCGATATTTTATCCCTGTAACATCAATCAATATACATCATAAATCAAATAGTCATCTTTGCACTACAGGCCAAAGATATTCATCTGTTGGTCATGTTCATCTCAACACCTGTTCATCTTTGCACTACGGGCCAAAGATATTCATCAGTTGGTCATGTTCATCTAAACACCTGTTTATCTTTGCACTACGGCCAAAGATATTCATCAGAAAATCATTCATCTTTGCACTACAGGCCAAAGATATTCAGTAATATCATCATTTAGGACTGAGGATGATGAAAAATATTTTAAAGAAAACGAATCCAGTGAAACAAAAGAACAAATATTAAGGATTCATACTTTAAACAATCCAAGTTCAAAAATACTTCATAAATAATCGAGTGGAGTAAAATTCAAGAATGAAGACCAAAACATAGATCCAATCAAAGATAGGAATTATAATGATAATCTTGGACATAGAAAAGAAAATTTTAATTTTTCCGTGAATAGTGTCGATTCGTGAATAAAGGTAGATACGTGAATAATTTCGTATAATGTGAATAGTAACTCACACTAAAAGATAGAAATTTCACAAAAAATATCATCATGCTTCGTGAATAGTACTCGTGAATAAGAACTCGTGAATAAGAACTCGTGAATAAGAACTCATGAATAAGAACTCATAATAGAACCCCGATATGAAAAAAGTCCAAATTTGATAAAAATTCAAACCAATATTTCTAAGATAATGATATTGAAGAAATAATATCATTTTTGAAGAAAATAACATCCCTTACCTCGCAAAAAAATAAGATTTCCGATCGAATACTCGATATAAGGTCGAAAGAACTCAGACCAGATAAAGAATACTCAAAGTACTAAAATACTCACAAAATACGCTCGATATTATAGAGAGAGAAAGAGAGAGAAACTTTAGTTTCGTGTGATTTTCAATTCTAACCTAAGACCCTATTTATAGAAATCGCTTAGAACACCAAAGCGTAAAATTTAATATAATAATAATATATAAATAAAATTTTCTATGCCCACCTTAGACTTCTGAATTCAACAACTTAGAATGTGATTAATGAGGCTCACAACATATAAAAAAACGTTTTTATTTAAAAAAAATATTTAAAACTTCAAAAATTAATTATTTCGAACTTCAAACTTCAATAATTCATAATAAATAGCCCTTTTATCGTAAAATTCAATCTCGCGACTTTTTATAGGAAATTCAATTATCTACAACTTTGCGTAAGAAAGTTTTTCCAAATTCCAAATGTAAATTGACCAAATCCACATACGATTTATTTTACATGCTTATAATCAAATTTCAAATAAGAAATGGGGTCCACCGACACACAAAAACATGTGTTAATCATTTAATGCAACAAAAATACTCTTCCTCCTCATATACTCATATATCCCACATTCATTGTAAAAAATATCATCATTATTCTATTATAATAATATAATAAAATATTATTTTATCGTAAAAGATAAAATATCAATTTTTAACAATTGTCACTTTAAAAATTTTCTCCATCTATATCCACATAAAATCAATATTTTCTCATCATATAAATCAATAATTAATTATTCACAAATAATATTACAGAATCACAAGATCGGGCAACCAGCCGCTCCTCAGTGAAAGAGGGGCTTCCAATAAGAATTTCTCCTCATCATGCAAGCAATTAATTAGGTGACCAAACCTCTCCTTAGATGTAACTTTCTAGACATTGCCAATAATGTTTTCTAATAATATTATTCAGATAATATGAATTATTGCTTCGATAATGGAAAATACCGTAGTGACAATTATCAAAACAACAAAGAATATAAAAATATCAACGCAAAGAATTATCAATCAATAAAATAAAATATCGAATAAGAATTATCGTAATAATTATTGAGTAGTGCCTTCTTACGTAAGAATCAATAATTGGTGCAATACCGCAGCTACATCAGGCAACAACGCCAGACATCGTGTTTTTAACCACCGGTATTCCAACAAAGATAATCTGTGAATAACTACGCCGCTATTTATAAACAACTTATACTTGTCATTTTCTTCATCCAATCGCTTTCCATTATGGGCCCACACAAGGTCACTACCATCAGCATTTAATATTCCCTCGACAAGAAGAATATTCCACGACCAAACGAATATTCTCCGACAACAATGAGTATTTTATAACCACTTGCTTATTTAAAAATATTTACGCATTTTACCCATAACTAACCACATTAATCAATTCAACCCTTACTATTTCAAAATAATAAATAGAGAAAATTAAATCTTCATTTATAAAAAGTTGGGGCCTTACAACCTCCCTCCTTATGAAATTTCGTCCTCGAAATTGACATGCGTAGGACATGCTCCTTCCCATCCAAGATCTTGACTGGTACCTCCTCGTACGTTAAATCTTCTGGCTATCTCGTCTGGTTCTAACTCAATAATGTGGTTCGGTCGTCCACATATTTACGTAACATCGATATGCGAAAAATGTTATGAACACGCGCCATACTACTTCAAGCAGAAAACAAGTCTATAGGCCACGCCCCTATTCGATCGAGGATTTCAAATGGACTAATAAATCAAGGTTTGAGCTTTCTCACATCGCCGATTCTCGCTTTTGGAATAACGACTTCTGCATCTTCTTCTTCATATTCATCAACTCCAAGTCCGTAGCTTGAGTATCTTTAAATTTATCGATTAAAGTCGATTCTAATCGTATATTTACTATCTTCACGTAGGTTCATATATTCACACTTATAAACGATACGATCTTCTCACTTCAACGCCGCCTACCACGCTCGCTTTTTTCCGTGATGGTATGGTCGTAACACGTGCCAAAATGAGTCTCCTCTCGAAGTTCTTCAAGCTCTTCCACATTCCTCGCTCCATTCAAATTTTGTATCTCTACGAGTCACCAAGTTAATGGAATAGCGATTCGAGAATATCCTTCAACGAATCTCCGATAATAACCAACTAAGCCTAGAAAGCTACGATTTCGATTATCGACTTAGGTTGTTCTCAACTCGTGACTTATATCCCAACCTTGATAACACGTCACAATGACACCTATCGCTTTACTATCGCACACAATATGGCGCCCCCTACGAGAGAGTCCGGCTTTGCATTCCACAAAAGGAAGTCACCAGATAAAGGCTCTGCACAAACTTCTATAGCTTGAATTTTTAACTCCTCAAGTTCAATAGAGCCATGAGATTTTAGAAATGGATTTTGTACCGGTTCAAAGTCGATACAAAATTCAATATCACACTTTGGGAGTAAGCCAAGAAATTCTTCAGAAAATACATCAGGAAATTTACTAACAATAGAAATATCATTCAAATCTGACGTATTTTTGTTCAAGTCCATAACATGGGCTAAGAAAACTTGACATCCATTTTTCAATAAACGAATGACTTTATGGCTTGATATGAAAGTGTTTGACTTTCAATGGTTTGGTTGTTTTCAAATTCAATAATGTGTTGCTTAGGAATATGAAAACTAACAACCTTACGAAAGCAATCAATTTTGGCATGATGAGTAGTTAATCAATCAATCCATCCTTAAAATCACATCAAAAGCAAGTATCTTTAAAGAAATAAGGTCAATGTGTAATGTGATGGTGCCAACTTGATCAAACAAGATTTATAAACAAAGGATGTAACGAAAGTTTCTCATAACTGAGTTTCAATAGATAAGTCAAAGTCTAATTTTCTCCTGAGTCAAGTTTAAACGTTGAGTATAAGCAGAGAGAGATAAATGAATGGGTAGAACCCAGATTCAATAAGGTATAAACTTCAGTAAGAATTTATAATTAACTAACCTGTTTAACTTCGCTCGTTTCCTCGATTCTCTACCAAATACCACGAAAAACGCTCTTCCAGAACCGCTGACTTTGACTTTTCCGGGATGTACTTTTGAGTCACCATCCTCACTGGATCGGGTTTCGCTACCGTATAATCTCGAGCGATATGACCTTCTTTTCCATAATTATAACATACCTTGAAGGTTGTGAAATAGCTTGACTTATGTGTCCTCTTCTCCGTGATCTCAGTAGATCTAACCGCTGCCTTTTCTCCTCCTCTAAAATTCGTTGTTGTGTTGGTGCCGACGCCTTCCCGCCATTGTTAAATCTTCTTCTTGAAATTTCCACTTGAGATTATTTCTTCTATTATCTTGGCTATGATTACCACCAAAGTGGTTACCATTTCGCATGATAATTTCCTCCACGATGGTTATCATTGTTCGATGACCGCCGCCACCCGCATTTACGATTATCATCGAAGTTGTTGGTCATTATTCTTCAATTGAGCCGACTCATTATCGCGCTCCAATAATCGAGCCCTATTCACAACATCTCAATATAAACAAAGTTTGTGAGAAATGAGGTATCGACGATTTTGGGTTTCAAACCTCGCAGTAAACATTCGCCATTCTCTCCTCATTATCAACCAAATGGGATGCAAATCGACAACTCGCAAACTTAGCTTCAGATCGCGACATCGCTCATATTGTTTTGCTCCAAATTGATGAACTCTACCTCCTTCATGTGACGAATACTTTCGAAAGTACTTGTCGCTTGAACAATTCTTGAACTTCTCCCAAGACATCTTCAAGCATGCAGAGTCGAGTACGCTTTTACTTGATTCTCACCAATAATCTGCCTCTCCTCGTAATATAAAAGTGGCGAAAGGAACCTTTTTTCTCCTCCGAGCATCCCAAGACATCAAATATCTTAGTGATCTACTTTATCCACGCCTCTACCGTAAGTGGTTCTGCTTTCCCAAAACTCTCAAGGCCCTAACTCCTCGAATCGCTTAGCTGGTGACTATCCGTGAGTTGCCAGTGTTTCCACCGCATTTTGAACAAAGAGTCTTTCTCGCTTGGTTTTGCATGAATTCTAGAAAGTTCCTAAACATACCATCGCTCGTCATCATCCGCTTCAGCAAAGGGTGTTGTTCATAGAGGAACATTGCCACTTGTTGCACGCTCTCCTCGTCAGAGCAAAGGTGTCTCCACTATCTCATTTACTCCATCATTAACATTCTCAAATGACATTCTTAAATACCGCCATAAAACAAGGGTTAATTAAACAAATTAACAAATCACATAATACCCCTATATTATGACCGACCAACAAATAAGCTTAGGTAGGACACACTAGCGAAGGATTTACTCGTCTCTCCCCTCCTAGTTCTATTCCCCGATCTCCGCCAGAGATCATATCCCTAAGCTCGATACTTAACCGCGACGCCCCCAAAATAGGTATACATCACCCCATTCTCGAAATCGCCAAATACATGGTACGTAAACAACTACAACTTCATTAATACAATTGTCGTGGCAAAATACGACAACACATAAAACTGTGAGTTTAAATACAAATATTGTCTTCTAGACAATATCCACACTCAAATAAGTCCTCATTACAATTATTGATACACTATTTTACAAAATAGTGAGGACTACTAAAACAACTGTCTTGAACCATTACTCCACACCCCGACTAGTTCCCGCTATATTCTCGCCTCCTGAGAAGAAAAATGGAACAAAAAGGAAAAGGGTGAGCTCAACTAGCCCAGTAAAGAATATTTATGACTAAGATAATGTACAACAAATTATCCTTAGTCTTCAACAGGAAAAATCTGATAGAATACAATAGACAACAAGTTTTAGATCAACAATCGCAATGAAAAACAATAATTCATTAGAAGAGTTAAGTAGAAATGAAATCTACTATCATCTATGAATTTAAAAGTCCATCATCGATATTTTATCCCGTAAACATCAATCAATATACATCATAAATCAAATAGTCATCTTTGCACTACAGCCAAAGATATTCATCTCGCTGGTCATGTTCATCTCAACACTGCTCATCTTTGCACTACGCCAAAAAGATATTCATCAAGGTCATGTTCATCTAAACACTCATTCATCTTTGCACTACGGCCAAAGATATTCATCAAAAATCATTCATCTTTGCACTACATGCCAAAGATATTCAAGAATATCATCATTTAGGCCGAGGATGATGAAAATATTTTAAAGAAAACTAATCCAAAGAAACAAAAGAACAAAATATTAAGGATTCGTATTTTTTAAACAATCCAAGTTCAAAAATACTTCATAAATAATCGAGTGGAGTAAAATTCAAGAATGAAGACCAAAACATAGATCCAATCAAAGATAGGAATCATAATGCATAATTTTGGACATAAAAAAGAAAATTTAATTTTTCGTGAATAAAGTCGTATTCGTGAATAAAGTGTCAGATACGTGAATAAAGTATCGTAGATACGTGAATAGTAACTCTCGACACTAAAAGATAGAAATTTCACAAAAAATATCATCACGCTTCGTGAATAGTACTCGTGAATAGAACTCGTGAATAGTAACTCATGAATAGTAACTCGTGAATAAGAACTCATGAATAGTAACTCCGATATGAAAAGTTCCAAATTTGATAAAAATTCCAACCAATATTTCGATAATGATATCAAGAAATAATATCATTTTCGAATAAAATAACATCCCTTACCTCGTAAAAAAATAAGATTTCCGACCGAATATCGATATAGTGTCAAAGAACTTGCACCAGATAAAGAATACTCAAAGTACTAAAATACTCACAAAATACGCCGATATATATAGAGAGAGAGAGAGAAAACTTTAGTTTCGTGTGTGATTTTCAATTCTAACCTAAGCACCTATTTATAGAAATCGCTTAGAACACCAAAGGTAAAATTTAATATAATAATATTATATAAATAAAATTTTCTACGCCAACCTTAGACTTCTTGAATTCAAAGAACTTAGCATGTGATTAATGAGGCTCACAACATATAAAAAAAAATGTTTTTATTAAAAAAATATTTAAAACTTCAAAATTAATTATTTTGAACTTCTTAACTTCAATAATTCATAATAAATAGCCCTTTTATCGTAAAATTTGAATCTCGTGACTTTTTATAGGAAATTCAATTTCTACAACTTTGCGTAAGAAAGTTTTTCCAAATTCCAAATGTAAATTGACCAAATCCACATACTGACGATTTTACGTGCTATAATCAAATTTCAAATAAGAAATGGGGTCCACCGACACACAAAAACATGTGTTAATCATTTAATGCAACAAAAATACTCTTCCTCCTCATATACTCATATATCCCACATTCATTGTAAAAATATCATCATTATTATTATAATAATATAATAAAATATTATTTTATCGTAAAAGATAAAATATCAATTTTAACAATTGTCACTTTAAAAATTTTCTCCATCTATATCCACATAAAATCAATATTTTCCTCATCATATAAATCAATAATTAATTATTCACAAATAATATTACGTAATCACAAAGATCGGCAACCAAGCCGCTCCTGTGAAAGAGGGGGCTTTCCAATAAGAATTTCTCCTTATCATGCCAAGCAATTAGGTGACCAAACCTCTCTCTTAGATGTAACTTTCTAGACATTGCCAATAATGTTATCTAATAATATTATTCAGATAATATGAATTATTGCTTCGATAATGGAAAATACCGTAGTAGACAATTATCAAACAACAAGAATATAAAATATCAACGCAAAGAATTATCAATCAATAAAATAAAATATCAACAAGAATTATCGTAATAATTATCGAAAGTAGTGCCTTCTTACGTAAGAATCAATAATTGTGCAATACCGCAAAGCTATCGTAAACAACGCCAGACATCGTGTTTTAACCACCACCGGTATTCCAACAAGATAATCTGTGAATAACTACGCCGTTATTTATAAACAACTTATACTTGCTGCTTTCTTCATCCAATCGCTTTCAAGCATATGGGCCCACAATAATCAAGGTCTACGTCAGCATTTAATAATATTCTCCACAAAGAATATTCCACGACCAAACGAATATTCTCCTACAACAATGAATATTTTATAACCACTTGCTTATTTAAAAATATTTTTACATTTTACCCATAACTAACCACATTAATCAAATCAACCCTTTTTACTATTTCAAAAAATAATAAATAGAGAAAATTAAATCTTAATTTATTAAAATGAATGGAGTATACTTTGAGTGTTGCTATACTGCAAGTTCAAATCATAGCCTATATCCTGTTTCAACTAAGTAAGACTGGCCTTTCGAGGTAAGGGATGTTATTTTCTTCAGAAATGATATTATTTCTTCAATATCATTATGCCAAAATATTGGTCCGAATTTTTATCAAATTAGAAACTTTTCATGTCGGGGTTACTATTCATGAGTTACTATTCACGATTACTATTCACGAAGTTCTATTCACGGCTACGATGATATTTTTTTGTGAAATTTCTATCTTTTAGTGTTTGAGTTACTATTCACGATAATGCACACTATTCACGTGATACTTACACTTATTCACGAATCGACGACACTTTTCATAGAAAAATTAATTTTTTTTTTCTCGTGTCCAAGATTGTCTCATTATGATTCCTATCTTTGATCGGATCTATGTTTTGGTCTTCATTCTCAATTTTACTCCACTCTGTTATTTATGAAATATTTTTGAACTTGATTGTTTAAAGTACGAATCCTTAATATTTGTTCTTTTGTTTCACTAGATTCGCTTTCCTTTAAAATATTTTTCATCATCCTCACCCCTAAATGATGATATTATCGAATATCTTCGCCTCAGTAGTGCAAAGATGAATGATTTTCTGATGAATATCTTTAGCCCGTAGTGTAAAGATGAACAGGTGTTTAGATGAACATGACCAACTAATGAATATTTTTGGCCTGTAGTGCAAAGATGACTATTTGATTTATGATGTATATTGATTGATGTTACAGGGATAAAATATCGATGATGGACTTTTAAATTCATAGATGATAGTAGATTTCATTCTCTACTTAACTCTTCTAATGAAGTGTTGTTTTCACCGCAGCTTGTTGATCTAAAACTTGTTGTCTATTGTATTCTATCGATTTTTTTCCTGTCAAGACTAAGGATAATTTGTTGTACATTATCTTAGTCATAATATTCTTTACTAGGCTAGTTGAGCTCACCCTTTTTCTTTTTTGTTTCATTTTCTTCTCGTGAGACGAGAATATAAATGAACTAGTCGGGTGTGGAGTGATGGTTCAAGACAATTGTTTTAGTAGTCCTCACTATTTTTGTAAAATAGTGTCTCAATAATTGTAATGAAGACTTAATTGAGTGTGGATATTGTCTAGAAGACAATATTTGTATTTAAACTCAGAGTTTATGTGTTGTCGTATTTTGCACGACAATCAGATTAATGAAGTCAGAAGTTATTTCAGACAATGTATTTGGCTTACTCGTAATAGGTTGGTTGGATTGGACCTATTTTGGGGGCGTCACACTTGGAATTACTTGAAATTCTATGTTAATCAAGATGAATTAGCATACTATAAGGTGTTTAAGAAGTTTTCTAACATGTATGAAATCTTGAATGATAGTTTGGAACAAGTTTAAATCGTTGGAAATCAAGTTGGCTAAGACTCAGAAAAGCAGTCCGCTTTTGCTCTCGAACAGACACACTTGCAAAATTGCCATATATTATTGTACTAAAGCGCATAAGTATTCTGTTCAACCCTCTGAGTTCAGTTGAGCTTTATGTTTTATAATCTGCTAAGTGTGGATATAGTATTATGACTTACACTAGAATGCAAGCATGTGTAATATGTATATATAAGTATATTAACCTAATGTGAGCATGATCAGATTAGCATACATGATTAACGAAAGCATATGGTTTAGATGGAAATTAGGACTTTGAGTTTTGAAAATGAACTATGTTAAAGATCATGTTCTGCAGATTTGAGCTTACTGGTCTACACAAATGACTGATTTCACACATAGATGAGCATGACATATGATTCATAATTCCTTTGTTCATGGCCGCCTTATTAGGATTTGTGTTAAAGAAGTTTTCAAGAAAAAGCATAGTATAGTGAGCTAACATGCATGACTACTACATAATTTATATTCTGACCTTGCAAGCATGTAGGTATGGTTTAGAAATGCATGAATAAACCATTAGCTTGTGTTTATGTGATTAGTAAGCAAACATGAACATGTTGAACTAATTAGTAAAGTTTACAAATGAAAATACGACTTTTGAACGTGAATATTGACAAACTACCTTAAGGGTTAGAATCTAACATTTGTGATCATGTTGATGTTACTCTTAGACTCACTCATGTAACATAAACATATATATATACCATGCTTGTGTATCATATTTCAAGTGAAGCATGAACGAAGCATATTTTCAACCAAAGCGGTGCTAATTTCACATATGTATTATGAATACTCACAAGCATGCGTAATATTAGTTTTATAACTACCTTGTATGTTTAGAGAGCAAACATGATAGACTTTGTGGTTTCATGACCTTGAATGGCCTCAACTTGTTGAAATATTTAATTTAGAATTATATTATGAAAGGAGGAACCTAGATTGACTTGAGAAGCATGAATAGACCTTTAACATGACAAAATATATTATGTATGATTGTTGTGTTTATGCCAGACAGAAACCTCAAGGAAACAACTGAGTCTTGGCTTGGCGGAGGATTAAGCAAGCAAATTGCTTTGGCCCTAAAGCTTAGCTACGGCGTGGCCAGCATTGCTAACGCTAGTCTGGAATCTGAGATTCTCCATTCTAATTTTTGGACAGTTAACTTGAATGATGCCTATATTGCTAAAAGTAGTTTAAAACCTAATGATACATGTATATAAGTGATGCTTAAATAATATGATGGTGTTTGCCTTGTAATAGGAAAGTCCATGGGTAAAAAGGTCTTAACCTTGAGCATTCAAAATTAACTTATAAAGTAACTAGATATTTGATTTCGTGATAAGCCTATGAGCTGATTTTGTACCATATGTGCATACTTGAATCATGTCAAACTTGAATAAAGAATGTGTTAGCTAATGAGCATCTAGTACATATAATACACTATAAATAGGATTTAAAAGTGTTGATTCTTACCATGGATAAACTACGCTTAAGGCAAGTATCTGAACTATTCTTTACATTGTGCAAGTATCCTAAACCCTTGCATTACTTTATTCAACGGATATCGTAAGCAAACCTTATCTCTTTGAATGCAAGTTATCTTACTTTCTCGTTCGATTGAGCTAGTATGTTTAAACTCTTGTGAAAACTATTATTCATGTTGAACTTGGTATTGTTCTTGAATATTGTGAAAGTGTCTATGCCATTTGATTCGGCTAGACTATATGCATGTTTATAAAACTATCCAAACCAATTGACTGGTGCGGAAATCTTGAAAACTGAGTTGAACAACCCTTATGGTAAGGGGAGTGTTTATTGTTGGAAGCCCCAACACACGCGTGAATATTATTGTGTAGTTATGCATAACTTAGAGTATTGTAGACTGATCATCTATAGTACTTGATTCTTGTGGGTTATCAGTTTATTATAGGTAATTCTAGTAGATGTTCAATAGTCCTTAGTGACTGCTTAGTATAAATTGTTTATCCAGTTGGATACATTGATAGTCTTTGAATTCATATATATATATATATATATATATATATCTGTTGATTTATATTGAATTTTCGTTCTTATTCCAAGAATTGTTGATATTCATTATTCATGATATTATTCTGAAACTCTAAACTATCTTAGAGATGATACTTTGATATTTCAATCTCGTGTTATAAAACTCTTTACCCTTGTTGTATATTACTTGCTGGGCAATTTGTGTTCATTCTTGCTTATTTAAAACCTTTCAGTTAAGGCGGAACATGGAAGTGTCTCTAGGAAAGACAAGGGCAAGGCTACCGACTAGCTTGTCTCTTTATATTTAAGACTATTATGTTGTATTAAGACTATTTTTTAAACCATGTTTAAGCTTAAGTAGGATTATGTAATAAGTCTTTATTCGATATTATTATGTAATCTTTTAAGTACTGTAGGTTACGAGACTTGGGGGAATAATTATAATAAATCATTGTATATTATTCTAAATTAGATCTTCCGTTGTGAATGTGTGATTTTAGTTATTATGGTTTTACCATAATAACGTGATGAACCGAATTTGAGTGACCAAGTGGCAGTCCGAATTTGGGGGCGGCACAAGTATGCTGGGACGAGGTGGGTGAAGCAACGTTGTTGGGACCGGAGTTGGTACGTATGACTACGGAGAAGATCCAAATGATCCGGTAACGTATAAAAACCTCACAAGATCGACAAAAGAGTTATGTCGATCTTCATCGAAAAGATGTGGAATTCAATATTGGTGATCATGTGTTGTTACCTGTTGCTCCATGGAAAGGAGTTACAAGATTTGGAAAGAGAGAAAAGTTCAATCCTCGATTCATTGGCCCATTTGAAATCCTCGATCGAGTAGGAATTGTGGCCTATAGACTCGCTTTACCGCCAAATATGTCCCGTGTTCATAATATTTTTTATATATCCATGTTACGTAAATATGTAGAAGACCTGAACCACATTATTGAGTTAGAACCGGAAGAAATAGCAGAAGATTTAATGTATAAAGAGGTACCTGTTAAAATCTTGGATAAGAAGGAACATATTCTACGCTCCAAGGTCATACCTCAAGTCAAAGTTTTGTGGAGAAACCATGATGTTGAGGAAATGACCTGGGAGTTAGAATCTGAAATGAAATCAAGGTATCCTCACCTCTTCGACATACCAGGTACGTACCCTAATTTCGAGGATGAAATTTCATAAGAAGGGGAGGTTGTAAGACCCCAACTTTCATAAATAAAGATTAATTTTCTCAAAATATATTTTTGAATATTATGGTGTGGATTTGATATAATATTATAGTTGTGGGTAATATTTATAAATTTTGCAAAGTAAGCAAGTTATTATATAATATTCGATTGGTCGGAGAATATTCGTTTTAACAGGGAATATTCGTACGGCGGCAAAATTATTGGTGGACCCCACAACAGAATTATTATCGGAGTTAGAAAATGACAGAAATATTTTTTTATAAAAGTAATGGCTAAAGTTTTACTGTTAACTGTTGGAATACCCGGTGGTAAAAGTACAGTAATACGTGTGGTTGCATAGTAACACACGGTATTGATTATTGATGCTTACGTGAGAAGTCACTCAGTTATACTCAAATATTGCTGTAATTGTTGCATAGTATCTCACATTATTTTATTCAATTATTGTCAATATTTTATATTATTAAATCAATAATTGAGATGATAAGTTATTCATATTATTATATGCATAATTAACAATGTCTAGAAATTTCTGTCGAGGAATGGAGTTTGGTCACCTAATTGCGCACCAATAGGGAGAAATCCTTATCGGAAAACTCCCTCTTTCCTGGGAACGATCTGGTTGTTAATATTGCGTGTTATAATAATGATGAATATATGTTGTTAAAAATATTGAGGGGTTTTTTATGAAGTATTTGTTATAAATTTTGGCGTATTATTTGGACCCCCACTTACCCAATTTTCAAAGTTATCAGTAGAAAGTATTTAGTATATATAATAATGGTGGGGACCCACGTGTTGATGAACTTTGGAGGGGGAGAAAATCAGATAGCTTGGTCGGGAGGGAGTAATAAATTTATTATTATTATATATATATATATATATATATATATTTTTTAATAAGTTTTGTTTTTTATGAAAAATAGAATATATTATATTTTATTGAATATTATATTAATAAGTTGACAAAAAGGGGCGTCTGAAAATTTTCTTTCCGCCCGTGAAGTTTCGTTCGATTTCCTACTGTGCAGTCCGTGAAAATTCTAAATAGTATCCTTCCATTCTCCTATAAATAGGATGCTTAGTTAAGAATTGAAAATCACACCAGAATCAGAGAATTCTTCTTCTATAATATTGAGTGTATTTCTTTAGAGTTTTAAGAAGCTTTGAGCGTAGAAAACAGTGAAAGTTTTCTTCAAGAATATCCTCGCTATACCAGTTGGAATACTTTTCTTTTTAAGGTAAGGGATATTATTTTTGTTCAATATTCGTAAGAAATAATATTTTCTTCCATATTTTGTAGTATATAAGTAATATTATTTCGTTTCAGATTTCGAATTCTATACTCATTTGGTTAAAGTTTTGGCTTTTATACTCCATGAAATTAGTAGAATATCCTTGAAATTTGTGTTTCATCCAGTATTTTGTCATGAAAATATTATTCTGAGCATTCTTGATAAATTTTAAGTTTTTCATGTCAGAGTACTATTCACGGGGTACTATTCCCAAAGTACTATTCACGGGATACTATTCACTCAGTTACTATTCACCCGAGGTACTATTCATGATAAAAATTGATTTCTTTTCGGTCCAAATCATTTTTGATACAATATTATTCTTGAATTTTATTCCACAAAGCAGTATCATGTTGACAATTGGGACATTATTGAATTCTAGATAAATTAAATTATAATCTTTAGAAATTTATCCTTTGCTTTCTTTTAATTGAATTGTTATATCATTGTTATCATCCTCATGCTTATATTATGATGAAAGTCCTCATTGGCCCATAGTGCACTGATGGACTGTTGATTGGTATGATTATGACCAGGGATTATTTAGTATAATCATGACCGTAATGTTACAAATGATGTGGTAAAAGTCCTCATTGGCCCGTAGTGCATTGATGGACAGTTGTTGGCATGATCATGACCATTGATGAAAACACGAAAATCCTTTGCCTGTAGTGCATGGATAATTCGTGGTCGTGATACTAATGAATATCTTTGGCCTGTAGTGCAGAGATGACTCGATGATGTGGTTTATTTATTAAGCTGAGTCTCAGCGATAAAATTTATGATAAACTCTTAAATCATAGAAGATAGTAGATTTCATGCTCTACTTGACTCTTCTAATGGATTTCTTGTTCCGCTGCAATTAAACTTGATGTTACTATATTTTATCAGTTTAATATTGTTGAAGGCTAACGATAATTTATTCT
This sequence comes from Panax quinquefolius, assembly GCA_020205615.1. Lineage (NCBI taxonomy): Eukaryota > Viridiplantae > Streptophyta > Magnoliopsida > Apiales > Araliaceae > Panax > Panax quinquefolius. Next base: position 34,946,396 of record CM035165.1, read on the forward strand.
GCATTATCTTAGTCATAATATTTCTTACTAGGCTAGTTGAGCTCACCCTTTTACTTTCATTGTTCTCTTCAGGAAATGAGAACATAGCCAGGACAGTTCGGGGAACGAAGTGACGGTCCGAGATGGTTATTTTAGTAGTCCTCATTATTTAGTGTGATAATAAATGTAATGAGGATTGAATTTGAGTTTGGATACTGTCTATGAGACAATATTCGTGTAAAAACTCAGCTATATTTTGTCGTATTTTACACGACAGTTGTATTAATTAAGTTTTTATTTGAATTCTGTACCATATATTTTGTGACTCAGAATAGGTGATGTATACCTATTTTGGGGGTGTCACATTTTATCTCATTTACAGCTACTACACTCTCCACACACTCATCAAATTCTGAATTATCATTCATATCATTCTACTCAATGTGTTCATTCATCTTTGTACTTAAAGATATAATCAATGATTATGTTTCCATTTGTGCCCAAAAACACCTGTACAGAAAAAAAAAACAAACAAAAAACACTTAATCCAAAATTAGGACTTTTTCTTTGTAATGTTTTTTTTAAACCATGTATGGAAAGGATAAGATGATATCAATCTCAAGAGAGAAAAAGTGTTACCTGAGATGGAGATCGTCGAACTTGGGAGGCACGACGGAATGCCCGATATCGCTAGGATGGAGAGGGAGGATTAAATTTCGTAGTAGATGTTTGGGATGGGCGGATGATTATATTTTGCAAGAATATTTTAGCAGGATGGAGCCTCTGGTGGTGTCTTTCATACTTATTTCTTTTGATAGTTGTGGAGGATGGCTTTTTCTTCTCTTTGGGGGACCCACAATCTAATTTGGCTGTCCAATATTTCTGTCCGCTTAGACTTATTGTTCAGGGTAAAGACATTGACCATGCATGTGGAAGTCAAAGGGAATGGTTATGGGCCATAAGCCAATGTCCACATTTCAGCGTAAAGACATTGACCCGTCCAGTCCAAAAAATCGGACATAACGTCCATGCATGGACCCTAAGTTATTGTAACACGTAGAGAGTATTTTGTCATTATAAAAATTTGAACTTCCACCCTCTTGGTACATAACAAGTGGGATAACTAGGCGTGCTCATCGGTAAAAAACCGAATCGGTACTGATCCGAAAGTACCAAAAAAATAAGAACCCAGATCAATACCCTAATCACCGCTTTTGGTATCGGTTGCTAAATCATCGGCTTTAATTGCGGTTTCTAAGATAAAATCGTGATCGATTTTTTTCGGTTACATTTTCGGGTTATACCGCATGGTATTATATATTATTATTAATAATAATTAAATAATTTTTTTTAGATATTAATAAAAAAAATTAAAACTAAGAAATCATCTATATAATTGATTAATTGTAGCTAGGCTGCATAGGGATCATAATTGTCAATTGAAGCTGAATCTTGAAGCTGTTATAACTCAGCAGAAGAAAAAAAGAAAAAGACTAGCTAAGTTGCTAACTAAGTAACTATTGTAGTACTAGACACTAGTGATTAACTATTAATCATTATATTATTAAATTTTGGTATTTTCGGCATTTAGGTGTTTACCAAATTTAGAAAATTCCTTACTGCTACCGGTACCGAAAAATGTTAAATTAAAATACTGAAAAATCGGTACCAAAAAAACCAATACCGGTATCAATCGGTTCGATAAAAAACTAAAAAACTGAATATTTTGAGCATCTCTAGGGATAACCATTAGGCCAAGGCCTTAGGTATATTGTAGTGGGAGTATAATCTCCTTAATGTTGGCACTTGCAGGCAATTTCCTCCTATCCTCGACTTTTGAGGTCTTCATTGACTTGGCAATTGAGACATTAATGTTATGTTTGTTTGCAAGGATTGTACTTGAGATTGAACTATTAATCCCAAGTCTCTTGTTTGTTTTTAAAAATAAGCTTGATACTATTAGTCTCGAAACAACAAAATAACTTGAAAGGGGGACTATTTAATACCATGTCCTGTTGATTTATATCATTTATGTTTTTAATGATGACAATATTATTGGGTTTGTATTTAGTAATGGATTTTATTTTAATTGCTTGGGTTGTTTAAATTGTTAATTCATTTAATTTTGTGTAAACAGCTTAAGGGATCCTGTTTATAAAGAAAATTCTTGTTTGGCCCAAGTTAGTTAAATGTGTTATTAGATTAATACCTACTGGACTCAGGAAATATTAGATTGCAAGGTATTAATTACTGCTGAGGATTTCTTTAAATATATATTGCTTAGATATGTTATTTAAGTAGGTGTCTTTTTAAATGAAATTGTATTGACTGAGCAAAATATGTTGGACTCCTCTCTTTTATTTTAGCTATCTTAGTTTGACTGGGATTTCACATATGTTTAACTGATGCATATTATATCCGGTGGTCTCTATTTAATTACTAAAATCCTATCTCTATTCCAACTGTGATTTGAGATATTTATGTTAACTTCTTATTTTGTATTCGTTGGTGCTAATCAGAAGCTAATATATCAATTTAGGATATATTGCTAATCAAAATATAGCCGTTAGGTCCTTCTTGTTATATATACTATCTTTTTCGACTAAAACACGAAAACAAGGAAGCATATATCAGTGAAGAGAAACTCAAAGCAAAGATCAGTCTTACTCGTTATATATTTCCATCGAGAGCTATCATTGTTTATTACATCAAGTTTGTGTTATACTATTAGTCTTTTATTGGCTGGAAAATCACAACATAATGTATTCAAAATAATTTGTAACAAATTTTGAGTTCAAGCAGTGTTTAGCTTGGTCATTCCAATAGTGAATATGGTTTGTTCAAAGAGAGCTTTCAAGGTTGTAGAGGTGCAAAGTAGCAGAAGTGCAAAAGGGGCAGAGGTGTCCATCGCAGTGGAAAGTTTTATTTGAACAGGGAGGTCTTTTATTGTATTTAATTGAGTCTTAAAATTAATAAAAATAGTCTCCAATATCGGTTGGTATTGGACGTGGATTAGGCTACTAAACTAGATAATAAGGGCAGTAACACGTAAAAAATCCGTGTCTGTGGTTGATTATTTCTTGTGGTTTGATTGTTGAGTATCACTTTGCATCTAAATACATCGACATAAAAGTAGTTTGCTGAGAGAGTAAAGTGTATTAATCCAAACACTAATTCACACACGTTTCATCTGTCTGCATTATAACTAAAATATAATTTGTTCTAATCCAGACATTATAGATCTTAATTCTTTGTTTTTTCCTGTCTGTATTATAAGAAAAGTAGAATTTATTCTAATTAAAACAGACACTATAATACACTAGTTCCACCTGTCAATTTTAGTACTTTAATAAGAGATTAAAAATTAGTCATTGTTAAACACGTTTTAATTTAGTCACCTATTCACCCTTCTCTAAGTGTGCACATACACGAAATTACATGTCCAACTAGGTATTGTAATCCCTACCATTTGGGACTAAAAATTTGATAACAAATTAATCTCCAAAACAACGTAGTATTAATAAATGAGTGCTATTTAAGGAGGAGCGCTAGATAAGGTGAGTGCTCTTGATCCTTTCTCTCTGCGAAGAAGGATCGAGCATTCTTTATCTAAGATTTTTTTCCTTAAATAACATCTTCAGATAAAACCTACATCGTTTTGGAGATTCTTTAAGAAAAAAAGTGGGGTCGCGGGTGGAATTTTTATAAATAAAAGAAAAGCAAGCGGGACCACTCTCTTTAAAGAATCTTCAAAACGTCATAGTTTTAATAAATGAGTGTTATTTTAAGGAGGAGTGCTAGATAAGTGGAGTGTTCTTGATCCTTCCTCTACCTATAGAGAAAGGATCAAGAGCACTCCCCTTATCTAGCACTCCTCTTTAAATAGAACTCTTTTATTAAAACTACGTCATTTTGGATATTCTTTTAAAAAATAAGTGGAGTCGCGGGTGACATTTTTGTAAATAAAAGAAAAACAAACGGGACCACTTTTTTTTTACGAATCTCCAAAACGACATAGTTTTAACAAATGAGTACTATTTAAGGAGGAGTGCTAGATAAGTGAAATGCTCTTGATCCTTCCTCTATATCTATATATTACGAGCAAAGTTTGTGATGAATTTTTATAATTAATTTAATTTCCCCTAGATTGATAGAAAGAATGGGTAATTTGGCTTGCCTTGGCAACTATGCGACACTATATTATTGGTTTGGTGTTACTCATACATGTGGTGAATTGGTGCGGTGGTATTTCACAAACATTCAATGATGAAAGCATCTAAATACCAAAGGTCGTTGATTCTTTTATAGGAGTTTATTTATTGTTTTATTTCTTTTTTTTATACTCATTCCGTTTCAATTTATAATATTTTTATTAATTTTTTTAAAATTAATTTAAAATATTTTTAAATACCAAATTAATATAGATTACATTAAAAGTATAAATCAATAAATTTTATAATTTGTAATATTAATTTTTCGTTAATTTAATATATTAGTCATTTATTGACTAAAATTAAAGTGTATCTATATGAATTCTAAGAATGAAAATATTTTAATTTTACTTTCAAGAAGACAATAATAATTTTATGAATTAGAGCGGATGAGCCAACCAGCTAAAGACTTAGAGCAAAACTCTACGTCCTAAAAAGTGTTTAAGGCTACTAAGCATAAAATATGTATAACTTAATTGAATAGCTTAATAGCACATCAGCCATGATCATGAGTTGTTGTTGATAATTAGAAGAGTTCGAGCTGAAACGATAAAGTTTAGCAAGCACCAAAGAGATGATCAACAATGATGTTAAGTACCATAAGATGAAGAGTATACAAGCCATTTTAACAGCACCTCCAACATACTACAACAAACAGAAATGGGGTCAAATGATCCTGGTCTAAGTGACCAAATTGGAGTCGTTGGATCCTGGTGTGTGTGGCCGAATTGGGGTTAGAGGATCGTGATCTAAGTGGCCGAATTGGGGTCAAAGGATCGTGGTCTTAGTGACCGAATTGCCGAGACATAGTGCTCGAAGGAACCTTAGTGGTTCAGTTGTAAAATGGTCTGTTGGGCCTATATCTATAATGGACATCCTACTCAGTGGGTAGAATAATGGAGTATAAGTTGTTTAGTCTCCTAGCCACTTAAAACCTCCTGAGTCTTTTACTTTACGTTATTTACATTATGCAAATTATAACTGTTATATCTGCTATGTGTTTATCTATTCATAGAACTTATTTTAATAACTGAGATTTCTTATTAAATCTTCAAGGGAAGTTTTCAAACTTATATTCCGTCGTGCATAAATAATCTTGATTAATTAATTATTTGATAATACTTAAATAAGTAATTGAAAAGGTTTTAAAGATCTATTCAACCCCCCTTCTAGATCTGTATTATGCCATTGGAAAATAGCAACTATGTTAATAAATATAGTTTTTGATTTAGATTGATAAATATTCAAAGTTGGTTTCCGTAGGAAAAGTAAAAGGTCAAAAAAAAAAAAGACGAACCAAATTGTCTATTTAATTATTGTGTGTGTGTGTGTATATATATATATATATATATATATATATATATAATAACTGAATTAATATTATGTAATATGATCTTATTATTTGATTACGTTCTTATAAAATTATACTACTAATTCTTGTTTCCTTATAAATAAATAATTTAGGTTGACTTAAAGTAGAAAAAGTCAAAAGTGAAACCAAAAAAAAAGGAGAATAAACCAAATTGTCTATTTAATTATATTATAAATAGGTAAGTAGATAGATAAATTACATAATTAAAAAATAATAACAATTTAGATATATTAACAAATTTAGACACATAACACGATGAATAATAGCATATTCACCCATGCAAAACAGGGATTTTACTATAAAGTTATGATATTGTAAAAAAATTATAAATATATTATTAGGTTTATTAGGTAAAATAATTCTAATAACTAAATAATTTCTTTCTAAAATTATATTACTTATACTTGAATATAAGTACACTTATCAATTCAACCTGATCATTAAATTATTTAGATAGGTTTTGTATAGAGATAAGGTTGTATCCCTTATCCAAAATAGGTTAGTCATACATATCTGTATCCTCTCTATATATATAACTAGTCACGTACTACAATCAAGAACAATATCAGGAAAATTATTCAATTACCAAAGCAGACTTATTTACACTTATATTTAATAACGAGTAACAAATTTAAGTTATATAAGGCGATTTATATGAATTTTTTTTTTTTAAACTATATTATTTAAGTTGTAATAAAATTTTATCTCATAATGGTAACAAATTAATATTAAATAATTTCTTTCTAAAATTATATTACTTATACTTGAATATAAGTACACTTATATTTAATAACGAGTAACACATTCAAGTTAGATAAGGCGATTTATGTGAAAATTATTTTCTTTTTAAACCATATTATCTAAGTTGTAATAAAATTTTATCTCATAATGGTAACAAATTAATATGATCTTATAATTGTTTCCTTAGAAATTATAATACTATTTTTTTTTATTTGGTTAAATGAACGAATGTCTTTTTTGAAGATTTGTAATATTATTGTCGCTTTTGAATTTTTATTTATAAATGCTTAATTGATAGAGTAATTAATTTTTATTTTTATTTAATAATTGAATCATACGGTCAATTAGTATATTATATTTTTATTTTAATAACAATAATAATTATGCCATCTAAATAATTATTATATCTCAATTATACTTAAACTATTATTATACTTATATTTTAATAATAATAACAAATTTAAGTTAGGTTGATGATTTATATGATAATTTGTTTTTCTTGTCAAACTATTTTATCTAAATGGGAATATAATATTAGACACGATGATTTTATTTTGATTATAAAATTACGATACTAATTTCAATTTTTAAATAAGACTATATTATTATGTATATATATTTTAATAAAATAACAACTCAATATTATATAAGATAATCTTATTTTTATTTTTTCGTGATAAAACTATACAACTAATTAATTGCAAAGCACTGGGCTTATTCTTTATTATTATTTCTATAAAAAAGAATATTATTTTGAACCCATATTAAATGAACAAATTAAAGAATATCTATTAACAAAATTCTTCTCAAACTATATTATCTAAGTTATAATAAAATTTTATTTAATAATGGTAACAAATTAATATTAGGTAAGATGATTTTATGATTGTACATATATCCCTTCAAACTTACCATAACTTCACAATACAAAATATTAGCGCAATTCTAAATTTATTCAATCAATTAAAAATCAACCAAATAACTTGGATTGAGGCATCATATCTTCAAAATTATGTCGTGTCATTCATCAAGCCAAAATTTATCCACCTTCAAAATTATGTCGTGTCATTCATGAAGCCAAAATTTATCCACACATTTTTGCATGATTAATGTTTTCTAACAGTATATATATAACTCATGCATCATACATCAATAGTTGTCTGCACCTCAAAAACAAGAGTCTTAAACCACAAACATCAAGTATCATCATGTCAACAACCCCAGTAAGTTGGACGTGGGAAGAGAACAAAGCTTTTGAGAACGACATTGCGATGTATTTGAGGAAAGAATCGGAAGACGAATTCCAGCAGATTGCGGCGATGGTTCCGAGCAAAACCATGGAGCAAGTGAAATATCACTACAAGATTCTTGTAGAGGATCTACAGAAAATAGAAGCTGGACTTGTTCCACTTCCTAATTATATTGATGCGGAGCAATCTGACAATGAGTCAGAGGAATCTGACAATGAGTCGGCTGAATCTGACAATGAGTCGGTTGGATCGTCTAGTATAAAAGAATGATTCAGTTTTTATGCTCTTTACTTATGTGCTATAAATAAGTTATGAATAAAATTTAATGGAATGAAATCAATGAATTATGTGTAATTTTCTCTCTTCTTTTCTTCTTATTTCCCTCCCTCTCTTATCTTAAGTGGAAAGCTAAAAATTTATTGAAGTCATGAATAAATTTTTATGGGATGAATCACATGCAATATATCTCTCTCTCTCTCTCTCTCTCTCTCTCTCTCTCTCTCTCTCTCTCGTCCATTCATGTTGGTTAAAATGTTTTGGAATTTGAAAACTCGAGGGAAAATAAAGAAAAATTAAATAATGTGTTTCAAATTATGTGCTGGAAATAATTTTTGAATTTAATGGAATGAATTATGTGTAATTATCTCTCTTCTTTTCTTCTTATCTCTCTCTCTCCCTCTCCCTCTCCTATTTTACAGTTAATAGTAAATTTCCATGCACGTTCCTCCTATCCCAATGTTAGACCCAAATCAAAAATAACACAAATATAGACCAATAATTCTAATTCATGTATAAATCTTGAACTGACAATGAATAATGGTGTGCCCTCCGACGTCGGCCAGTGATTAGTGGAAATGAGAGAGTGAGATGCGATGAGAGTGACAGATGAGTGGTAAACTAAGAGCGATGAATGAGTGGTAAACTGAGAGTGAGATGATTCGAGAGTGGGAGAGAGTAATGAGAGATGGGAGTTATGGGATGAGGCGAATGCTAGAAATGAATCTGATTAGGGTATATAACTTATTTTGTCGAAATTATTATTGATTTGGCAGGATTGTTGGCGCCAAGAAAAGGCCACTGTTTTCGTCGAAATTCCGTCGAATTTAATGTATTTACGAATGACTTATCTTCGATGATTTTTTTTGTTAAAATAACATTATGTTCGACGGAATTTTGCCCGTCAAACATAAATTTGTCGAAATTAGCCATTTTTCTTATAGTGTGATGGATTACAAATTGTTTTCCTTTTCCAAATTACAAAGTTTCAAAGTTTTAAAAAAGTATGGAAGTCCAATTAGGCAGGTACAAACCCCACGCTTGGTCTAGTCAAGCACAATAAATTAATTCAAGCAAAGCGGCATGCATGTGGGTTTGTGTATAAGAACAATAATTTTCTGGACCCAATTACCCTTCTCGGAAGCACCTATATAAACATGCTCGATCGATTAGATACATGTACACAACTATCTCAACTAATAATTTTATTAGCCAAGAGACATATACAGTATATATTTGAAAATTTAAGATTTATTATAGCAATCAAGCAATGGCAAATTTGGCACCGAGGTCCATTGTGATGGCACTTTTCCTCCTCGCAATAGTTCTCTCCCCAGCAATGTCATGTGAGGCAACTCGACTGCCTCAGCGAGGTTCATAAACAATTCTATAAATATATTTATTACATATAATTAATTAGAAAATCAATTCATTTTCCTTTAGCATAAATTAAGTTTTCTGATTTGTATATATAATTAATTACTTAATGAATTATATAGTTGTTGATTTGAATTAAATATTCCCACAGAGCTACTTCAGAGAGGCCCCATATGTCCTGCTTGTGTGTGTTGTACACCTCCGCCACCGGGCAAATGTTGTGGTCGTTGCTGTGCTAATCCATCTCCTACCAGTTTTCAATCTCAGATTATTAATAATGTTTCACCGTGAGAAATCGATATGTCGATCTCAATCTCAATCTAAACCTAATACTCCGCACTTAATTTCATATAATTAATTTTACTATATACTCCATTAAATAATAGGAAACTTATATTTTCACATATTTTCACATGTAGGGCCACATATTAGACGATGTGTCAATTTTTTATTAACTAATATGTGGGTCCTACATGTAAAAATATCAAAAAATAATGTGAAAATATCAATTTCTTGAATTGCTACTATTAGCGTGATATCACCCGATTAGTTGATAAAAGTTTATCATGTAAACTTTTAAGTATTTGTTTTATTACAACTTTAATGTAAATCGAAATAAACATCAATAAAATTATATATATTATATATGTTTTGTTACAACTTTAATCTACTTGCTCCTGGTAAACTTTCAAACCCGGTTAAAAATATGTAGTAATCAAGTTACATTGAACTCTACTTTGGAAAGTCTTTCTCGTCAGAGGCTTTTTTACAAATTTATATGTGAACCTTTGTATAATTAATTCCTCTTAATAGTTGTAAAAAATGATAATGATATAATATTATATAGGAGCAGGTTTTAATAATAAATCATAATTTCATAAAATTTATATTCTTATTGTGGATTAGAAATATTCTGATGAGATTAGCAATTGGGCCGGTGATTGGTACCAACTGGCCCTCCGTAAAGATCAATGGTCAAAGTTTACACACTTCAAAATTGGATTGCATATCCTTTCTCCCAATCAAAAGTCAAAAGAAGATTTAGTCCAGTTGAAAAGATGAATGGGATCTTAGCCTAGTGATTCAGACTGTGGTATAAGTAGCCTAGTGAATGGGATATTACTAGTATCCTTTTAGGTCTCATGTTTTCTTCTTACTTAAGTGAGTTTATTTTTTATTTTCTCTTTATGTGAGACTTATTTTTGGGTCTTTATGTGAGGAGTTCTTCTGCTCCGACCTGCGGGTAGCGATTGGTCTAGCTATCGGTGAAATTTTTTATTTTTTTTACTCCCAAACAATTAATGTGATTTTTTAGAACTGAAATTTTTATAAAATTCAGTGATTTAGGTGTCATTTGGATACATGTAAAAAACAAGGCTTTGTTTTTTACATGTATCCAAATGACACCTAAATCACTGAATTTTATAAAAATTTCAGTTCTAATAAATCACATTAATTGTTTGGGAGTCATAAAAAAAAATTTATCGGTCGCAAGAACAGTTCCCAAAATCCGATCACCCAAGACTTATTGTTTTGTCAGACTTATTTTTGGGTTTGTGAGATTTAATTGGTTCTTGATAATATACTTGATTATCAAATTATATTATATAAAAAAAATTGTCATCTGGTTATTTTGTTTGGTTTGAGTCATTCGTTTGTAATTAACATACATACCAATGCAATGGCAAAAGTCCACATTTATGAACTCTAATAAATAATTAATTAAACTGAATGAGTCCAGCAAAAAATAATTAAATAAGGATATCTAGATGGAACCAACGTACTATATAATAGTAATAATTAATACGTGGGTCGTGGAGTATTAACATGCATGGGGAAATGAAGGGAGAGCTGAGATAGAAAGATTTATACGAGTACTACAATATTAAACATAGGGGTGTTAGTCGAAGAAGGTAGTTCGATACTCGATTCGAAATTGATTCGAAAATATGATTTAAAATTCGAATTTGAAGTTGATTCGAATCGGATATGATCCATACTCGTTTTCTGTTTAATGATACACGAAATGAATTCGAAAGATATCTGCAATATTCGCCATATTAGGATTCGAGTATTTCATTTTTTCTAACCATACTCGATTCCCTAACCGATGGATCATATTTGAATACTAATCGATCCATACTAATAAGTTTCAAATATGTGATATTTGTATCAATTTTATAATTTATAAAGTGTAGTATTAAATTGTGTAAACAGATTGAATAAATCGGTGAATTGATTGTCAATTAGTATTACATTCTTTGTAATTTCTTTACATAAATAAAAGTAAAAGACTTTTATATATAAACATTAGTTCAATAATCAATTTAGTATGTAGTGCTTCAAGATTAAGCGAAATGGTTCATATTCGAACTTCGATTTGAAGGCCGTGAAGTAACTCGCTTTTGTAAACGAGTCGAGTACTTTCTTAGCGCTGCGAGGTCCGAAAGTAATGATCCGATTCGAATCTGACGCAAAATTAGAAATTTCTTATCGAATTCGACAAAGTTTTGTCGAATTCGAGCTCAATTTTTTCGAGTCGAGTCGAATCTGAGCATTAGAGTGTTCGTTGAGATTCGACTCATTTTCACCCCTAATTAAACCTACTATACCTACCTTAATTAAACCTACTATACCTACCTATTGAAAATCAAATTGTCCTTGGACTAGAGTAAAACATAAAATCAAGATCATGATCTCTCCATTGGTTGACTCATCCATCTTTGGGAAATCAAATTAATTATGGAGAACCACCACAAACTTGGCAACTGAAGAGATAATATATATATATATATATATATATATATATATATATATATATATATATGGAAGGACATATCTATGTACACTTAATTAAGTTGTACATTCAAAGACACATTCAAGTATATAAAATGATAGAGTAATAGTAAAATATTTCTCCATTTTCTCTACAACACTTACTCCTCATTTATTAGGATTTTCCCTATTCCTAAATATGTGACATTTAAAATTTTTGCACAGGAATTAAGGTTTTTGCACAGGGATTAAGGATGTTAAAACTCCTAAAATTACTCCATTAAAATTACTATGTATTACCAAAAACACCATTGCATAGATAAATGAAAAGCTAAATTGTAGGTGATAAAGATAAGAGGGACATATTGTTAGAGGATAGAGAAGATATAGGAATTAAAGAGAGTATACGAGTGAGATATTAAAAGAGAGAAAAAGTAGCTTTGAAAATATAGGAGAGAATTAAAGAGAATATAAAATGTTTAGGGGTAATAAAGTAAATAATGTAACTAATTCTCCTAAAAAAATTTAGAGCGTCGTATATTTAGGAACAAAAAAATTATCCTAAAGTGTTAGTTATTAAAGAATGGAGAGAATAACTTGAGATGTGTCTTTAGATATAAAATTAATGTCTCAACTCTCAAGTCAGTGAATACCTCAAAAGTCTTTTGAGTAGAAAATTGTTTGCCAGCGTAATTAAGATAGTCCCATCAAACAAAGTACAGGTACACCATGCATATGAAAAGTTATAACCAAAGGGAACGGTTATGGGCCATAAGCCAATGTCCACATTTCAGCGTAGAGTCCTTCTACGCAGACAAATTTTTTGGACCGTGGATCCCATTACTCTCTCCTTCTCGAAACGTTGTTTTTTATTTTTTTTAAACCATATGGTCTGACCTCAAAACACGATCAACTGAATCTAAAAAAATCAAATCCATATCTAGGGGGTCATCGAAGAAAGTCGGGCAGGTGGAGTTCTAAGATTAAGGATACACCCAACAATCGCCAGATTTGATTGAGCACTTTCTGAACTCCTAAGGAAGCCTCCGAGGTTTATCTTGACAAGAAGAATAAATTGGATGCAATTAAAAGAGGTATGGTTTCTTCTTCCCACCAAAAAAGAAACAAACCCATTGAATTTTTTATTAAAAAAATTAAAGATCATGTTTATAATGAAAAATTATGGGTGCTTATGAGAATTGGGTTAAAACTCCTTTAGGAGGAGGTATGATTGCTTCCCACAGAAAAAGAAACAAACCCATTAACATTTTTGGTGAAGAAATTGAAACCTAATAAAAGAAAAATCATGTTTACTGTAAAGAAATTATGGGTGTTTATGAGAATTTATATATCTGTATTTGCGAAACTTATATATTTTGTGAAATTTTAGTCTTCAGCATTGTATATATTAATTTTATTACCTAGAGAATTTGGAGAGAAAGAGACAAGCATGCACCTAATATAGGCTATGTTCCTGTTTTTTAAATTAAAAAAATGATGGTAATGTTTTTAGATTGTTGGTGACTTTTGGTTCTTTTATTTAAGATTAGAAGGTAATTACTATGAGGTGCATATAAGAGAGAGGTGGTTATGTAAAATAGTAGGGTAAATTAGACAAAAACAAAAAAACTTAGTTAGAAAGTAAGGTTCATTGCGAAAATATCAAAATATACTGTGAAAATATCACTTCCCTAGTTTTAACTAACATACACCTAGGAACCTTCCTAATCCTGCAAACAGTAAACAAAGAACCTAAATAAGAAGAAAATTGATATTTCCACATGAATTTTTGATATTTCTACATAAAACGCGTCGTTATAGATGTATAGCGATGGTAAAAATTGTTGCTATAGGATCTACAACACCAGTTTTCATGTGGAAATATCAAAAAGTCATGTGAAAATATCAGTTTCCAAATAAGAAATATCATCAACTATTAACGGTAAAATATGAGACGCAATTAAAGAATACTTCTTCTGTGACGTCCCCAAATCCAGGTATTAATCACCACGAACCTAGTACATCATTTCTATAACTATTGCGGAAGATATAAACATAAATTGTTTATACATTAAACATTTACAACATAATCCCCAAGGTCGATAACCTTAACTTAATACACACATTCATATACTATAGGACTTACAATGCTATTTGCCTTCAATACTATTTACAATTTCAACTGTATAATAATACATTCCTGGAATAGTCCTTGACTTTGCATGTATCCGACGTTGTCGTCTTAATCTAAAATGTTTATCATGATATAGCAAGGGTGAGCAACAAGTTTGCTCAATAAGTTTAAGTTCAAAAAAAGATAGATCATGATTGAAAGAATAATAATAAGTTGACAAACTTTCAACAATATAATAATTGTGAAAGAACATGAATCAATTTTCATAACTGAATGACCGAGTCAATAATAATGAATGGCCAACAATGAACATGAACAAATATAAATGAACCAAATGGTAATGAAGGTGATCATCCTTTCATACCTAATGAACATATACAACATGCATAACGTGCGAATCAATAATTTATAGATGTGGTATAATCAACAATGATTATCCACGAGCATGCGTTGAAATAACAACTCAAGTTTGAGTTAGAGAACTTGCTTAATTAAAAGTATAGTTCGAGAACTTGCACAATAAAAGTATAGGAACTTGCATGCACCGTCGATTATTGTTACGCAACCTATTTTAACTGAACAGTTGAAAGACCTATTATTGATAATATCGATCTCTCAATTAGAATAATATCATCACATACACTACTATTAATTACAGTCATTATACAACTTAAACACTTATCACATAATCAAATATTAGATTACTCCTTAAAACATCATTATTATTATCATCTTTTGATAATTCTTTAATCAGTATATCATATACATTATGATTTAGCACTTTAATCTTGTATATTATAAGTTCTTCTTTGAAATCTAATAAGTCAAATACTAATCCAGCAACTTGAATTATCCGAACATACCAATCCAGCAATCCATATTGCAATCCAGCAAACTGGATTCCAAATCCAGCAACCTGATGGCTAATCTAGCAAACCAAATTACAATCCAGCAAACTGGATTCCAATTCCAGCAACCAGATTACAATCCACAAAGCTGGATTCAATAGATTTTTAATTCAGTAAACTGCTTTCCAATTCAGCAAACTGGATTTAACAGATTTTCAATCCAGCAAGCTGAATTCTTTAATTTTTCAATCCAGTAAGTTGGATTCATTATCTCTTTTCACGAAAATACTAAATCAATTTATTATTTTTCTATCCTTTGCCCAAACATATATACATATATTTCATACAAAAAAAGAATGTTTCCATAATTTTTTTAACTCCTTTTAGTATTTTTCAAAAATCATTTTTAGTCCGTAGCTTAAGAAATTAGCCCTATCATGCTCAACTCCAGAAATTCCCATACCTTGACATAATCTTATATGTGTTAACATGAGCCTCCAGATTAAATTTCGTTGCCATCGGAGTTATAAAACTTTGGTTATAGCCATTTTCTTTGGAAAATCCTAAAAATTGAAATGGTCATAACCTGGTCATTTTAAGTCATAACGAGCTCATTTTAGGACAGGAGCTACTTTATATCATATATTTTCATGTCCCAAAAGGCCGGAATTTATTTCACAAATTAAGTGGCCAAAACTGCCCTTTTAAATTCTGGAGCAGTTTGTTTTTGTAATTTCTAACTTTTTCGTATTTTGCTAAAAGCAGTCCATACGGAAATCTACAACTCTTTTTTCAGTGATTCTACTCGGAGATGTTATAAAACTCATCATATTATCATCCTAAATTTTTCTAGAATTTTTGAATGTCAGAAAAATAACAAAACTACCCCTGGCACTAACTGGACCAAAACAGTTTGTTTCTCTTTAAAAGAAACAAAACTATTTTGACTAAAATAGCCACTTCGGATTGTGTACTCAACATTTTTGAGTGCTACCACTTAGGTTTAGTATTTAACTTATATATCTAGCACCTCTCTTTGACGGATCGCAAAAAGAAGGTGTAGATCAAAAACGGTGGAAATCCAAAGTTCATAAAAATTTATTGTGAGACCCCGAATTTTATGAAATAAAAGTATTCAATTTTTCTATTTTAGTAAATGGTTAAATTGATAAAAGGTTAAAGTTAAGGGTGATATGTGATTTTTTTTTTAGACAAGTTGTCATAAAATACCCGGTTACTATTCACTCTAGTATTATTTACTCGGGTATTTGGAACACTTTTTGTGTCGGAGTACTATTCACGAGTTACTATTCATGAGTTACTATTCACGAGTTAGTATTCACGAGTTACTATTCACGAGTTACTATTCATGAGTTACTATTCATGAGTTACTATTCATGAGTTACTATTCACGAGTTACTATTTATGAGTTACTATTCACGGGATACTATTCACCCGAACAAAATATATTTCTTTTCGGTCCAAATCATTTTTGGGTACAATATTATTCCATGAAGAGATGTACTAATTTTTTTTCGAATAGTTGGTTGAAATTATAATAGAAAAGCTTTTTATATAAAAATGTAATACTTTTATAAAGTTATTCTATAAATAGAATATATTATATTTTATTATGCATAGTGTTTTGCATAGTGCTCGCGTAGTGTTTGCATAGTAAAAATCTTTTTTATATAAAATAGAATATATTTTATTTTATTTAAAAGATTTTGCTTTAAATATGGACAAATCAGATTAAAGTAAATCAATCTGACCGTTAAATGGGTTGGTTACTATTCATTCCATTCTTCTATAAATAAAAGCTCATTCTTTCATTATTTCTTACGAATTCAATTTGAAACTCTAGAGAGAGAAACTATAGAGAATTCTTCTTCTATAATCTTGAAATATTTCTTTAGAGTTTAAGAAAACTTTGAGAGTAGTGCAAGTTTTCTTCGAGTATATCCTCGCCCTACTAGTCGGAATACTCTTATTGAAAGGTAAAGGGATATTGTTATAGCAAGGGGTGTTATTCTTTCTTATTCATGAAGAGAAATTCTGTTATTCCATTCTTTATTATTCTGTTGGAATAACTTGTAAAAGTGGCATACCCTATACATAACTCAGATATCGCCAGACATACCCTATACCGGTGAAATCCTTATGTTATTCCATTCTTTATTATTCTCATTGAATAACTTGTATGCGTGGTTTACCATATACTTGGTGGAATGACCTGTATATGCGGTTTACCCAATACTTGGTGACCTTATTTTATTATTCCGCATTTATTATTCTGTCAGAATATCCTTTCGGTGTGAATTTCACCTGACCTGGTTTCATTACTTATTATTCCGTATTTACGATTACTCCGCTGGAATATCCTGTCATGTTTTTTACACCCGGACCGGTTCCGCCTTTATTATTACAGATTTATTATTCTCGCTTGAGAATAACTTGTGCTCATGCGGTTTCTATCGCATGCATGGTGAATCCTTCTGTTATTCCATTCTTTATTATTCTGTTGGAATAACCTGTCTATGTGAATACCAAATGCATGGTGAATGATCCTTTATATTCATTCCTTATTAAATTGTGGAAATAATCTGTTTAAATGGATTACCGCATGGCGGTGAAAATCCATTTGCAGTTTCATATATTCTTTATTATACTGTTGGTTATTGGTTTTACAACAGTATGTCTTTTTGACCCATAGTGAAACGATGATATGTTGTTGAATATCTTTGGCTTACGTGCAAAGATGAATTGTTAATTGATAGCTTTGGCCCGTAGTGCAAAAAGATGGACAGTGTATGACATGATCACGACCACTCGGTGATACTAATGAATATCCTCGCCGTAGTGCATGGATGATTCGATGATGGGAATTATTTATTTAGCTGAGTCTCAGCGATGGCTTTTATAGTTGAACATCTTTGGCACGTAGTGCAAAGGTAGACAACTGATTGGTATGATCATTATTATTACATCTGAATATCTTTAGCCTTTGGGGTAAGGATATTGAGTAAACATTCTATTAAGCCTTTGTGGCAAGAAGGAATTGTTAATTCACATTATTATAAATATGAATTGTGAATTTAACTAACATCTTTGGTGGTTCAGGTGAAGACACGTGATGAAAGTTCTATTTGTCTTGAGTATAACAAAGAACTGTTGATAAGTATTACAGAAATAAAATATCAATGATGGACTTTTAATTTAGAGGAGACAGTAGACATTATGTTCTACTTGACTCTTCTAATGGATTGTTAATTCCGATGCAGTTATGGTTGAAAAGTTTTATTATCTACCATATGTTCTAAATCTCTGATTTATTATTGATGAAAACTATTGATAATGTAGTTATCTTTAGTCATGATATTCTTTACTGGGCTAGTTGTGCTCACCCTTTTGCTTCACAATTTCTTTCAGGTAATAAGAGTGTAGCTGGGTCGAGCGGGGATAACAGGGAAATAGTGTGATGGTTCGAGACTGTTGAAGTTTCTCAATACATTATAAAACGGCATGACATGCAACCGATAATTGTATTGAGGACCTAAGATGTGTGTGTCGTATTTTATACGTCACTTAATAATTGATTTTAGCGAACAACAATAGGGTGATGAGAGCCCGACTTTGAAAGCGTCAAAAGTGTACCCCCATTAAAATGAACAGGATAGTTATCTTCTCGTTCTTCATTGGGGTCTTAAAATATTTGCTGCTGTATTTTATATGGCATTGTAACAATTTGAGTTTTGATACTGTCTACGAGACAATAGTGTATTAAAACTCACGATTAATCAATAATCGATTCTATACGACAGATTCAATTATTATAAATAAATGAAGTTTGTATTTGATTTTTATAATGTGATATATGGCGACTGAAGATGGGTGATGTATACCTATTTTGGGGGCGTCACATTTATGGTTTATAAACTAGAAAAATAACTTTTTTTCTTTTGATTTCCAAACAAATCAACACCCAATATGGGTATATCTAAACATAAAACACTCATCAACAAGTAGATACATAGTTTTTGAGTTTATAAACATAGATTCAAGTTTTGATTTATAATAATCAAAAATACATAAACAAAAAGTATTTATACCTTTGGTCCCCATGCTCTCCTTCTATTTCTTCTTCTCTCTCTCATGAATGATCCTTCTCTCTCTTCTTCTCTTTCTCATGGGGCTACCACCCCTCATCACCATCTCCACCATGGTTGTCGTTCCTCCCCTCTATCTCTCTCTAGTTATTTTAGTTTAACTAAGAAATGAGATGAAAGAAAGAGATAGGATAGATTTTCTTTATTAAATATAGATATATAATTAATATCTACAATCATTCTCCTTTCTCCTCAAAATATCCGGCCATGTGGCCTTTCTATTTCCCACCACATTCTCTCTTTCTCCTTAATAATCATTACATTAGTATGTGGGTGAGTAACAAGCAAAGTGGCTCTTTAATGAATTCGACACCTAGCTTAATTTTGTAAATATCTTGTGCAACATGTGGAGCTTGGAATGATGACATGTTCCCCCCTTTTCTCCCACACATTTTTCCAGCCACAAACTTTGCAATCAAATTTCTTTATTAATAATTGAATATGGAGAACCACCACAAACTTTGCAATTGAAGAGATAAGTTGCTTTATTAATAATTGAATATATATATATATATATGGTCCAGATCTTAAGCTCATCATTTATCTAGCTCACCTTGTTTACCCCCCTTTAGCGACGGACCGGGCGACGATTCGGTCCGTCACTATATGTTGTCCGTCGCTAAAAGTTATGACGATGATTCTATATATAGCGACGGACCGGGCGACGATTCGATCTGTCGCTATATGTTGTCTGTCGCTAAAACCTAAGACGACGGTTCTATATATAGCGACGAACCGAATCGTCGCCCGATCCATCGCTAAAAGGGGGTGAGCAAGGTATGTTAGATAAGGGATGAGCTTAAGATCCAAACCATATATATATATATATATATATATATATATATATATATAAGGACATATCTATGTACACTTAATTAAGTTGTACATTCAGAGACACTTAATTAAGTTGTACATTCAAATACACTTAATTAAGTTAACAATTTCTCTCTTTTCTCTACAACATTTACTCCTCATTTATTAGGTGTAATGTTCGAGAATTTTCTCATATGTTATTAATATTTAAAGTAATAAGAATTAATTATTTATTTGTATATAAATAAATATTGTTATGACATTGAATATAGTAATTCAATTAAATTAAGTATGTGACCACTATGTGTTATGGTGGAATTGATGAAAAGCTTAAGTTAAAACTTATGAGAATTGCCTAGTCTGGCGTAATGAAAGACTAAGAAATTTATTAAGTGAATTAATAGAGGAATGATTTAATAGAAGAAAAATTAATAAATATTATTTTAGTTAATTGATAGTATGAGTAGTTATATATAATTAAGTAATACAGTAACTTCAAGCATGAAATATAGATAAGATGTTTAATTAGTGGTATTATCAATTTGGGATTTATTATATGCTATGTGAAACGGGATTGGTGATGAAAACTGGAACTGGTAAGTAGCTAAACCCGGTTTAACTATCGTGAAGTTATTGTGATTCATACTTCTGCGATACAAAGATAAATCAAGCGCAGCCTACGCCAAAGGATACTGAGTATGGAATATGGAATACAATATGGAATATTATTTTAGTGTGTGACATTATTGAAATCATGTGATAAAAGTAAATTGAATGGTATGAAGTACTAAGTAGAAAAATAAAGTCATGTGCGGCATTCTAATATAGAAAGAGTTAATTATATGTGCATCTCAGAAATTCGGGAGGAAGTTAAAATAAACATTTAATATTGAATACCATTATAATATTGAAGTTTAGGGATAATAATAATATTTATGGAGAATATCAGGTTAATAATACCCAACTACATTATTTTATCTAAATTAAATATTATTTTATGTAAACCCAATGTACATGGATTGTATATAAATATATATATATATATATATATATATATACACACATAATCCCTAACTTTTCATTGTGTAGCAACATCAGTACATTAAAATCACATGAGGAACCAAAAAGGAACTAAACTAAGCACATTGGGACTAAATGATGGGTTTTATAAAATCTTGTCCCAAATTCAGTTGCTCAACAGTGCCTATACTCTCCTTTACAAAAAATGTACAGTGGCTAGAAGGTGGCAATCATGGCTATGGAGATGGCTGAGGAGGAGGAGGTTGAGCAACTCTCTAATAACCATTAGAATCTTCTTCTACCTCATGAATTCTAACCTTTGAGCAAAGCCATTAACTAGACAACAACTCCTCTATAAATAATAGCTCTATTCTTCATTTTCTTGTTGTTATGATTTGCTTGATAAGTATATATTGAGAGTGTGAGTTGCTTTGTTGAGTAAGAAGGAGTCTGAGATTGTAAGGATTAACCATTTAAGCTTTAAAAAGGTAAATTTCTGATTTTTTGTTCTTAATTTCCAACTTGATGAATTCCTAGAATTTCCATAAAGATTTCCGTGAATATGATTATGGATTGATATCAATGTGTTTACGAAGTTTATATACATGTTTGGACCCTTTAAGAATGAGTTAACAAAATTGGGTTTGACATTCTGCAGCGAGTTCTTTCCTGTTCTGGTTACATCCGGGAAGAATCGCTACTTGCCAGATTTGTCTTAGCAAGTGCGGTCTAATTGCGCCAAATCCACGTAACCGATTTTTGACTTCTATTATTATGAGTTGTTTCTAACATGGTATTATGATCTATACATGCATGAAAAGAAATATAACATGTAGTATAAAGCTTTCGTATGAGATATGAATTGTCCAAACATGATTTAGTAGGAGTTCAATAACAACAACTTAAAGTTTCAAAAATGAGTTTTGATGAAACTTGTATTCTGCAAATTCTGAGCATGATAGTATACATATATAACTGATTTATGAGCATTAATGAGCATGAGTTATGATTCATGGTCCCTTTGTTCATGTCCAATTTGTTTGGCTTTGAGCTAAATGACATTTCTAAGGAAAACTTGACATATTTGAAACTAATATCCATGAATACCACATGGAGTATGTTCTGACTTTGTGAACTTGTAGACGTGACCTAAGAACACATGAGATGTGATTCTAAGATGTTTTGGTATGACTAGAATGCATAGTTTAAGTTTGAAATGTTTTCATAAGCGAACTCGGACGTTTTTCAAACTAAGTGTGTAGTCATGTTCTAGACACTTAAGATGGCATGTCTATGTTCTGCTAGTCTCTATGTGACACCCCCAAAATAGGTCCATTCCACCCAACCTATTCTGAATCGCCAAATACATGGTACAGAAAATAACTACAACTTTATTACAGCAATTGTCGTGCAAAATACAACAACACATATGCTGTGAGTTTTGGTAAATATATACCAACTGTGACTCTCATCCCAACCTTGGATAGCACGTCACAATGACACCTTATATAAAGGTATAGTCAAAAACTATTTTAGAAATTAGAATCTTTGGGAAGTGCTCAAAGAAACCTTCGTACATGGGAGGCCATACGTCTAGGTTATGATAGATATCATATGTCCACAGAATTATTCTTGGTTGACCTAATAGACCCCAAAGAAAAACGAGAAGATTACTATCATATTCTTTCCAATGGTGAGTCTTCTCTTGACATATCATTATCTCCACTGTCTCTAATTGAGAGTTATACTTCAACCAAACACCAAGATTATATAGGTAGTGCTCGTAGATATACTCAGCAAGTGGATGAGCACAACCCTGTCTTATGATAATACGAGGTTGTATGTCATTAGACATTTTGTATGATAGTGGCAAAACAAAGTTCCAACGTTGGGTTCGCCTCACCCTATTTGATTCACCAAATATAACTACTAAATGATGTATAAAATACAACACATTTTTCTATACTGTTTAGGGAGAACTCCACAGCTAGAGACCACCGTTCTATTCCCTTGTTACCCCCGCTCGACCCAGCTACACTCTTATTACCTGAAAGGAATTGTGAAGCAAAAGGGTGAGCTCAACTAGCCCAGTAAAGAATATCATGACTAAAGATAAATAAATTATCAATAGCCTTCAACAGTAATAAATCAGAGATTTATAACATATGGTAGATGATAAAACTTTTCAACCATAGTTGTAGTGGAATGAGCAATCCATTAGAAGAGTCAAATAGACCATAAAGTCTATTATCTTCTCCATGTTAAAAATCCACCAACAATGTTTTATCCCTGTAACATCAATCAACAGTTCTGGTCCACAATCATATGAATAACTCATAATCATAATTGTGGTTCTAAATTCCTCTTCTCATCTAGGACGAAGATAATTTTCATCACATGTCTTTACCTGAAACATCAAAGATCATGGTTATACCAAATCACATTTTCTGTTCAGAATCATACTAATAACTTTATCTTTGCACTACGGCCAAAGAAATTAAATCAATGTTTCATCTTTGCACTACCGGCAAAGATATTCAACAACATGTCATCTTTTGCACTACAAAAGCAAAGATATTCAATAATGAGATCATCTTTGCACTACAGGCCAAAGATATTCAACAACAGATCATCTTTGCACTACAGGCCAAAGATATTAATATCTCAAAGAAATATATAATCATTTCAGAATTTATATAAACAATAATTATAACCATGTTGATCATTTCACCTATTCACTTAAGCTAAAGATATTCAATTATAAATTCAATGGTCATGATCATACCAGTCAACAATTCAACTTTGCACTACTGGCCAAAGGGAATCCATAGTCATGATCATACCAAAAATTTACCCATCTTTACACTCAAGTCAAAGAGAAATATCATCATTAGGGTTATAAAAATGTTATATATGATAAAAACAATATAATCAACATATAGATTTAATCTCAAGAGTAATATTCATAAATCAACTATAATTTGGTTAGAAAAAAGAAACCAATTTTGTCGTGAATAGTAACTCGTGAATAGTAACTCATGAATAGTAACTCGTGAATAGTAACCCCGACATGAAAAATGTAGAAATTTCATAATAAAATCCATACCAATATTTCGGTATAATGATATTGAAAGAATAACATTTCTTAAACTTATAAACAATTTATTTTAATTGTTTACACTTTACTAAATAATGCATTTAATCATCCTAAAATGCCAAACTCATAAGTTTTCATCACCAATAACCAAAACTCTCAACAAAAATCTGCATATATTTCATATAGGATTCTCAAGCCATAAAATCCTATTTTCCAATTTTCTTACTTCACATAACATATTTAATTCATTTACTCATAACTAGTCAATTTTCATGAAAAATACCAAATCAGTCCCAAACATATTTCTTTTCTGGGATTTAACAGAATATAGTCCCATATTGAACATATATTTTTCCCGGAATTTTTAAAATTCATTTACTATTTTTCATATGGTTAAAATAGTCGAATATTTAGACATATATCATAAACTGTACTTTTATCCAAATAATCCAAAATTTACAGAGTATACTTCTATCATATACATGTACTCCCAATAAAACTTTTACCAATTTTGGAGTTAACCACAAGGAGTTATAAGGGTTTACTTTTAAAATAGTTTTTCCCATAAAATTCATAACTCATAATCTATACATCCAAAAATCGTTATTTTTGGACACAATCTAGAAAACTCATCAAATTATCATTTCAAATTTTTCCAGAATTTTTGAAGGTCGAAAAAATTACGAAACTAAAAAAACATAACAACCCTTAAAATCCTTTACCTCAAAAGAGCAGTACTTCTGACTGGAATATCGGATGTAAAGCCGAAAGAAACTTGCACTGAATAACAACTCTCAAAGTATCAAAATACTCACAAAAATACGCTCGATAATATAGAGAGAAAGAAAACTTGTTTCTGGTGTGATTTTCAATTCTAACATAAGCACCTATTTATAGGAAAATGCTAGAACGCCAAAGGAGACTAAATAATAAAATAATATTATTTATTATACGCATGCCAAGATTCATAGCCACCACCTTTGAACTGAATTCAGCATATCACAATTGAATTCCACCAAAAAATTTCCATAAAAAAACAAAAGTGGGTCCCACCCATAATTTTAATAAAAATATTTTATTTTACGAAACTTCAACAATTCATATAAAATAGCCCTTTGATCAGAAAAATACGAATTTTATGTCCATTCCACATGAAATCGAATTCTCTACAACTTTTTAGCATTGAGTTATTGCAAATTCTAGACAGAAAATATCCGAAACCCACAAACGGATGATTTTTAACACTCCTTAAAATTCACAAAAAATCATACGTTAATTTTTAACGGTTCAAAATTTATGGATATATATTCAACTTATATATGTATAACATATCCAAAAATCACAACGATCCAATGGTCAGATTAAAATTATAACTCACGAAATAGAGCTTTAAGAACACCGATTTGATCTTTTAATACCTCCAATCCGATAAAACACCTCAACATTAATTTCTTCATTTATAACTACATAAATAAATCCATCATTTATATCCACATCAAATAAATATTTCCTTATCATATAAATCATTAATTAATTATTCATAAATAATATTATAGAATCACAACAATGATAACCAGGCAGTTCCCGGGAAAGAGGGGGCTTTTCGATAAGAATTTCTCCTTATTGGCGCGCAATTAGGTGACCAAACCTCTCATTGACAGAACTTTATAGGCATTGCCAATAATTCTATCTAATAATATTATTCGAATAATATGAATTATTGATCTAATAATGGGAAATATCGTGCAGTAACAATTATTGAAACAACAATAATATAAAATATCAACGTAGCAATTATTGAATCAATAAAATAAAATATTGAACAATAATTATTGTAACAATTATTGAGTAGTGTCTTCTTACGTAAGAATCAATAATTCAAAAATACTGTGCAATAACGTGTATTACTTTACTTTACCCACCAAGTATTCCAACAGTGTTAACGGTAACGATTACACCGTTATTTATAAAAATTTAAATTTGTCATTTTCTTCATCCGATGCTTATTACATTATGGGGTCCACAAATGATCTACTACCATTGTACTTAATATTCCCAAACGTAAAGAATATTCCACGACTAAACGAATATTCCCCGACAACAATGAATATTTTATAACCACTTGCGTATTTTGAAAAAAATTTCATATATCACCCTTAACTTTAACCTTTTATCAATTTAACCATTTATTGAATAGTAATTATAAGAAAAATTGAATACTTTTATTTCATAAAATTCGGGGTATTACACTCTAAGCATGACTCATTCGTATACTCACTTCGTTAGACCCCATGCAAAATAACCAAGCATGGGTTGGGCATGTTTTAAAGCAATAAAATCAGCTAGTTATGCGTATATGATGAAAACCTTTGTGAGCATGCATACTAACAGATTTCATGACCACCTCGTGTGGATACATGGCGAACTAAGTAGCCCTTGTGATTTCATGACCTTAATTGGCCTTTAACTCATTAGAAATCCTAAACTAAAACCTTAGCATACCAAGATGAACGAAGGATGATTATAAAAGCATGCAAGACCCTTTAACATGCGTATATGTTATATATTAATATCCATGTATGTTAAGGAATGAAACATCACCAGGAAGAGAAAAGCTCAACTCGTTGCGGCGGGGGACATCGCAGATCGTCAGTCCCCTAAGGCTAACCGGTATGCAATAAGGCCTCCCTACATCTGCTCTCTTCGACTTGTTTTATGTTGTGATCTGGACTTGGAAAATTGTTTACTTTGTTATCCTAAAGTATAAAACCAAGTTGGAATGATACTAAAATATTCAAATGTGCATTGATAGGGTAACATGAAGATTTCAAGAATTGTAAACTAGTTATTTTCAAAACATAGGAATAGTGTTGATTATGAACTATGTGATTGAATTGTATGATATGGGGGATTTGATTGTGCAACTAAGATCAAACTTTATGCATGAGCTTAGTGTATGTGTTTAACCATGTGTGTAATAGGTGCATAAGTGGTTGGTTTATAAATTAAATTTGTATAACTAATTGTGGGCCCAAGTGTAAAATTAGGGTTCACATGACCTAATTAAATTAAATGCGCAATTAGGGTTCTACGACCTCATTAAATATGCAAATTAGGGTTCGCATAACCTAATGGAATGAAGACAAAAAAGTTAGAAATAAATGTGTTAGACCCGGGAGAAGCCTCCACGGGTCCCGAGGCAGAAGACTCGTGGAGGCGGCTCATTTTGGGATTTGATTGAGGGATTGGATTGGTGGTTAGAAGGACATGGCAATATGGGCATTATTCTAAGGACTAAAGGGTATTTATGGAATTTCCCTGAAATCATGTGCCTTGCACATGACTACTGTCCAGAAAACCCTATAAATACCCCTTTCATTCCATTGGGAAGGGACCTTTCTTCAGACTCAGGACTTGGACTCTTGAACGATCAAAGGACCTTGGACATTCTCTCTCAACACTCAGGAAGACTCTTGGAATCCCAATAACCCAAATAAGGTTTCCGGATTCTAGGGGTGGAAGGACTCAAGAAGAAGGCTCGTGGAATCCCAATAACCCTAATAAGGTTTTCGGATTCTAGGTGTTCTGCCACGCGTCATTGGAATAATCGCCCACCTGTCGTTCTCCCATCTTCAATCAATCAATCAGTTACGTGCTCTTCGTGGATTTCTCTCCTCCTCAGCCAACACGAAATCCTAACTATCAAGGCACGATTTCCTCGCCCACATTTATTTGGCGACTCTGCTGGGGAGGTGTAGAATTCGTGAAGGGTATGCCCACAACTCGAAGTGGGAGAACACCAGGAAGAGCTTCACCAACAAATAGCATTACCTCACCGGATCCAGTTCTAAGGCAATCAAGTCAAGCTTTCCAAGGTGTGAATCTAAATCTCGAGCAACCCATCCTTAAAGACGCCTCAGAAGGAAGTTCAACATCACCATACATGGTTGATAAACAACTAACGAATGTCAGGCAGACAGTCGTGGGAAGGCAATGCGAGGAAGAAAGTGGGGAGCATGCAAATGTTGTGCAACTGGAGATGCTTAAGACGTTGAAGGAAGCACGGGAAGGACAAGGGATGATGATGGCTATGATGCTGGAGATGCAGAAGAAGCAAGAGGAAATGGAAAATTTCCGTCAGCAGTTGATACAGATTCCCATTTTCAAAGCCATGTTCCCAGACAATTCACAAGGAGAACTGGAAGGAGTGGAGAACAATAACAACGATAGCAACAATAAGGAGAATCAGACTGCACCTCCATTGACAGAGCATCAGTCTGTTCTAATCATCCACTTGGAACCTCAAAATAGTGGTGACGTGCCACAACCCAGACTGGAAGTCAGCCAACCTCAGACAAACATCATTTCGATTACTATCCCCATATTTTCACAAGTGCAGATACCAACCATCCCAAGCCTCGTTCAACGAACTAGCCCATAAGCACAACCAATTGATGCCAGTGTACATCAGCCAATTTCTGTACCACAGAGAGTCCATACCACGAGCTAATATATGACAAAAGATGACATGATCGATGTGATCAATCAACTTCACAGACAGACATCCCGACCTTCAGAGTTGGACTTTACTCAAACCTACTCAGCACATATTCAGAGACAACCTTACCTGACAGGGTATATTGAGCATCCCCCGCAATTTCCAAAATACAATGGGGAGAAAGGAAATGCCAGGGAACACATTGCCAGGTTCATGGAGTCGATGTCTCCATGGTTAGGGCATGATGAAAAGAACAATCACAATTTGTTGATGAGGGAATTCAATAAGACTTTGACGGATAATGCCTTTAGTTGGTACTACAACTTGGAGAAGGTATCAGTCCATGATTGGGATGATCTAAAATTGCAATTTTTAAGAATTTTTTTATGTGCAGAAATAGGTAACCATCGTAGAGCTCATGCGATTCAAGCAAAAGCCAAACGAGGAGCTATCAGATTACGTGGATAGGTTCAGGGCACCCGAGTGTTACACTTTATCATCAAAAGTGAATGAGGCACCTGACTATAAGTCCTCAGACCCGAAACGTTATACTTTCAACTTTAATAAAAGTAATTGAGGCACCTGAGTATAAGCCCTCAACCCCAAAAAAGTTACACTTTATCTCTAAAAGTGGTGAACGTTATGCTTTCGCCGACAAAAGCAAGATTTATTATATGAAACGTTATGCTTTTCATTAAAAGAAATTTGATGATCAATAAATTTGTCAAACTTTCACTTATACTTGATTTATTTCTTCTGATTTATGGAGAAAAAAAATAATAAAAAAAAGAGTATAGATTCAAGAATTAGTTTGTATGAAATATATGTACATGATTTTTTGATACAGGAAATGAAAAAAACTACGAAAGTTCATGATCTAAATGCCATGACCAATCGAATTTAAGATAGAGGAATACCTAAAGCTTGGTCTTCGTGGATATCAGGCCTTCGAGTCTATCAACAGGTCATCGAGGCTATCAGCAGGTCTTCGAGGCTATCAGCATGACTTCGATGTTATCTTCAGGCCTTCGATGCTATTAGGCCTTCGAGGCTATCAGGCCTTCGAGGTTATCAGTAGGTTTTCAAGTCTATCAGCAGGTCTTCGAGGCTATCAGGCCTTCGAAGCTATCAAGCCTTCAAGGCTTTCAGGCCTTCACAGAATTCTTGGTTCTCAATGACTTCTTGATTCTAAAGAAAAGAGAAATTTCATGAGAGGGTAAGAAAGACTAGATCGAAGATTTTCAAAATATCCCAGGAGAGCGCCTCTAAGGCTCGCCCTTCTAGGGTTTGCTCCCCTAGAGGTTCCCTCTCCTAGGACTTTCATTTTCGAGGCTTGCAAAACATCAAGCCTCGCGAAGTGTTCAGACACTGGAATCAAGACTTCAACACTTACAATATTTTGCCCGATCATCTCACCAAAGGCGTGACTCACGCGCACGGTGCAAATGCTTACTGGTATATTGGTAGATGACATAGACGTCCTCCATAGTAGAGGTGCATTCCCCTAAGCTGTGACGAATGAAGAATGTCAGGTTGGATACGAATGACATATAGAGGAGAACCATGGTCCTGGTTGGATACGAATGTCCCTGCATAGCTTAATGTACTAAAGAATGTCAGCTCTTTCTTCAGTATACCCACATAGTCAACATTCCCAAGTACCTCGTCGATCCAATGACGCCATTTCTGAAGGAGGCTAGATGAATCAGACAAGAAGTGAAAGGAACTGAAAGGGTACTTGATGATTGGGTAATATACCCATGAATTGGATATATTTGGGCTTAATTTATTGTATTCTCTAAGCATTTAGATTCATTTTACTGTGTTTAGTTGTGTTATTGCAGGATTGGGAGCTATAGGAGCGTTTGGGGATTGTAAGCTAAAAAGGGGTGATTTGGTAATTTCAAAGACTCTGACCTTGGCGCTCTATCTAGTATATTTCCCAAAGACCGGTATGTACCGAGCCTCATTTAAATGATTAGATATCGCGTTTTGACTTTCTGTTTGACTTGGTTTGGCTCATGGAATGCAAAGTTGACTTGGATTTGGAGTGGGGAGCAATAGGGGAAGTATATAAGGTTTATGTTGCTGAATTAAAAGGGGATCTTATCATTCATTATTAGAGGCTACACAAAGGATTATTTTGAAGACTAAGGATTGGCTCAAGAGTGTTTTCTTCTTCTCCTTATTTTCAATTTGTAATTCTTTAAGGATAATTTGCAAACGATTATTGGTATTTATTTCCGTTATGAACTAATTCTTTAATTACGATTTCAATTGAACCTTTTATGGCTATAAATTAGTTATTCAATTTATTCTAATTATTTATGTTGAAGTGAATTGTTTATCTTGCCTTGCGTGTATTGATTAATTATTTGGCCAATAATTACCTTGTTACTCTAGAAGGAATTGAAAGAGGAATTCTAGGGTTAGAACTGGGCTTGATAACATGTGACTTAGTTATTTGCATGGTGAATAATTAGATTTGTGAATTGAATGGAAATATCTGTTCACTGCATGTAACACATAAGGAATTGGAATTGAAGGAGTTTAATTCACTTGTTTTGCATAGGAATATAGCAAGATTAATCTGGATTAAATAGAAGTCAATTGATTACTTGGAAAAGGACTTTTGACATTTGAGAATTCATGTTAACAATTCAGTAGACATAATAATTGAGATAATTGGATAATTGAGTTATAGTTCATAATTGGGGATATTAAAGTCTTAATCCTTATTTATCGAAAATCATTCATTCAAATCTTAGTTTATTTATTTGCTATTTTAGAGTAATATCTTTAATTGTTTAATTTAGTTTCAATATTTCAGAAAATCATAATTTATCATTGTTTAAATAAAATTGGGTTGATATAGTGCTAGTAGTTGGAATTTATTAATTAGAATTCTCTGTGGGATCGACACTCTATTTTATCACTTTATTACTTGTTGACCGTGTATACTTGCACGTATTTATTGATTGTGAAATCGACCAACAAGTTTTTGGCGCCGCTGCCGGGGAATTTTTATTAATATTAATTTTATATTAGTTATAATCAATTCGATCTTAATTTAAATGTTACTTATTTTTCTTCTTAAATTGGCAAGAATTCTTGTGAGTGTATGCACACTAGATCGAGAGCTAAGAAGGAACTTTTTCCGTATACAAACGACATCGAAAGGAAGTTCCGGAAATTGCTGTTGAATAGTGAGGTTATACATTTGGAAGAAGAACTGGCAGACCAAGAAATACCCGTGAACATGGCAGGGAACGAACAGAAATCACTTAGGGATTACGCCATGCCGAATGTCACGGATTTACAGTCGAGTATTAAGAGGCCGGCAATCAATGCGAACAGTTTCAAGATAAAATCGGGAACAATTCAAATGCTACAGAATACGTGTCAGTTTGGGGGTAATTCGATAGATGATCCTAATGAGCATATCTTGAGTTTCTTGGAAGTTTGCGACACCTTCAAATTTAACAATGTATCGGAAGATGCTACAAGGTTGAGGATGTTCCTGTTTACCTTGAAAGATAAAGCACGAAATTGGTTACACTCTTTGCCTCCTGGCTCAATCACCACTTGGGATGACTTAGCTCAAAAATTCTTAGCTAAGTTCTTTCCACCAGCAAAGTCGGCAAAACTACGGAACAATATTCACACTTTCGCACAATTTGATTCAGAATCGGTATATAAGGCATGAGAAAGGTTTAAGGATATGCTCCGTAAGTGCCCTCATCATGGAATTCCACAGTGGATGCAATTGGGAATATTTTATGATGGTTTGCACGCGTCCACGAGGGCTAGTATTGATGCAGCAGCAGGGGGGAATGATCATGTCTAAGAGTTTTGATGAGGCATATCAGTTGTTAGAAACAATGGCCACCAACAATTATCAGTGGCCCATGACTAGGTCTAATCATCCGAAAGCATCGGGCAAGTTTGAAGTGGATGCAATGACAGCATTAACAGCACAAATGGCCGCAATGGCCAAGGAAATGGAAATATGGCATCCACAATCCACACAGCAGGTAGCAATGGTTTGTGAATTGTGTGCTGGGGGTCATGTTACGGATCAATGTACTATAAATTCTGAATCAGCTCAGTTCGTAGGGAGTTATAATCGCTCAACTCAACCGTATCCGACTCAAAATGCATATAATCCAAGTTGGAGAAATCATCCGGGGTTTTCATGGAGTAACATTCAAGCTTCAGCTCCAGCACCTAGACAACAAAACACCTCCGGATTTCAAAATTAGACTCAACAACAACCAGAGAGGAAATCAAGTTAGGAAGAAGCCTTGGAAAAATTCATTAGAGCTTCTTACAAAAGGAACGAGGAACAAGACAAAAAAAATGAATCAAGTAGAGCTGAATTTGCAAAGCCAAGGTGCATCGTTAAAGAATCAGGAAAATCAAGTGGGGAAAATAGCACATGCATTAACTAACCGTCCACTAGGAACACTCCCGAGTGATACAGAAATAAATCTGGGCAGAAACGAGCATTGTTAGGCTGTAACTTTACGCAGTGGGAAGGACTTGCAAGAAACAATTAAGGATAAGGAAAAGGGGGACAATGCAACAGCTGAAACAGAAGAAGTTGTAGAGACCGGGAAACATCAAGATGAGATCGTAGAGAAGAATGCACCGGAACCGACTAGTACAATGCCGCCCATACCGTATCCGCGGAGGTTTCAGAAATCCAAGTTAGATAAGCAGTTTTTAAGATTTTTGGATATTTTCAAGAAATTACATATCAACATCCCATTTTCCAAAGCTTTAGAACAAATGTCGAGCTACGCTAAGTTCATGAAGGATGTGTTGTCAAAAAAAATGAAACTGGGTGATTTTGAAACAGTAGCGCTAACCGAAGAATGCAGCGCAATTATCCAGAACAAGTTGCCTCCGAAGTTGAAAGATCCAGGTAGTTTTACTATTCCATGCGAAATTGGTAAACAATTTTCGGGAAGAGCATTGTGTGATTTAGGGGCCAGTATAAATTTGATGCCATTATCAGTCTACAGTCAGTTTGGACTCAAGGCACCAAAACCGATAAATATCAGTTTATTATTGGCGGACCGATCAGTTACATATCCACGAGGTATCGTTGAAGACATATTAGTAAAGGTGGATAAATTCATCTTCCCATCAGATTTCGTTATCTTGGATTGTGAAGCAGATAAGGAAATTCCAATCATTCTTGGGCGACCATTTTTAGCAACGGGGAGAACATTGATCGACGTATAGAAAGGAGAATTGACGATGCGAGTTGAAGATCAACATGTCACCTTTAATGTATTTAAGTCGATGTCTTATCCAAAGGAAAAAGGTGAGTGTTTGCGGGTGGATTTAATGGATGAATTAGTTAATCACAAGTTCTGCGGCAATTACTCAGAGGACCCGATAGAATCCATGTTGTTCGAAATAGACGACTACAGTATTGATGAGTACATTGAGCAGATCAAATGGCTAGATACATCATCGTTTTACCGGAAAAATAATCAACCATTCGAAACCCTTGATAGGCCCAAAACGGAAGGTAAAAAAGTACAAACCCTCGATAGAAGAGCCACCGGTGTTGGAATTAAAGCCACTGCCCTCTCATCTGCAGTATGCTTATTTGGGAAAAGATGACACCTTACCATTGATTATTTCGACAGAATTAACTGACACCCAAAGGGAAAAACTGCTAAGGGTTCTGCGAGAGTTCAAAACAGCAATTGGGTGGACTATAGCGGATATTCGAGGTAATAGCCCTTCATTCCATATGCACAAGAATTTAATGGAAGAGGGTTCAAAACCAACCATTGAGATGCAAAGAAGGCTAAACCCCATTATGAAAGATGTGGTGAAAAAGGAGATTATAAAATGGTTGGATACTGGTATTATTTACCCAATCTCAGATAGTTCGTGGGCAAGTCCTGTACAGTGTGTACCAAAGAAAGGGGGTATGACGGTGGTGAAGAACGAAGCTAATGAGCTCATCCCGACTAGAATTATTACAGGCTGGAGAGTATGTATGGATTACCGCAAGTTAAATAAAGCCACACGCAAGGATCACTTTCCTTTGTCGTTCATTGATCAGATGTTGGACAGGCTAGCGGAACATCAATTCTACTATCTGCTGGATGGATATTCCAGATATAATCAAATTGCCATAGCTCTGGAAGATCAAGAAAAGACCACGTTCACATGTCCATACGGTACGTTTGCATTCCGGCGTATGTCTTTTGGTTTATGTAATGCGCCGGCGACCTTTCAACGATGTATGATGGCGATCTTCTCCGATATGGTTGAACAGAATTTGGAGGTATTTATAGATGACTTTTCTGTGTTTGGTGATAGTTTCGACTTATGTTTACAAAATCTGATTTTAGTGTTGAAACGATGCGTGGAGACTAACCTGGTGCTTAACTGGGAAAAATGTCACTTTATGGTGCAAGAGGGGATTATTCTGGGGCATAAAGTTTCTGCATCCGGATTAGAGGTAGATAGAGCAAAGATTAAGAAAATTGAGAAATTGCTTCCTCCATCGTCTGTAAAAGGTATTCGGAGCTTCTTAGGACATGCGGGTTTCTACAAATGCTTCATTAAAGATTTTTCAAAAATCTCAAAACCCCTATGTTCACTCTTGGAGAAAGATGTGCCGTTCAAGATGGATCAGTCATGTATCGAGGCATTTGAGGTATTAAAGAAGAAATTGGTCTCTGCTCCAATTATTGTGGCGCCCGATTGGTCTTTACCGTTCGAATTGATGTGCGACGCCAGTGACTACGCTGTGGGAGCAGTGTTGGGACAACCTCATGACAAGATTTTTCATACTATCTACTACTCTAGTAAGACGTTGATGGATGCCCAGTTGAACTACACAACCACCGAAAAAGAGTTACTTGCAGTGGTGTTTTCCTTCGACAAATTTAGAGCTTATCTTATTGGCACCAAGGTAATTGTCTACACTGATCATTCTGCCATTAAATATCTAATCGAGAAGAAGGATGCAAAACCGCGATTAATACGGTGGCTACTGTTGTTACAAGAATTTGATCTGGAGATCCGGGACAGAAAAGGTAACGAAAATCAGGTGGCGGATCATCTCTCTCGGTTGGAAAATGCGGAGGTACAAAAGGAAGACAACATTTTGATTAATGAAAAATTTCCGGATGAAAAACTATTCCGAGTAACCACAATATTGCCTTGGTATGCTGACTATGTGAATTACGTGGTTGCCAAAGTGTTACCACCAGATTTGACCTCACAACAACGAAAGAAGTTCCTCCACGATGTGAAGCAATACTAGTGGGACGAACCATTTCTGTTTAAGGCTTGTACAGATCAAATGATAAGACATTGTGTGCCTCATGAAGAGATGGACAGCTTATTGGGTCATTGCCACTCATCTGATTACGGAGGTCATTATTCCGGTGATTGAACAGCAGCTAAAGTGTTACAATCGGGATTTTTCTGGCCTTCTCTATTCAAGGACGCTTACCTATTTGTGCTGAAGTGTGATCGATGCCAACGCGTAGGTAATATCTCCAAGTACAACGAAATGCCACTCAATTCAATCTTGGAGGTAGAACTGTTCGACGTATGGGGAATTGATTTTATGGGACCTTTCCCATCATCTTTCAATAATCAGTACATATTGTTGGTAGTCGATTATGTTTCCAAATGGTAGCTGCAGCGTTACCCATGAATGATGCCAATTTTGTCCTCCGATTTTTAAAGAAAAACATCTTCACACGATTTGGGACGTCGAGAGCGATAATAAGTGATGAGGGAACTCATTTCTGTAATAAGCAGTTTACAAAATTGCTTGTCAAGTATGGGGTTCGTCATAAAATTGCAGCTGCGTACCATCCCCAAACCAATGGTCAAGCGGAGGTCTCGAATAGGGAAGTCAAGCGAATTCTGGAAAAAGTGGTCAATCCGTCACGAAAAGATTGGTCCTTGCGTCTTGACGATGCTCTATGGGCATATCGAACAGCATATAAGAATCCGATTGGCATGTCATCTTATCGCATGGTCTACTGAAAGGCGTGCCATCTCCCGGTCGAGTTAGAACACAGTGCACATTGGGCCATACGGAAACTTAACTTCGATCTATAAGTAGCCGGTGAGAAAAGGTTACTTCAGCTGAACAAGATGGACAAATTCTGGTTCAATGCGTATAAAAACGCAAAACTCTATAAGGAGAAAGTCAAAGTCTGGCATGATAAGAAAATTCTCGATCGAACAGTTGAACCGGGCCAACAAGTATTACTGTTCAACTCCCGCTTATGGTTATTTCCTGGGAAATTGAAATCCTGGTGGTCCGAGCCATTCATGATTATATCTGTCGCTTTACACGGTAACATTGAGGAAGAAGAACCAAATTCTAAACTAAAATTTAAGGTAAACGGTCAACGACTCAAACACTACTGGAGTGGACCCATCGAACGTCAAGCTACGGTCTTGTACCTCGCCGATCCAGCGACCAATTGAGCATACCAGCAAAGTCGGGCTGACGACTGTAAACCAAGCGCTTATTGGGAGGCAACCCATGAAGTTTTATTTTTATTTAGAGTTCTCTTATTTCCTTATTTTAATCTTTTAGTATTCTAGAATAAGATTTTACTAGATTGATTCTTAAAATTTTTCATGTATGCAGGACCTGTACATGGCATAAAAATCAATACAAGGAACGGTGTGAGCGCCCGTGACCGGTTCAAGTTTATTCTTCAGTCACCGGCGCTAGAGAGGTCACACACGCCATCGCCATGTGGCGCCTTCGCTCCAATTCAAAGGTAAACTTAATACCCCGTGCCACTGAGCTCAATCAGGACCTTCTGCCATGCAGCACCCCGGCGCTTGATCCCTATGCAAATCCAGCGCCCCGACGCTGGGCTCGGTCATCAGGTTCTGGCATGTAGTGCCCCGACGCTTTTGTTAGGCTAAATCTCAGCGCCCCGGCGCTGAGGATGTGAAGAAGACTCCTACTTAAGTTCAAACACTCGGTTTTTATCTCCCCATCTTTTCAAATACCTCCCACGCTTCCACTCCTAATCTGGTAACTTCTCTTAACCTTTCATATAGTATCCCAATATCGAGCGCACATTAACATATCACATTGAGATTTCCTTTTGCAAAGTAACTCTCATCTCCTACAAAGGTATGTTTCTAAACTACAGTTCATAGATGGCGAATTCAACTCTTGTTAATTGTGAGATGGGTAAGTTAATGTGCATCTTGGTTCATAATCTCTACATCTCCATACCGATTCTCACCCTTATTATTTCGAGTATCTCATTGTCCCGTAGGGTGAATCATGTTTGATTGTGCACCACTTTTGGTTGGAATATCATGCATATATGGTGATTGAATACCAGGAAGGTGATTTGATAACAGAAATTAGTGTGCTTCAAAGTAATTTATGAGTTACCCATAAGGTTCTCGATAAATTGCCTGACCCAATGTTCATGGTTAAATTTGCACATATCACCATATCCACACACTGTATGTACGTGCCATCTTGCCGCCACAATAGTATAGGCCTATTGTCACACATATTAATCACTGTTGTGGGAGAGTGTTAAACCGAATTGATGCACACAAGGAGTCATATTGCTTTACATGACACATCTTTTGGGCGAATTGTATGTGTTTCTTACCATTTGTAGAATTGGAATATATATGCATCTAATTGGTACAATTGTGCGTGTTCATGCTAATATGTGTCATGCCACACCCTCAGCTATGTACTTAGTGTTTACATGTATTTTGAAGATTGGGGGTATTATCATGAATGCGGGAATCCTAATTAAAATGTTGTCCAAAGCTAATACATGTGTATGCCATGAATTACAGATTTCTCCAACATGGCTTCAAAGCGACAACGTGGAGACGGTTCTGGAATCGCCTTAGCCCCGCCGAAATTTGATACCCGATGATTTGTCTCCGCCAAAGCACAAGAACGATATAACCGCATGGCCACTCGTTCATTAGTCCCCGAACATGGTTTAAGGCCCAATCAAACCAAGGATGGAGAAATAGCAGTGATGATTGCTGAAAGAAATTGGTTCTCCCTAACCGAACAACCTGACACGACGGTGATTGCAGTCGTGAAAGAATTATATGCCAACGTTTCTGAACACGATCACTATGAAGTGTTTGTGAGGGGAAAAATCGTGGAAATCGGAGAAGAGGACATAAATGGGTGCTATCAAATGGATTTGGAGGATCTTAACGATGAGTATGCCGGTCTTCTGTGTCAAGGTCGAGACTATGAGAAAATAATACGTGAGCTTTGTCAACCGGGCACCACATGGACAGTGCATGAACGTGGCAGCATGACCTTCCCCCATTCTCACCTCAGTCTATATGGGAAGGCGTGGTATGCCTTTATCTGTGCCAAACTCATGCCATACACACATATGAGACATGTCACCAAAGAAAGGGCGATACTGCTATATTCCATTATTTAAGGCTTGCAAATAGATGTCGGTCACGTCATTCAGCAGTCTATTCTCTGAGCATCCCGAGGAGGGACCACAGAAGGGTTACCACACCCGTCTCTCATCTGCGTTTTGTGTGCTAAGTTCAGAGTTAAATGGAAATCTGATGAGATGATTCAAACGCCTATGCCAGACTTGGACCATAAGTTGATCAGCAGGTATAAAGTGTGGACAGGTGGGGAAAACCACCCTAGGGGATTGGGTTTCATAATTCCCCAAGTAGAACCTACACAAGCCCCACCACCTCAGGCTACACCTACTTATGGCCCATCTACAACAGCTCATCGTGGTGTGGTTCCCGAAGCTATCCAGTAGAAAATAGACGGCTGGTTTTACAACATAGAGTCCCAGAATGTACGCTTGTCTGAACATCAAGACGTGATTTACAAATTTTTAGTTGACCAATTTGCTGCACAGAATGCACTGACCGTCCAATTACACCCGGGCGTTCACCTTAGTTAGTTCCCAACTGCTCCTGTTCTACCTGTATTCCCCCCTTCCGATCAAGAGATGAGCGAGGATGATGATGCTCCCCCCGAGGAATAAGCTCGTCAGGGAAGTCCTCTGTTTTATTTTGTTATATTTTTCGCATGAGGACATTGCTCTAGATTAGTTTGGGGGTAGTTAATTTTTATTTCTAGTATAGATTGTTAAGAGTTTGTGGATGATTGTTAGTAATGTTGCATTTAGGATTGCATGTTAATTCCAGCTTTTGATAGTTCGTATATTTGGGGGCCAATGATGAAATTAGAATTGCATGAACAAGTCTAGTAAGGAGTGTTGAGCTAGTGAGATAATTTTCGTGACATGAATTGAATCTTTATCTATTTGACATTGATATTATAGGAAAACACGTTTGGACAAATGACCATGTTGGCTATGATAGTTTAAATGGATAGATAATAGAGTTCTAAAGGATGAATGTTAGTGAAATTAAGGATCAATTTGAATAGCTAGTGAAGACTGAATTTAGACATAAACTCGAGTTTGGGAGAAAAATATTTGGAATATATAAGCTAAAAAAAATAAAAAAATTTGGCATGCTTGTCTAGTTTTGTGGCCTTTGCTACTTGGGTAAGTACGCCCGAGGGGATTGTCTTTACACCTAGTGCCCTAAGGTCTTAATGGCTTGGGAGTCGTTGGTAGAAAGCTCGTTAAGGTAGCACTGAAAAGCCTAAGGGAATAAGACACTGCATAGTCATGAAAAAAAAAACATAAGTATTCCATTTTGACCCTTGAACTTTGGTAATTGTTGGAGTTCAGTTGAAGCAAGTATATTTGATGAGTTCTCAAGTTTACACTGTATGAGGCCTACTAAGAAATTTATTATCTTTCATATTTCTGCCTGTTATGGGTTAGCATGGTTGTTGAACACACACTCACAATATCAGTAATAACGGATTTAGATTCATTGATTGTTGTGATATTATTGATCTATTTTAACATGATGTATTAGCATATTTTTGTGATTTTTCTGAGGCCTATGGATATACGTGAGCTATTGGATTGCTGGAATTACGATCATTTAGTTAGTTTGCATTTGCATGGTTTATCGTTTTAGGATTGTTTGCTTGTTAGTGTTTTGTTGCTTGAGGACATGCAACGATTTAAGTTTGGGGGTATTTGATGATTGGGTAATATATCCATGAATTGGATATATTTGAGATTAATTTATTGTATTCTCTAAGCATTTAGATTCGTTTTACTGTGTTTAGTTGTGTTATTGCAGGATTGGGAGCTATAGGAGCGTTTGGGGATTGTAAGTTAACAAGGGGCGATTTGGTAATTTTTAGCACTACAACGCCGGGGCGCTCTATCTAGTATATTTTCCAGTGCCGGGGCGATGAGCCTCGGCTGCACTTGACTGTATACGCGCTTTGACTTTCTGTTTGACTTGGTTTGGCTCATGGAATGCAAAGTTGACTTGGATTTGGAGTGGGGAGCAATAGGGGAAGTATATAAGGTTTATGTTGCTGAATTAAAAGGGGATCTTATCATTCATTATTGGAGGCTACACAAAGGATTATTTTGAAGACTAAGGATTGGCTCAAGAGAGTTTTCTTCTTCTTCTTATTTTCAATTTGTAATTCTTTAAGGATGATTTGCAAACGATTATTGGTTTTTATTTCCATTATGAACTAATTCTTTAATTATGATTTCAATTGAACCTTTTATGGCTATAATTAGTTATTCAATTTATTCTAATTATTTATGTTGAAGTGAATTGTTTATCTTGCCTTGCGTGTATTGATTAATTATTTGGCCAATAATTACCTTGTTACTCTAGAAGGAATTGAAAAAGGAATTCTAGGGTTAGAACTGGGCTTGATAACACGTGACATAGTTATTTACATGGTGAATAATTAGGTTTGTGAATTGAATGGAAATATATGTTCACCGCATGTAACACATAAGGAATTGGAATTGAAGGAGTTTAATTCACTTATTTTGCATAGGAATATAGCAAGATTAATCTGGATTAAATAGAAGTCAATTTATTACTTGGAAAAGGACTTTTGACATTTGAGAATTTCTGTTAACAATTCAGTAGACATAATAATTGGGATAATTGGATAATTGAGTTATAGTTCATAATTGGGGATATTGAAGTCTTAATCTTTATTTATCGGAAATCATTCATTCAAATCTTAGTTTATTTATTTGCCTATTTTAGAGTAATATCTTTAATTGTTTAATTTAGTTTCAATATTTCAGAAAATCATAATTTATCATTGTTTAAATAAAATTGGGTTGATATAGTGCTAGTAGTTAGAATTTATTAATTAGAATTCTCTGTGGGATCGCACTCTATTTTATCACTTTATTACTTGTTGACCGTGTATACTTGCACGTATTTATTGATTGTGAAATCGACCAACAGTACTCTTGTTTCTCTATGCATAGATGGGGAATGCGATCGGAATGGGGAAGGTCATCCTAACCTCCACAAGTCGCTGCATATAGGAACAAGCATTCCCTATCCGGCAGAAGAAGAATTGTACGGTCATAAGTCTGAACTTGCTCCTAAGGAGGCCCCGTTTCTCAATGACTTCCCCAGTCATTGAGAAACGGGGCCTCCTTGGTTGTTCCCAAGTTTGCAGAATGTTCAATGGGGAGGGCCTGCAAGAAAAAAGATTTTAGCATAAGTAATCTAAAGAGCAAGGAAATGAGGCATTTGAACTTGAAGTGCTCACCATGGCAAAAAAGAAATTCAGCAAAAGGGCCATGTTGGCTTCGGCCCCCTAGGATGCGGCCATGTTGCCTTCAGCTACTTAGGGGTTGTTTCGTTTATTTCTTAAAAAAAAAGGCCATGTTGGCTTCGGCCCCCTAGGGCTCGACCATGTTGGCTTTGGCCATGTTGGCCTAGGACCCCTAGGGTTCGGCCATGTTGGCCTAGGACCACTAGGGGTTTTTCTTTCTCCCTTTAAAAAAAATACATGTTGGCCTAGGACCCCTATGGTTCGGCCATGTTGGCCTAGGACCCCTAGGGTTCGGCTATGTTGGCTTCGGCCACCTAGGGGTTGTTCCTTTCTCCCTCATAAAAAAAACTATAGGCTTCGGCCATGTTGGCCTAGGACTCCTAGGGTTCGGACATGTTGGCCTAGGACCACTAGGGATTGTTCTTTCAGCCTTAAAAAAAATTTATTATAGGGTTCGGTGCCCTATAGGGTTTGGCCTATGGGGCTCGGCTACCTAGGGGTTGTTCCCCTTCATACATTTGAAGTCCTGTTGCTCTACCAATCAACTGCTAGGAATGAATGCTCCTTCGCCGTGAAGATTATAGCCTTTTTCTGATGAATTTTGAGGGAAAAACCCAAGATATAATCAAGGTGATGGGGCTCGAAAAACAGAAGAAAGGCTACAATTAGCTGAAAAGAAAAATAGAGGAAGTAATCAATAAGAACTCAAATATAAAGAAGTTTTTTTGGTTTTTCTTTATTTGGAACATAATCTCCGAATACGTGGCAAGAACATAACATGAAGCAAGACCTACTGCGAAAACATAAGGGTTCGGGAAGATGGAATCATATGCCTAACGGATTCCAGTAATTTCGTTAATTAACAAAGTTATTGAGATGACGACATAGAAAATCTAGCATATGGGTTTCATAATACTCATAGAAGACATGGTATCAAGTCTTGAAATACGAGCCCAATCGTCACAAAATAACTTCAGAGGATTATTCAATGAGAAGTTGAAGATTACTTTACACGATGAACTTTCGTAGCGCGACGATTGATCAAGAAATTGATGAGTTAAATGTGCAAGACGAGGATGAAGAAAACAAAGAGCTACATAGGAATGTGCATATAGCCCTCAAAGTCTACTTGCAACAACAACAAAAAAGAAGCATTTACCATGTTCCTATTAAGGAAAGATTTGATCGAGTTTCCAAAAGATAAGTGAATCTGATCTTGCTTTTAAATAGAAATATATTAAAGATATTATTTTCTAAATATAAAGAAGATTTGATTTTATTCCTAACAAGAGAAGATTTCGAAAATGTTAATTTCCTTTTTAAAAAATAATAAAAATAAAATAATAATAATAATAATATATTAATATATCCGAATTTTTATTTTCAAAATCAAATTAAGATTTTATTTTATTTTTAACATATCGATTTTGGATTTATTTCCAATATAAAATTCAAATTTGATTTTTATTTCCAAAAACTCAGATTTGAGTTGGTAAAAAGAAAGATTTAGTTTACCCAAAAGAAGGATTTTATTAGATTAAATTTTATTTATATTTGATTATGTTTTCTTGTTTCAATTTCCATAAAAATAAGGAAACAAATATTGGGCAAGCTATGGAAAGATTTTTGGAGAATTTCCCAATTTGTCCCAAGAAGAGCCCTACTAGGTTTTGCCTCCCTGGGGTTTAACCCTAAGGGTTTGGCTCCCTAGGGGTTCACTCTACTAGGACTATTGTCTTCAAAACCTGTGAATTGAAGTTCGAAAAAATTATTCAAAGGCTTGCAATTTTCTTGCACGATCGTCTATTTGAGAATACGACTCTCGCGCAGGGGGCAAATGTGGGCCCAAGTGTAAAATTAAGGTTCACATGACCTAATTAAATTAAATGTGCAATTAGGGTTCCACGGTCTCATTAAATGTGCAAATTAGGGTTCGCATAACCTAATGGAATGAAGACGAAAAAGTCTGAAATAAATGTGCTAGACCCGGGAGAAGTCTCCACGGGTCCCGAGGCAGAAGAATCGTGGAAGCGGCTCGTTTTGGGAATTTATTGAGGGATTAGATTGGTGGATAGAAGGACAGGGAAATATGGGCATTATTCTAAGGACTAAAGGGTATTTCTGGAATTTCTCTGAAAGCATTTTCCTTGCACATGACTACTTTCCAGAAAACCCTATAAATACCCCTTCCATTCCATTGGAAAGGGACCTCTCTTCAGACTCAGGACTTGGACTCTTGAACGATCAAAGGACCTTGGACATTCTCTCTCAACACTCAGGAAGACTCTTGGAATCCCAATAACCCTAATAAGGTTTCCGAATTCTAGGGGTGGAAGGACTCAAGAAGAAGGCTCTTGGAATCTCAATAACCCAAATAAGGTTTCCAGATTCTAGGGGTTCTGCCACACGTCATTGGAATAATCGCCCACCTGTCGTTCTCCCCTCTTCAATCAATCAATCAATTCCGTGATCTTCGTGGATTTCTCTCCTCCTCAGCCAACACGAAACTCTAACTAGCAAGTCACGATTTCCTTGCCCACACTAATAAATGTAAACATATACATAACTACGATATAATAGGATTTTTGAAGTGTTGATAAGCAATAGATTGGTAAACTAAACTTAAGGCAAGTTCTCTAACTTCATTT
Source organism: Panax quinquefolius (assembly GCA_020205615.1). Taxonomy (NCBI): domain Eukaryota; kingdom Viridiplantae; phylum Streptophyta; class Magnoliopsida; order Apiales; family Araliaceae; genus Panax; species Panax quinquefolius. The sequence continues at coordinate 34,991,297 of CM035165.1, forward strand.
GATTTTCATATTGAATGAAAGTTCTCTAACTTCATTTGATTTTTATATTGAATGCAAGTTCCCTAACTCTTTACACTGCACATATTGTATAATCCGAATTATTGCCATATCGACCATATTTACCTCGAGCAAATACTTATTAATATTCTGAAATCGATTTTATTTCTTGATGTTGTTGAAAGCATTGAACGTATCATTCCTTAATGCATTATAAAAGTTGTCTAAATCATTGATTCGTCTAGACTATTATCATTTGTTAAAAAGCTATCCAAACCAATTGACTTGGTATGGACTCTTGTAAATCTACTGAGATGACCAACCCTCATTGAAGGGAAAATTATATAACTGACGAAGAACCGACATGCGCACATACTAGCATGTTTAAATGTTATGCATAACGTAGAGTACTTTAGGCTGATCACCTGTTGTACCTATTTATATTGGATTTTCAATATAACACCACTACAAGAAAAAGCTTTATTTCCGACGGAATTAAGGTCGACTGAATGTATTCTGTCGACTTTAATCTAAAACCGACTGAATATTCGGTTGACATTTAGTCAGTCAGTGTTAATTTATCCTCGACGGACATCAGTCGGATTTAAGCCCTCCTCCTTGGCGCGAAGGTTTCCCGCCAGCGCGAATATAAAGTCGACAGAATATGTGTTATCCTCGACTGAATAATCCGTCGACATTAGCTTATGGTCGATAGACATAACCTCTACGAAATTCCGTCGAGAATAATCCTCAAAAACCTGGTCAGATTGTTTTCTCCAGCGCCTCCCTCGTCACTCACTCTCTCATTCTCCCTCTCAGTTCAGCTCTCTCTCTCACTAAAACTCCCTCATTTCAGTCCACCCACACCACCACCTCGCGGATTCCAACCACTGCCTCCGACGAACACGCCTCTGACCACCATCTCCGGCCACCGGATTCTTACTGTGACGACTACTCCGACGACCACGCCTCTGACTCTCTCTTTCCAGACCCTTTTCTCCTCTTGTAATTAAAGGTATATACTGAAATTACTAATTTTTTTAGATAGGGTTAATATTTATTCTATTAATTTTGACTGGAATTGGTTTAATAAGTTACAATTGCATCTGATTTGGTGTCATGTGTTAATATATATCATAATCTGGAGTTATATGGTTTAATAAGTTACAATTGCATGTATCTGATTTTGTAAGTTTGGTAGTATAATTTTTGGGGTCAGCAGTACATGCAATTGCAACTGATTTGGTTCTAATTTGGGGTCAGCAGTCTAATTTGTATCTGATTCGGTTCTGTTTGGCTAGTGAATTTGATGTATCTGAATTTGGTTCAATTTTTATGTCTTTTGTTGCCATATGAAGTGAAATGCAGTGTGATAAACTTATAATTTGCAGTGTTCTAATTTTTTCCTTTTCCAGCATTGTGAATTTTAATTTGTGAATCAATTGAAGACTTCTCTTAATTTGGTTTTGAATATTAATTCCGATGGAATTTCCGACTGAATTTTGTGGAAGTTATAGATGATAATAAATAAATATTTAATTAACTATATAAAAGACAATTAGGACTTAGTTTGCCATTAAAACTAAGTAGTAATACTAGAAAACTTAAATAAATTTATAAAATAATACAAAAAATACTAGGAGATTTAAATAACTTTAATAAATTATATAATATAATATAATATAATATAATAAACTTTAAAATAAAATAAGTTTAATAACAAAAAATAAATTTAAAAAAAATAAAATAAATTTACTTTATTATTTAATATAATATAATTAAAAATAAAATAAAAATAAATTTAATTTAATATAATACAATACAATAAAATAAATTTACTTTATTATTTAATATAATATTATAAAAAACAAATAAAAATAGATCTAAATAAATAAATAAAATAAAATACAATTAAATAAAATTAAGTACACTTAAATACAATTAATAACTAAGTAGCATTTGCTTAGTTGGGATGCAATATTCAATAAACTAAGTGGCAATTACTTAGTTTTTCATTAGCAAAATAAACTAAGTAGCACTTAGTTTTTTATTGGCAAAATAAACTAAGTAGCATTTGCTTAGTTTGAATGATATGATCTGGTTCCCATAATAAAATATGGAAATCAGATCATATCGTTCAAACTAAGCAAATGTTATATACTTAGTTTATCTTGATGAAGACATACATGCTTTGGAGGAGTCAACTTAGAAACACATTCGACATTCACTCATTAGGAGTGAATGTCGAATAGTCCCTAATTTGGGACTGTTACTGGATGTTATGTCTCTCACTTAGGTCAGTGCCAATGCACGTGGTGCGTTTTTATAAATTTTGAGGAACTTTTAGCTGGTGTCTCTATATGTTCTCCGAGTGCATACTAAGACTAAGTTTTCTTGCTCTATTTTGTGTACTTGGAGACCATGGGGAGGTGCTGCTGAAAATTTTTGAAAATAGTAAAAACATGCTTAAGATTGGCACTAGTGAGGAGACGCATCCAGGAATGGGATAGAAGCATTCCCTATCTGGCAGAAGAAGAATTGTACGGTCATAAGTCTGGACTTTCTCCCAAACGACGTCGAAAAAACCAAAGGAGGGAAGCCCTTCCCCAATCATTGAGAAACGGGGCCTCCTTGGTTATTCCCAAGTCTGCAGAATGTTCAACGGGGAGGGCCTGCAAGAAAAAAGAATTTAGCATAAGTGATCTAAAGAGCAAGGAAATGAGGCATTTGAACTTGAAGTGCTCACCATGGCAAAGAAGAAATTCAACAAAAGAGCCATGTTGGCTTCAGCCCCCTAGGGCGCGGCCATGTTGGCTTTGGCTACCTAGGGGTTGTTCCTTTTATTTCTTAAAAAAAAGGCCATGTTGGCTTCGGCCCCCTAGGGCTCGGCCATGTTGGCCTAGGACCCTTAGGGTTCGGCCATGTTGGCCTAGGACCCCTAGGGTTCGGCTATATTGGCTTCGGCCACCTAGGGGTTGTTCCTTTCTCCCTTATAAAAAAAACTATAGGCTTCGGCCATGTTGGCCTAGGACCCCTAGGGTTCGGACATGTTGGCCTAGGACCACTAGTGGTTGTTCTTTCAGCCTTAAAAAAATTTTTTATAGGGTTCGGCGCCCTATAGGGGTTCGGCCCCTATGGGGCTCGGCTACCTAGGGATTGTTCTCCTTCATATATTTGAAGTCCTGTTGCTCTACCAATCAACTGCTAGGAATGAATGCTCCTTCGCCGCGAAGTTTATAGCCTTTTTCTGATGAATTTCGAGGAAAAAAAACCAAGATATAATCAAGGAGATGGGACTCGAAAAACAGAAGAAAGGCTACAATTAGCTGAGAAGACAAATAGAGGAAGTAATCAATAAGAACTCAAATATAAAGAAGTTTTTTTGGTTTTTCTTTATTTGGAACATAATCTCTGAATACGTGGCAAGAACATAACATGAAGCGAGACCTACTGCGAAAACATAAGGGTTCGGGAAGATGGAATCATATGCCTAATGGATTCCAGTAATTCCGTTAATTAACAAAGTAATTGAGAGGACTACATAGAAAATCTAGCATATGGGTTTCATAATACTCATAGAAGACATGGTATCAAGTCTTGAAATACGAGCCTAATCGTCACCAAATAACTTCAGAGGATTATTCACATGAGAAGTTGAAGATTACCTTACACGATGAACTTTCGTAGCACGACAATTGATCAAGAAATTGATGCGTTAAATGTGCAAGACGGGGATGAAGAAAACAAAGAGCTACAGAGGAATGTGCATATTGCCCTCAAAGTCTACTTACAACAACAACAAAAAAGAAGCACTTACCATGTTCCTATTAAGGAAAGATTTGATCGAGTTTCCAAAAGATAAGTGAATCTGATCTTGCTTTTAAATAGAAATATATTAAAGATATTATTTGCTAAATATAAAGAAGATTTGATTTTATTCCTAACAAGAGAAGATTTCGAAAATTGTTAATTTCCTTTAAAAAATAATAAAAATAAAATAAAATAAAAAAATAATAATAATATATTAATATATCCGAATTTTATTTTCAAAATCAAATTAAGATTTTATTTTATTTTAACATAAAAATTTGGATTTGGTTTTATTTCCAATATAAAATTCAAATTTGATTTTTATTTCCAAAAATTCAGATTTGAGTTGGTAAAAAGAAAGATTTAGTTTACCCAAAAGAATGATTTTATTAGATTAAATTTTATTTATATTGGATTATGTTTTCTTGTTTCAATTTCCAGAAAAATAAGGAAACAAATATTGGGCAAGCTATGGAAAGATTTTTGGAGAATTTCCCAATTTGTCCCAAGAAGAGCCCTGCTAGGTTTTGCCTCCTTGGGGTTTAACCCTAAGAGTTTGCCTCCCTAGGGGTTCCCTCTACTAGGAATATTGTCTTCAAAACTTGTAAAGTGAAGTCCGAAAAAATTGTTCAAAGGCTTGCAATTTCTTGCACGATCGTCTATTTCAGAATGCGACTCTCGCGCAGGGGGAAAATGTTGGCCCAAGTGTAAAATTAGGGTTTACATGACCTAATTGAATTAAATGCGTAATTAGGGTCCCACAACCTCATTAAATGTGCAAATTAGGGTTCGTCTAACCTAATGAAATGAAGACGAAAAAGTCAGAAATAAATGTGTTAGACCCGGGAGAAGCCTCCACGGGTCCCGAGGCAGAAGACTCGTGGAGGCGGCTCGTTTTGGGAATTGATTGAGGGATTGGATTGGTGGCTAGAAGGACAGGGCAATATGGGCATTATTCTAAGGACTAAAGGGTATTTCTGGAATTTCCCTGAAGGCATGTGCCTTGCACATGACTACTTTCCAGAAAACCCTATAAATACCCCTTCCATTCCATTGGGAAGGGACCTCTCTTCAGACTCAGGACTTGGACTCTTGAACGATCAAAGGACCTTGGACATTCTCTCTCAACACGCATGAAGACTCTTGGAATCCCAATAACCCTAATAAGGTTTCCGAATTCTAGGGGTGGAAGGACTCGAGAAGAAGGCTCTTGGAATCCCAATAACCCTAATAAGGTTTCCGGATTCTAGGGTTTCTGCCACGCGTCATTGGAATAATCGCCCACCTGTCGTTCTCCCATCTTCAATCAATCAATCAATTATGTGATCTTCGTGGATTTCTCTCCTTCTCAGCCGACACAAAACCCTAACTAGCAAGGCACAATTTCCTTACCCACACTAATAAATGTAAATATATACATAACTACGATATAATAGGATTTTTGAAGTGTTGATAAGCAATAGATTGGTAAACTACACTTAAGGCAAGTTCTCTAACTTCATTTGATTTTCATATTGAATGAAAGTTCTCTAACTTCATTTGATTTTTAGATTGAATGCAAGTTCCTTAACTCTATACACTGCACATATTGTATAATCTGAATTATTGCCATATCGACCATATTTATCTCGAGCAAATATTTAATACTAATCTGAAATCGATTTTATTTCTTGATGTCGTTGAAAGCATTGAACTTATCATTCCTAAATGCGTTATAAAAGTTGTCTAAATCATTGATTCGTCTAGACTATTATCATTTGTTAAAAAGCTATCCAAACTAATTGACTTGGTACGGACTCTTGTAAATCTACTGAGATGAACAACCCTCATTAAAGGGAAAATTATATAACTGACGAGGAACCGACGTGCGCACATACTAGCATGTTTAAATGTTATGCATAACGTAGAGTACTTTAGGCTGATCACCTGTTGTACTTATTTATATGGGATTTTTAGTATAATACTGTTAATTCTAGCAGGAGTTCTTAGTCCCTAATGACTACTCAGTGTTTATTATTCTTGAATCTTGTTGGTATCTTTCAGTCCTTAACGACACTTATTGATAATTATTGATAATTCCTAAACTATTATTCACTGTTATACCCTTGAGATTTGAACTTTATAATTGTCCACCCTTATTATTTTACTTGCTGGGCAAATTTGTTGCTCATTCTTGCTTTCCTTAAAACTTTCAGCTAAGGCAGAACATGGTGACCCTTCAACCAAAGACAAGGGTAAGGGCAAGGCTACGGATTAGCTTTGTTCCTTTGCGTTAGGAAATTTAATATTATCATGTTGTATTAAGGCTTATGCGTTATGATGTACTAAGTTATGTTTAAAGTTAAGTTATGTAGTGTTGTAGTAACGGTTACGAGACTTTGGGACGAGAATATTTATGTTATGACAATGTAAATTATTCTATTATTCCATTGTGTGAAATTTTGATTGTTATTAGAGTTAGCACATGATGTACTGAATTCGAGATACGAGTGTCTAAATTTGGGTGCGTCACATTAGGACTCTCTTCATTCCTAAATATATGACATTTAAAGTTTTTGCACAGGGATCAAGGATATTAAATCTCTTAAAATTACTATGTATTACCAAAAATACCCTTGCATAGATAAATGAAAAGCTAAATTGTAGGTGATAAAGATAAAAGAGACGTATTGTTAGAGGATAGAGAAAATATAGGAATTAAAGAAAGTATAGGGGTGAGATATTAAAAGAGAGAGAAAAATAACTTTGAAAAAATAGGAGAGAATTAAAGAGAGTATAAAATGTTTAGGGGTAATAAAGTAAATAATGTAACCAATTCTCCTAGAAATCCTAGAGCGTCGTATATTTAGGAACAAAAATATTATCCTAAAACGTTAGTTATTAAGGAATGGGGGGAGTAACTTGAGATGTGTCTTTAGATATAGAATTAATGTCTCAACTCTCAAGTCAGTGAAGACCTCAAAAGTCTTTTTGAGTAGGAAATTGTCTGCCAACATAATTAAGATAGTCCCACCAAATAAAGTACATGTACACCATGCATTTTGAAAGTTATAACCAAAGGGAACGGTTATGGACCATAAGCCAATGTCCACATTTCAGCGTAAAGACATTGATCGTGCATGTGGAAGTCAAAGGGAATGGTTATGGGTCATAAGCCAATGTACACATTTCAGCGTAAAAATATTGACTCGGCCAGTCCAAAAAATCGGACATAACGTCCATGCATGGACCCTAAGTTATTGTAACACGTAAGGAGTATTTTTTCATTGTAAAATTTTGAACTTCCACCCTCTTGGTACATAACAAGTGGGATTACTAGGGGTGCTCATCAGTAAAAAATCGAATCCAAGATGCAAATATATCCGAAGGCAGAATGCAGAATGCATCAATCACCAGCTTTAGTAGTAGTACAAAATCGGTATTTGCTTTTCTTTGGTTACTTTTTGATTATCTGACATTGTAATATATAAAATTATTAATAATAATTAAATAATTTTTTTAAAATATTAACAATTTTTAAAACTAAGAAATCATCTATATAATTGATTAATTGTAGCTGGGTTGCCTAGGCATCATAATTGTCAATTAAAGCTGAAGCCTAAAGTTGTTAAAACTCAGTAGAAGAAAAAAAGAGAAAAAGACTAGCTAAGTAACTAGTGTAGTACTAGACACTAACTATTAATTATTATATTATTAAATTTTGGTATTTTTGGTATTTAGGTTTTGACCGAATTCAGAAAATTTCTTACCGCTACCTGTACCGAAAAGTGTTAAAATACCAAAAAACCGGTACTAAAAAAATCAGTACCGATATCAATCGGTTCGATAAAAAACCAAAAAAAATTGAATATTTTGAGTACATCTAGGGATAACCATTATGCCAAGGCCTTAGGTATTAAAGTAGGAGTATAATCTCCTTAATGCTGGAACTTGCAGGCAATTTCCTCCTATCGACTTTTGAGGTCTTCATTGACTTGTCAATTGAGACATTAATGTTATGTTTGTTTTCAAGGATTGTACTTCAGATTGAACTATTAATCCTAAGTCTATTGTTTATTTTTAAAAATAAGCTTAAGACTATAAGTCTCGGAACAATAAAATAACTTGAGAGGGGGACTATTTAATACCATGTCATGTTGGTTTACATCATTTATGCTTTTTAATGGTGACAATATTATTGGGTTTGTATTTAGTAATGGATTTTATTTTAATTGCTTGGGTTGTTTAAATTGTTAATTCATTTAATTTTGTGTAAACAGCATAAGGGATCCTTTTTATAAAGAAATTTTTTGTTTGGCCCAAGTTGGTTAAATGTGTTATTAGATTAATACCAACTGGACTCAGAAAATATTAGATTGCAAGGTATTAATTACTGTTGAGGATTTCTTTAAATATATATTGCTTAGATATGTTATTTGAGTATGAGTCTTTTTAAATGAAACCGTATTGACTGAGAAAAATATGTTGGACTCCTCTCTTTTATTTTAGCTATCTTAGTTTGACTAGGATTTCACATATGTTTAACTGATGCATATTATATCTGTTGGTCTCTATTTAATTATTGAAATCCTATCTCTATTCCAATTGTGATTTGAGATATTTATGTTAACTTCTTATTTTGTATCTGTTGGTGCTAAAACGAAGCTAGTATATTAGTTTAGGATATATTGTTAATCAAAATATAACCGTTTGGTACTTCTTGTTATATATAATATCTTTCTCAGCTAAAATACGAAAACAAGGAAGCATATATCAGTGAAGAGAAACTCAAAGCAAAGATCAGTCTTACTCGTTATATACTTCCATCGAGAGCTATCATTGTTTATTACAGCAAGTCTGTGTTATACTGTTAGTCTTTTATTGGCTGGAAAAGCACAAAAGAGTGTATTCAAAATACTTTGTAATAAATTATGAGTTCAAGCAGTGTTTAGCTTGGTCATTCCAATAGTTGATATAGTCTGTTCAAAGAGAGCTTTCAAGGTTGCAGAGGTGCAAAGTAGCAGAAGTGCAAAAAGGGCAAAGGTGTCCATCGCAGTGGAACATTTTATTTGAACATGGAGTTCTTTTTATTGTATTTAATTGAGTCTTAAAATTAATAAAATGAGTCTCCAATATCGGTTGGTATTGGACTCGGATTAGGCTACTAGACTAGGGGATAGGGGCTGAAACACGTAAAAAATCCTTGTGTCTGTGGTTGGTTATTTCTTGTGGTTTGATTGTTTAAGTATCACTTTAAATTTGCATCTAAATACATCAACATAAAAGTAGTTTTCTGATAGAGTAAAGTGTAATAATCTAGACAATAATTCACACACATTTCATATGTCTGCATTATAACTAAAATATAATTTGTTCTAATCCAAACATTATCTTTCTTTGTTTTTTCCTATCTGCATTATAAGAAAAGTAGAATTTATTCTAATTAAAATAGACATTATAAAACACTAGTTCCACCTGTCTATTTTAGTACTTTAATAGGAGATTAAAAATTAGTCGTTGTTAAACATGTTTTAGTTTAGACACCTATTCACCCTTCTCTAGGTGTGCACATACACAAAATTACATGTCCAACTAGGTATTGTAATCCCTACTATTTGGGACTAAAAATTGTGAACAAATTAATTTTTAACTTTGTTTTAATCCATTCTCTTTTAAGAATATCCAAAATGACGTAGTTTTAATAAATGAGTTTTATTTAAGGAGTAGTGCTAGATAAGGGGAGTGCTCTTGATCCCAAAAAGGGTTTAAGGCTGCTAAGCATAAAATATGTAGAGCTTAATTGAATGACTTAGTAGCACATCAACCATGATCATGAGTAGCTGTTGATAATAAGAAGAGTTCGAGATGAAATGACAAAGTTTAGCAAGCACCAAAGAGATGATCAACAATGTTGCTAAGTACCATAAGATGAAGAGTATACAAGCCATTTTAGCAGCACCTCCAACATACTACAACAAACAGAAAATGGGGTCGATGATCCTGATCTAAGTGACCGAATTGGGGTCTTTGGATCTTTGTGTGTGTTGCCGAATTGGGGTCAGAGGATCCTAATCTAATTGACTGAATTGGGGTCAGAGGATCATGGTCTTAGTGACTGAATTGTCGAGACATAGTGCTCAAAGGAACCTTAGTGGTTCAGTTGCAAAATGGTCTGTTGGGCCTATATCCATAAAGGGCAACCTACTCATTGGGTAGAAGAATGGAGTATGAGTTGTTTAGTCTCCTAACCACTTAAAACCTACTCGAGTCTTTTACTTTGCGTTATTTACATTATGTAAATTATAACTGTCATATTTGTTATGTGTTTATCTATTCATAGAACTAATTTTAAGAACTGAGATTTCTTATTAAATCTTCAAGGGAAGTTTTCAAACTTATATTTTGTCGTGCATAAATAATCTTGATTAATTAATTATTTGGTAATACTCAAATAAGTAATTGAAAAAGTTTTAAAGATCTATTCAACCCCATTCTAGATCTCTATTATGCATTTGAAAAATAACAACTATTTTACTAAATATAGTTTTTGATTTAGATTGATAAATATTCAAAGTTGATTTCCGTAGGAAAAGGAAAACGTCAAACCAAAATAAATGACGAACCAAATTATCTATTTAATTATTGTGTGTGTGTGTGTGTGTGTGTGTGTGTGTGTGTGTATATATATATATATATATATATATATATATATATATATATGTTTTAATCCGTGGCAAATGTTTGTTATGGGCCTTTGTTCAAAGAACCAAGTTGATTCTGATTGATCTGGACAATGGAAGGTGGGATTGGTCAATTATTCCCCTGTCACATAAAATCAGACATGGCGGCGGTCCTTTATTCTTTTTCCAATCGACATTATATTATCGCCTAAACAATTTAACATGTTTTTTGCCTATTACAGTATGGCGACGATGTGTGTCTCACCCATATGGCTATGGTTCGTTTGATAAAGTATACATGATGTAAAAATAAAAGATAATGTAAAAATGAGTTTATTTTTATGTATACATAATATAAAAATAAAAGATAATGTAAAGATACATAATGTAAAAATAAAAGATAATGTAAAGATACATAATGTAAAAATAAAAGATAAATTAAAGATAAGTCCGAATAAAATATAAATTTATTTTTATATATACATAATATAAAATAAAAGATATTCAAACTTATCTTTTATTTTTATACATAAAAATTGTCCACTCAGCTTGAATTGAGGTATCATATTATATACTAATTCTTTCTCCTTCTCAAATGTAAAATTAGTATTAACCTTTTAAAGTTAATTAAATTCATTTTAATACTTAAAATTGATATAAAATTTTTGATTTGGGACTATACAATCATAAAATTAGTAACAATTTTATAACTTAATTTTCTGGAAGATTTTTTTTTTATCGTCAAAAAACTGAAAATAAAATTTTCAAAAAATTGAAATTGATAGCACAATTTCCTGCAATTAAGTTCATCCCATCAAACTTACCATAATTTCACAACACAAAATATTAGCGCAATCCTAAACTTATTCAATCAATTAAAAATCAGCCAAATAACTTGAATTGAGGCATCATATCTTCAAAATTATGTTGTGTCATTCATCAAGCCAAAATTTATCCACCTTCAAAATTATGTCGTGTCATTCATCAAGCCAAAATTTATCCACCCATTTTTTCATGATTAATGCTTTCTAACATTATATATAACTCATTTATACTCAAAACTATTATTATAATTATATTTTAATAATAATAACAAATTTAAGTTAAGTAGATGCTTTTTATGATAAATATTTTTTCTTGTCAAACTATTTTATCTAAATGGAAATATAATTTTATTTAAACTTGTAATATATATATATATATATATATATATATATATATTTGAATAAAAAAATCAATTAATATTAGACACGATGATTTTATTTTAATTATTTCCTTAAACAATTATACTACTAATTCTCGTTTTCTTATAAAACTACGATACTAATTTCAATTTTAAATAAGCACGTATTATTATGTATATATATTTTAATAAAATAACAACTCAATATTATATAAGATCTTATTTTGATTGTTTTTTGATAAAACTATAAACTAATTAATTGCAAAGCACGGGTCTTATTCTTTATTATTTTTTCTATAAAAAAAAAAGAATATTTTTGAACCCATATTGAATTAAAAAAATTAAAGAATATCTATCAACAAAATCCTTCTCAAACTATATTATATAAGTTGCAAAAAAATTTATTTAATAATGATAACAAATTAATATTAGGCAACATGATTTTATGATTGTTTTATTGTAAACTATATTACTAATGCATGAGCCCGAATTTTCTTTATAATTGTTATTATAATTAGTAAATGGTTAAATTGATAACATATTAAAGTTAAGGATGATATTTATAAATTATTAAAGTGTGTCGGGGAATATTCGTTACATGTCTGTCAGAAATATTAGGTAAAAGTACGATGGCGCCGAAATAGCCAATATCATTGGTGGGACCCACAACGAATTTTTGTCGGATGCAGAAAATGACATAAATAATCTTTTTAATAAAAATTGTCAACGATACTATCACTTTCAACTGTTTAAATACCCGGTGATAAAAGTATAGTAGCGTGCGGCATTCTACAGTGATACTATCACTTATCTTTTGATTCAATAATTATTAAAATAACAACTGCATAATATTTCATATTATTGAACTCAATAATTGTCACAGTAGCAAATGCACTGTATTTCATATTATTATATCAATAATTGACATGGCACGGTAAATCATATTATTTGATATGATATTATTAGACCAATAAATATTATTAACAATTTCTAAAAAGTTCTGTCAAGGAAAGAGGTAATTTAATTGCGCATTGTTTATACGAAAGGTCCCCTCTTTCTTGGGAACGGTGCGGTTGTCAAGATTGAAAGTCTATAATAATTATACTCAGAAGAAATTAGTGAGCACCAGTTCACTGTAGCAATCACATGGTATTATGAATGTCACAATAATTGTCACAACATCTCATATTATTGAACCAATAATTGACATCGTAGCAAGGGTAGTAATGAAAAGTTGCATAAATGGAAGTCACGGATATTAATTAGTTAGGCCGACTCATTATTTGAAGAACATTAATATATGTGATATTAATACATTAAGTCAATAATGTAGAAGACGAATAATATAATTAAAAATAAGGATAATGGAATAATCTTTTTGATAATGGATAAATCTTTTCGAATATATAATTATAATGGATGGGAATGGGTAATTATTATGTTTAAATTAAAGATAATGGATGAAAATGGTTAATCATTATGTTTAAAGATAATGATAATGATAATGGATGAATAATATATTTATAAAATGTGGAATATTTTGGCTATAAATAGGAAGACTTAACATAAGGAAATTCATAACTTCCTTGTTTATACTTCCTTCCACTCTCTAAAAATTTTTTTAGTGTAAGTTCTCTGTAAGTGTGTTAGCCTATCTTTAGTATTTGTGAAGATGAGTAAGAGTATGAGTATTGTTCAAGTAAGTCTTTCTATAAAAGTTGGTCAAACACCCACGCACACGGTGTTTATAATTCTTCTTTAAAAATGTTATTTTGAAAAACATCCTATGGAAGATTTAATTTTGAAATATTATTTTAAAGCTTATTATGTACACTACACAAGTTTATACTATATAGTCACTTTTGATAATTTCATAATATACGAGTTAGTGTACACCATATATGATAGTTACTAATTAAAGTATAAATATATTTAGGTTGATAAACTTCATAGAAGCAACATCCGATCACTTGTTTATTGAGGTTAGTGATATCATTTTCTTTCATATTCCTAAATCTAACTTACTATGGTAATTATTGCTTTTATAATTCCAGAAATGATTAAAAGTTCCTTTCATGAGGTTTGTGCTTCATCTAATATCATTTCACTTGAACTTTTTATTTACATGAACCTTCTTATTAAATTTTAAATCGTTATCTTTGAAATATGAATCTTGAATATCATTCTTCAATTTGACTCCGCATTTTAGTCATTATGTTGGCAATTTGGATATTATTGGACTCTAGACAAATTAAATGTCAAATCTCAAATATTTATTCTTTTATCTTATTATTTTTACAACTTTCGTTCATCCTTTATTTCGCTGTTATTAAAATTAAGTTATTGTAAATATATTTGAACTGAGTGCAAAGATAATATGATTGGTGAATGTCTTTGGTCTGGATGCGAAGACGATATATAATTGTTGAGTGTATTTGGTCTGTATGGCAAGGACACGTGGTAAAAAGTTCTATTTGGTCTGTAATGCAAAGATGGGCTGTTGATTGACATGATCATAACCATTGGTGTTACAATTGAATATCTTTGGCCCGTAGTGCAAAGATGAACTGTTGATTTGCATAATTATAATCAGGAACTAATGATTGGTGTTACATGGATAAAATATTGATGCTAAACTTTAAAAGTAGAGAAGATTGTGGACAACATGATCTATTTTACTCTCATAATTGATTGTTATTTATGTTACAATTGTTGATCTAAAATTTGTTATCTATTATATTCTATCAAATTTTTCAATGTTGAAGTCTAAAGATAATTTATTATTCATTATCTTAGTCATGATATTCATTATAATTTATTCGGTTGAATCTGACAATGAGTCGGTTTGATCGTCTAGTATAAAAGAATGATTCAGTTTTTATGCTCTTTAGTTATGTGCTGGAAATAAATTATCCATAAAATTTAATGGAATGAATTATGTGTAATTATATCTCTTCTTTTCTTATCTCCCTCCTTCTCCTATGTTAGTGGAAAGCTAAAAATTTATTCAAGTCATGAATAAAATTTTATGGGATGAATCACATGCAATATCTCTCTCACTCTCGTCCTTTTATGTTAGTTAAAATGTTTTAGAATTTGAAAATTTGAGGGAAAATACAGAAAAATAATATAATGTGTTTCAAATTATAAAATTATTGTTAGCTTTTGAAATTTAATTTGAGATATTGTTAAAACTCTAAATTAAGTTGATTCAATAAGAACTATAAAATTTATTGACTTTTGAAAGTCAATTTGAAATATTAATTTTAAACTCAAAATTAAGTTGATTTGATAAGAATTGTCAAATAATAAATTTTACCATTAACAGTAAATTTTGATAATTTACAGTATTTACGATTATATTGACTACAATTAAACTAATATTTATCATATTTGATTTTTAAAATTTCTCATATTGGCTTCAAAAAGTCGACAATGATTTTAAATTTTAGAATTGAGAGAATATAAAATTCAAAATTTTATTCAAGTTCTTATTTCACCATTTGTTACCCATTTTTTTTATAAAAAAATTATTCATGATTTAATTTTAAAATTTCTCATATTGACTTCAAAAAGTTGACAATGATTTTAAATTTTGAAATTGAGAATATTCATATTCAAAAATATATCCAAGTTCTTATTTCAGCATTCGTTACCCATTTTTAAAAAAAAAAATTATTCGTGATTTTAGGTTTTATAGAAATTATTTTCATTTAGATAGTATTTGTTTTCCTTTTATTTTTATTTGGGTGTCATACAACTAACATAATAGAAAAGAAATTTGAAAATTTAAACTTTTAGGCAATTTCTTTTGTTTGTGATCAGTACTTTAAATTTTAAAATGAACGTAAAAGAACAAAAAAGAAATGGACGAAAACTTAAGTTTTTGTTTGTGACCAAGTTTTTTAATGAATGAAAAAGTAAGATATTAATGTACGGAAAATTTGGCCATTTTTGTTGTCAAATTTTTTCGTCCAAAAGTGTAAGAATTTGGATGGAAACCTAAATAATTTTAGTAAATGCTACTTAGTTTATGAGAAATATTATTTGAATATGGGGACTATTATTCGACATTCACTCCTACTTGTCAAACGAGTTTCTAAGTTCCAAAGTATAGTACATATATGTATATATACATATAATACTTATTCAGTTTATTTTCATCAATTAAAACTAAACAAATGCTACTTAGTTTATTTCAATTATTTTATGTTAATTTATTTTATTTTATATTATATTATCGTAAATTTCTTAATTAAATATAATTTATTTTATTTTATTATTTGAATATGGAAACTATTGTTCGACACTCACTCCTACTTGTCAAACGAGTTTCTAATTAAGTTCCATAGTATATTATTTAATTTAGACACTTATTCAGTTTATTTTATTTGCATCTCAACTAAGAAAATGCTACTTAATTTATTATTTTATTTTATGTTAATTTAGTTAGGTACAATTTATTTTATTTTATTATATTTGATTTTATTTTTTGAGATACTTTATTTTATTTTGTATTATATTATAGTATATACTTTTTAAAAAATTTAAATTAAATTAAATTTATTTTATTTTTATTTATTTTGTATTAAAATATATTATTTTATTTTAAATTATATTATTTAATTTAATTTAAAATAATTTATTATATTATTTTTATCCTTTTTTACATTATATTTACTATACTATTTATTTATGTTATAGTTAATTATACTTTTTTTTTATTTTATTGGTAGTCAACTAAGTAAATGCTACCCAAGATTCTTGAAATATCACTACAAGATTCTTGTCGAGGATCTACAGAAAATAGAAGCTGGACTTGTTCCGTTGCCTAATTATATTGATGCGGAGGAATCTGACAATGAGTCAGAGGAATCTGACAATGAGTCGGCTGAATCTGACAATGAGTCGGTTGAATCGTCTAGTATAAAAGAATGATTCAGTTTTTATGCTCTTTACTTATGTGCTAGAAATAAGTTATGAATAAAATTTAATGGAATGAATTATGTGTAATTTTCTCACTTCTTATCTTCTTATCTTCTTATCTCCCTCCCTCTCTTATCTTAGTGGAAAGCTAAAAAAAATGAGTTGGAGGAATCTGACAACGAGTCGGAGGAATCTGACAACGAATCAGTTGATTCTGACAATGAGTCGGTTGGATCGTCTAGTATAAAAAAATGATTCAGTTTTTATGATCTTTACTTGTGTGCTGGAAATAAGTTATCCATGAAATTTAATGGAATGAATTATATATGTATAATTATTTCTCTTCTTTTCTTCTTATCTCCCTCCCTGTCCTATGTTAGTGGAAAACTAAAAATTTATTCAAGTCATGAATAAAATTTTATGGGATGAATCACATGCAATATCTCTCTCACTCTCGTCCTTTTATGTTAGTTAAAATGTTTTGGGATTTGAAAACTTGAGGGAAAATACAGGAAAAGGGCAAAGGGTCAAAAAAACTTCTGATGTTTACCGCAATGTACCACTTGCACCTTAAACTAATTTTTTTTCTTCCAAAAGTACCCTTAACGTTACATTTTTGGGTCATCCGTGCCCCTGCCGTTAACAAAAGACAAACGGAATTAAAATGTGATGACGTGACAGGCTTAAATATAAAATATATATTCTAAATAAAACAATATATATCATTTAATCAAAACAAAAAATACTAAAATTCAAAATAAAAAAGCATAACATATTTACATCATTTATTCAAAATAATAAAATTCAAATTATTTTGTTAACTAATCAAAACAACTAATTAAATAAAATAAGTTGTATAACATATTTACATCATTTAATCAAAATACTAAAATTTAAAACATAACATATTTACATCAAATACTAATTTAAAAAAAAAACTAAAATACTAATTTAAAAAAAAATACTAAAATACTAAAAAATCAAATTAAAAAATACTAAAATACTAAAATTCAAATTATTTTGTTAATTAATCAAAACAACAAAAATTCAAATTACATCATTAAAATACTAAAATCATAATACTAAATACTAATTGATATAAAAATTTTAAATTACTAAAATCATAATACTAAATAATATTTTTAAACTATATAAAAATTTGATGATGTAATAATCTATACATAATCTATATATGTTATAAATAATATAAATAATTTGATGATGTAATAATATTTTAAAAATGTATTAAAAAATCAAATTACATCATAATATTTTAAATTGATATGATTTTAAAATTAATATTAAAATTACTAAAATAATCATAATACTCTAGTTTTGAATTTTAAAAATATTATTTAGTATTATGATTTTAGTAATTTAAGTATTTTGATTAAATGATGTAAATATGTTAACAACTTATTTTATTTAATTAGTTATTTTGATTAGTTAACAAAATAATTTGAATTTTATTATTTTGATTAAATGATGTAAATATGTTATGCTTTTTTATTTTGAATTTTAGTATTTTTTGTTTTGATTAAATGATATATATTGTTTTATTTAGAATATATTTTATATTTAAGCCTGCCACGTCATCACATTTTAACTCCGTTTGTTTTTTGTTAACGGCAGGGGCACGGATGACCCAAAAATATAACGTTAAGGGTACTTTTGGAAAAAAAAAATTAGTTTAGGGTGCAAGTGGGACATTGGGGTAAATATCAGGGGCTTTTTTGACCCTTTTCCAATACAGAAAAATAGTATAACGTGTTTCAAATTATAAAATTATTATTAATTTTTGAAAGTTAATTTGAGATATTGTTAAACTCTAAATTAAGTAGATTCGATCAGAACTATAAAATTTATTATTGACTTTTGAAAGTCGGATTGAAATATTAATTTTGGAACTCAAAATTAAGTTGATTTGACAAGAATTGTCAAATAATAAAATTTACAATTAATATTAAAATTTTGATAATTTACAGTATTTATGATTATATTGACTGCGATTAATCTAATATTTATCATGTTTGATTTTGAAATTTTCTCATATTAGCTTCAAAAAGTCAACAATAATTTTAAATTTTGGAATTGAGAGAATATAAAATTCAAAAATTTATCCAAGTTCTTATTTCAGCATTCGTTACCCATTTTTATTTTAAAAATTATTCGTGATTTTAGGTTTCATAGAAATTATTTTTTATTTAGATAGTATTATTTTCCTTTTAATTTTATTTGGGTGTCATACAACTAACATAATAAAAAAGAAATTTGAAAATTTAAACTTTTAGGCAATTTCTTTTGTTTGTGAGTACTTTAAATTTTAAAATGAACATAAAAGAAATGGACTAAAACTTAAGTTTTTTGTCCAATTCTTTTGTTACCAAGTTTTTAAATGAATGAAAAAGTAAGAAATGTACAGAAAACTTGACCACTTTTTTTGTCAAATTTTTTCGTCCAAAAGTGAAAGAAACCCAAATAACATAAGATTATCTTTTATAATCTCTATTATACCCTCAAAATTATAAACATAATAAAACTAATATAAGGGCAAATAAGTAAATTAAATGTGAAACTTAGGTTTTTTTTTCCCCTTATAAACTCAATAATAGCCTAACAAGAAAGAAAACATTCAAATTTCTAGCCTTTTTTTAATAATAAATTAAGTTTTCATTCTATTTTTTTTTCATCCCAAACTCAAATTTACTGACAAACATAACGAGATTTAATAATAGGGTAAAGTAGTCGTTTAAGTTTTAATGTTATTTCTTCCTTTGATAAACTTAGAAACCAAAAAAAGTTATAGCTTTTTCGTAATTATTTTTCCTGTCTTTATTCATTCAAGTTTTTTGTTTTTATCTTCAAGTTACTTTTTTGGTTAAGCTTGGATGTTAAAATGTTACAATTAGGTAGGATGATCAAGAAAATTGTTTAGTTTAAAAATTATATCACACTAGTTGGTAGCTTGTGCAATGCACAACTAGTTTGAATAACGGATTTCATTTTTGTCTGAAATTAAGACATTATAATGACAGCTAAATATACAAATTTGCTACACTATAACTCACACACACAAACACACATATACATGGTCATTCAACAGGCAAACATCTATATCAATCTTAATAGAAGTTATGAATCAGGTACCCATCTTTAAGTGAAATGTTGCTTATAAATATTATACCAAATTTCATCCACTTTTTAAAGGAAGTTATTAGAAGATTAGAACTTTTTACTGATCAATAAATCACTGTTGGATCAAAGAGAGATTATCCTAGGAAATGTTATTATATAGACTAATTGATATAACACTTGATATTTAAATTATCAAGGTCAATAAAATCAATTCAATAAATTAGAAAAATATTTTAAGTTGAAGTAAAATAAGATAGCTAAAAATATTTACAATATTAATCATATAGAGAGGATTCTAATACTTTACTTAGCTTAATTACTATTTATTGTTTTTCGGGCGTAATCTACCGACCCCTATGTGGGCCGAATGCCTGGAATGAAAAGGGTTTATTGAGCCCAATGGGCCGAGGCCAGTAGGGGGCTTCGTGATGTTCGGGTTTAGGCGTTTGAGTCCTCTGGGCCGGAGTCTTGTTCGGTTTGGTATTGTTTGGGGTCGGTCATCTGATTCCTTTGGGCCGGAGCCCATACCAGTTCAGAGGGGTTCAGTTGATTGGGGCCTGTATAGAATGTTATTCCTCGTATGGTGTAAGACCCCAACTTTCATAAATAAAGATTAATTTTTCTCGAAATATATTTTTGAATATTATGGTGTGGATTTGATATAATATTATAGTTGTGGGTAATATTTATAATTTTTGCAAAGTATGCAAGTTGTTATAAAATATTCGATTGGTCGGGTAATTTTTCTTTTAACAGGAAATATTTTTACGACGGCACAATCATTGGTAGACCCTCAACGAAATTATTTTCGAAGGTAGAAAACGACAGAAATATCTTTTTATAAAAATAACGGCGAAAGTTTTACCGTTAACTGTTGAAATACCCAGTGATAAAAGTATAGTAATACACGTGGTTGCATAGTAGCACACGGTATTGATTATTGATACTTATGTGAGAAGTCACTTAGTTATACTCAATTATTGCTACAGTAATTGCTACATAGTATCTCACATTATTTGATTCAATTATTGTCAATATTTTTTATATTATTAAATCAATAATTGAGATGACAAGTTATTCATATTTTTATTTGCATTATTGACGATGTCTAGAAAGCTTTGTCGGGGAAAGGGGTTTGGTTACCTAATTGCGCGTCAATAGGGAGAAATCTTTATCGGAAAGCCCCCTCTTTCCTGGGAATGATCTGGTTATTAAATATTGCGAGTTATAATATTGATGAAGAAATGTTGTTAAAAAATTTGGCGAATTATTTAGACCCCCACTTACCCATTTTTCAAATTAATCGGTAAAAAGTTATTTATTGTATATATATTTTTATATTATAAAAGGTGGGGCCCAAATGTGATGATGACATATGGTGGGGCCCACGTGTGGAGGACTTTGGGGCGGGGGGAATCTAAAGGAATTTCACAGGAGGATTGGCGTATATATATATATATATATATAATAAGTTTTGTTTTTTATGAAAAACAGAATATATTATATTTTATTATGCATAGTGTTTGAATAGTAAAATCAGAAAAAAAAAATCTTCTCCCGTGAATTCGTCGAAAAATTCCACTGTGCAATCCGTGATTTTATTTTCTAAATAGTATCCTTCCATTCTCCTATAAATAGGATGCTTAGTTTAGAATTGAAAATCATACCAGAATCAGAGAATTCTTCTTCTATAATATTGAGCGTATTTCTTTCGAGTTTTAGGAAGTTTTAAGGGTAGAAAACAGTGAAAGTTTTCTTCAAGAACCAAATTCTACACTCATTTTGTTAAAATTTTGCCTTATATACTCCTTGAAATTAATAGAATATCCTTGAAATTTACGCTTCATCCAGTATCTTTTCATGGAAATATTATTCTGAGCATTCTTGATAAATTTTAATGTTTTCATACCGGGGTACTATTCACTCGAGTACTATTCACCCGGAGTACTATTCATGATAAAAATTAATTTCTTTTCTGTCCAAATCATTTTTGATACAATATTATTCTTGAATTTTTACTCCACAAAGCAGTATCATGTTAACAATTTGGATATTATTGAATTTTGGATAAATTAAATTATAAATCTTTAAAAATTTATCATTTGCTTTCATGTAATTAAATTCTTATATCATTGTCATCATTCTCATGCTTATATTGTGATGAAAGTCATATTTGGCCCGTAGTGCATAGATGGACTGTTGATTGGTATGATTATGACCAGGGATTATTCGGTATAATTATGACCCGTAATGTTACAAATGATGTGATAAAAGTCCTTATTGGCTCGTAGTGCATTAATGGATAGTTGTTGGCATGATCACAACCATTGGTGATTATACGAATATCCTTGGCGGGTGCATGGATAATTCATGGATGTGAAACTAATGAATATCGTTGGCCCGTAGTGCAGTGATGATTTGATGTTGTGGATTATTTATTAAGCTGAGTCTCAGCGATAAAATTGATGATAAACTTTTTAAATCATAGAATATAGTAGATATCATGCTCTACTTGACTCTTCTAATGGATTGTTTGTTCTGCTTCAATTAAACTTGATGTTTATTGTATTTTATCAGTTTAACACTGTTGAAGGCTAACGATAATTTGTTCTGCATTATCTTAGTCATAATATTTCTTACTGGGTTAGGTTAGCTCACCCTTTTGCTTTCATTGTTCTCTTCAGGAAATGAGAACGTAGCCGGGACTAGTCGGGGAATGGAGTGACGGTCCGAGATGGTGGCTGTAGTAGTTCTCACTATTTTATAAAATAGTGTGATAATAATTGTAATGAGGACTCCATTTGAGTCTGGATACTGTCTATTAGACAATATTCGTGTAAAAACTCTCAGCTACGTTTTTGTCGTATTGTATAAGGAAGTTTGTATTTAAATTTTGTACCATGTATTTGACAACTCAGAATGGGTGATGTATACCTATTTTGGGGGCGTCATAGTTGGTATCAAAGCTTAGGGATATGATCCCTGGCTGAGATGTGAGACTAGAAGTAGGAGGGGAGAGACGGGTAATTCCTTCGCTAGTATGACCTACCTAAGCTTATTTGTTATTTAATTGGTCGGTCACAATATAGAGATAATATGTGGCATGTCAAATAACCCTTGTTTTGTGGCAGTGTTTGAAAATGACATCCAAGAATGGTGAGATAAGAAATGGAGCACATGAGACCGTTGAGTCACCAACGATCAATACCCAGGATAATGTGCATCAGGAAGGCAATAAACCTCAGGAAAATAATAACACCGACCAAATGATGAATGATGGGATGTTCAGAGGCTTTATGCAATTCATGCAACATCAGGCGAGAGCGACTCCTATTCAAAATGCAGATGGAAACACTGGCAACTCACGGATGGTCACCGCTAATCAGTTCAAGGAGCTGGGACCACCAGAGTTTGTGGGAAAGACAGAACCACTTAAGGTGGAGACGTGGATAAAGCAGATCACCAAGATATTTGATGTATTGGGATGCTTCAAGGAGCAAAAGGTTCCCTTTGCCACCTTTATGTTGCGAGGAGAGGCGACATCGGTGGTAATCAGAAGCGTCATCTTCGACTGCCGCATCAAGATGTCTTGGAAGAAGTTTCAAGATCTGTTCAACGAAAAGTACTTTCCCGAAAGTATTCGTCACATGAAGGAGGTCGAATTCATCAAGTTGGAGCAAAACAATATGACCATGTCGCAGTACAAGGCTAAGTTTGCTGAGTTGTCCTGGTTTTAATCCCATTTGGTTGATAATGAGGAGAGAACGTGAATGTTTCTGCGAGGTTTGAAACCCGAAATACGTTAATACCTCATTTCTCACAAACTGTGTTTGTATTCAGATGTTGTAAATAGGGCTCAGTTATTGGAGCGCGATAATGAGTTAACCTAACCAAGAGAGAGCAACCAATAAATCGATAATACCAGTAGTAGCAGTCATCGAAGCAGTGACAACAAACGTGGAGGGAATCAACATGCCAGAAATGGTAACCACTTCGGTGGTAATCATGGCCAAGACAATAAAAATGGAAATTTCAAGAGGAGGAGATTCAATAATGATGGAAAAATGTCAGCACCAACACCCATTGTTAAGGAAGGAGAGCGACCATTGATCGTATGTTACAAATGCGAAGGGGAGGGACACATCAGTCCAAACTGTATGCAGCAGTCCAAAACATGTTACAATTGTGGAAGAGAAGATCACTTAGCTCGATTTTGTCATGCAGTAAAGCCAAGTCTAGCTAGGATGGAGACACCAAAGACCGTCCCAGAGAATTCAAAGCTGGTAGTTCAAGGGAGAGCGTTTGTCGTGACCTCCCAAAAAGCGAGGAATCTGAACGAGGTGATCACGGGTAAGCTAATCATAAACTCTAGCAAAGTTTATACCTTATTTGATACCGGTTCTACCCATTCTTTTATTTCTCCTACTTGCGCTCAACGCTTAAATTTAACTTTAGAGAAATTGGACTTTGACTTATTTGTTGAAACTCCGTTGGGAGAAGCCTTCATTACATTCACTGTTTATAAGTCTTATTTGCTTCAAATTGGCAACCGCACGTTACCTGTCAATCACATCTCTTTGAAAATACTTGCATTTGATGTGATTTTAGGGATTGATTGGTTAACTATTCATCATGCTAAAATTGATTATTTTCATTAGGTTGTTAGTTTTCATATTCCTAACCAACCTATTATGCGAATTCAAGTAACCAAACCACTAAAGTTAATCACTATCATATCAAGCCATAAAGCTATTCATTTATTGAAAAACGGATGTCAAGCTTTCTTAGCCCATGTCACGGATTTAAACAAAAATACGTCAGATTTGAATGATATTCCTATTGTTAATAAATTTCCTGACGTATTCCTCGAAGAACTTCCTGGCCTACCCTCGGAGCGTGAAATCGAGTTTGGTATTGACTTTGAACCCGGTACAAAACCCATTTCTAAAGCCCCATATCGAATGACTCCTACTGAACTTCAGGAGTTAAAAACCCAACTGTAGGAATTGTTAGACATAGGTTTCATTCGTCCTAGTACGTCTCCTTGGGGTGTTCCTGTTCTATTTGTGAAGAAGAAAGATGGGAGTATGCGACTTTATATTGATTATCGGGAGTTGAATCATGTCACCATCAAAAATAGGTATTTATTGCCTCACATTGATGACCTGTTTGACCAGTTGCAAGGCATCAAATTCTTTTCAAAGATCGATCTTCGTTCCGGATATCACCAGTTAAAGATTAAAACTGATGACATCCTAAAGACTGCTTTCAAAACTCGGTACGGGCATTACGAATTCCTAGTCATGTCTTTTGGATTGACTAATGCTCCTGCTGCCTTCATGGATATGATGAACTGAGTATTCAAGGAATATTTGGATCATTTTGTGGTCGTCTTTATTGATTACATCCTTATATACTCCAAAATCCGTGAAGATCATGAGCAACACTTGAGGCTGATACTCTAAAAGCTTCGTGAAAACAAGTTGTATGCCAAGTTGAAGAAATGCTAGTTCTGGCTTGAAGAAGTAGCATTCCTTGGGCACGTGATATCAAATCACAGAATATCTGTTGACCCAACAAAGATTGAAGCAATACAAAGCAGGGAGCAACCTAAGTCAGTAACTGAAGTACGTAGCTTTCTGGACTTAGCTGGTTATAATCGGAGATTCGTGGAAGGATTTTCTCGAATCGCTACTCCATTAACTCAGCTGACTAGAAAAGATACAAAATTCGGTTGGAGCGAAGAATGTGAGAAAAGTTTTCAAGAACTCAATAGGAAACTCATTTCAGCACCTGTTTTGACAATACCATCTGGTTCGGAGGGATTTGTCATCTACAGCAATGCTTCAGGCAGAGGGTTAGGATGTGTTCTCATGCAACATGGGAAAGTCATAGCCTATGCCTCACGACAACTCAAAAAATATGAGAGAAATTATCCTACTCATGATCTAGAGTTGGCAGCAGTCGTTTTCGCGCTAAAGATCTGGAGACATTACCTGTATAGAGAAAAGGTGGAAATCTATATGGATCATAAGTATCTCAAATATTTCTTCACCCAAAAGGAACTCAACATGCGGAAACGACTTTGGCTCGAGCTGTTGAAAGATTACGATCATACCATTCAATAACATCCTAGAAAAACGAAAGTAGTAGCTGACGCGTTGAGTAAAAGATTATATGCGGGTACGAGTGCGATATTGTCAACGCAAAGGCCCATTTTGTATGACTTGCAAAGGATGAAGATAGAGTTAAATACTCCAGGGACCCACGTGATGATGTCAAATATACGAGTAGAACTGACTTTAATCGATAAAGTTAAAGCTGCACAAGCTATGGACCCAGAGCTGATGCATATGAAGAAGAAAGTGCAAGAAGGTGATATTCCAGAAGCGAGAATTGATGGAGAAAGAATACTTCGAGTCAACTCCAGACTTTGTGTTCCTAATGACCCTGATTAAAAGTATAAAATCATGATGGAGGCACACAACACACCATTTTCAATCCATCTTGGGAGTACCAAAATGTATCGTGATCTTCGACATACATTTTGGTGGAGCAATATGCAGAGAGAGATAACAAAATTTATCTCAAGGTGTTTAAATTGTCAACGTGTCAAGGCGGAGCATCAAGTGCCAAAAGGTCCATTGCAACCACTTGAAATTCCTGAATGGAACTGGGAACACATTACCATGGATTTCTGTTACTTGTCTTCCTAAGGTTTCTCAAGGCATAGATGCAATTTGGGTCATTGTTGATAGATTGACCAAGTCTGCTCATTTCTTACATATACGAGAAACTTATTCACTTGAACGTCTTGCTTGTATATATATAAATGAGATTGTAAGACTGCATGGTATGCCAGTATCCATAGTTTATGATCAAGACCCAAGATTCACTTCACGATTTTGGGTTAGTTTGCAAAAAGCTATGGGCACAGATTTACGATTCAGTTCGGCATATCATCCTCAAACGGACGTGCATTTGGAGAGGACTATTCAAACTCTTAAAGATTTATTAAGACTCTGTGTCCTTGACTTCAAGGGAAGTTAAGACAAGTTCTTTCCAGAATGGAAGTATGCAAGTTGTTATAAACTATTCGATTGGTCGGAGAATATTCGTTTTAACAGGAAATATTTGTACGACGACACAATCATTGGTGGACACCATAACGAAATTATTATCGGATATAGAAAATGACAGAAATATCTTTTTATAAAAATAACGGCAAAATTTTTACCGTTAACTGTTGAAATACCCGGTGATAAAAGTACAGTAATACGCGTGGTTGCGCAGTAGCACACAATATTGATTATTGATGGTTACATGAGAAGTCACTTAGTTATACTCAATTATTGCTACAGTAATTGCTGCATAGTATCTCATGTTATTTGATTTAATTATTGTCAATATTTTTTATATTATTAAATCAATAATTGAGATGACAAGTTATTCATATTATTATTTGCATTATTGACAATATCTAAAAAGTTCTGTCGAGGAAAAGGGTTTGGTCACCTAATTGTGCGCCAATAGGGAGAAATTCTTATTGGAAAGCCCCCTCTTTCCTGGGAATGATCTGGTTGTTAAATATTGCGAGTTATAATATTGATAAACAAATGTTGTTAAAAATATTGAGGGGATTTTTATGAAGTATTTGTTCCAAAATTTTGGCGTATTATTTGGACCCTCAATTACCCATTTGTCAAATTAATCGGTAGAAAGTTATTCAGTGTATATATATATATATATATATATATATATATTACAAAAGGTAGGGCCCACATGTGATGATGACATATTGTGGGGCCCATGTGTGGAGGACTTTTTTTTTTTTTGGGGGGGGGAATCTGAAGAAATTTCAAGGGAGAATTGGCGTGTATATATATATATATATATTATTTAATAAGTTTTGTTTTTTTATGAAAAATAGAATATATTATATTTTATTATGCATAGTGTCTGTATAGTGTTTGCATAGTAAAATTAGAAGAAAAAAAAATTCTTCTCCCGTGAATTCGTCAAAAAATTCCACTGTGCAGTCCATGATTTTATTTTCCAAATACTATCCTTCTATTCTCCTATAAATGAGATGCTTAGTTTAGAATTGAAAATCACACCAAAATCAGAGAATTCTTCTTCTATAATATTGAGCTTATTTCTTTCGAGTTTTAGGAAGCTTTGAGCGTAGAAAACAGTTAAAGTTTTCTTCAAAAATATCTCCGCTATACCAGTTGGAATACTCTCCTTTTTAAGGTAAGGGATATTATTTTTGTTCAATATTCATATAAAATAATATTTTCTTCCATACTCTGTAGTATGCAAGTAATATTATTTTGTTACATATTCCGAATTCTACACTCATTTTGTTAAAGTTTTGACTTATATACTCCTTGAAATTTGCGCTTCATCCAGTATCTTTTCATGGAAATATTATTCTGAGCATTCTTGATAAATTGTAATCTTTTCATGTTGGGGTACTATTCACGGGGTACTATTTTTAAATTACTATTCACGCGGTACTATTCACTTGAGTACTATTTACCCGGGGTACTATTCATGACAAAAATTGATTTCTTTTCGGTCCAAATCATTTTTGATACAATATTATTCTTGAATTTTACTCCACAAAGCAGTAACATTTTGACAATTTGGACATTATTGAATTCTGGATAAATTAAATTATAAATCTTTAAAAATTTATCCTTTGCTTTCATTTAATTGAATTTTTATATCATTGTCATCATCCTCATGCTTATATTATGATGAAAGTCATCTTTGGCCCGTAGTGCATAGATGGACTGTTGATTGGTTTGATTATGACCAGGGATTGTTCGGTATAATCATGACCCGTAATGTTACAAATGATGTGATAAAAGTCCTCATTGGCATATAGTGCATTGATGGACAGTTGTTGGCATGATCATGACCATTGGTGATTACACGAATATCCTTGGCCCGTAGTGCATGGATAATTCGTGGACATGATACTAATAAATATTCTTGGCCCGTAGTGCAGGGATGATTCGATATTGTGGATTATTTATTAAGCTGAGTCTCAGCGATAAAATTGATGATAACCTTTTTAAATCATAGAAGATAGTTGATAACATGCTCTACTTGACTCTTCTAATGGATTGCTTGTTCAATTGCAGTTAAACTCGATGTTTATTGTATTTTATTAGTTTAACACTGTTCAAGGATAACGATAATTTGTGTTACATTTTCTTAGTCATAATATTTTTTACTGTGCTAGTTGAGCTCACCCTTTTGCTTTCATTATTCACTTCAGGAAATGAGAACATAGCCGGGACTAGTCGGGGAATAGAGTGACGGTCCGAGATGGTGGCTGTAGTAGTCCTCACTATTTTTTAAAATAGTGTGATAATAATTGTAATGAGGACTCCATTTGAGTTTGGATACTGTCTATTAGACAATATTATGTAAAAACTCTCAGCTACATTTTTGTCGTATTGTATAAGGAAGTTTGTATTTTAATTTTGTATCATATATTTGGCGACTCAGAATGGGTGATGTATACCTATTTTGGGGGCATCACATATGGATTCCAGAGTGATAAGGAGTCTAAATGGTTAAGGATTCCAATCTTAGCCATATTTAAATATCAATTCTAAAGGTAAGTGTTTGGATCATATCCAACTTGTACCTTTTAAGGAGATTATGTTGGACCCAAGCAATGGCAACTGCTATGTTTAGGAGTCCTAATCCTATTCGGAAGTAGATTTTAAGGTGATGAGAATAACTATAAATACAAGGCTTGACTTCGATTAACAAGTAATACACTCTTAAGCACTAAACACTAAAGCCTCCATTATTAAACATTGTACCAGCATGTACTCATTCTCACACCAGAGCTATCACCCGACGACACAAGCCGTCAAGCTTCTTATGTGATGTTTTATTGTGCAGGTTTAAGCTCGTGGATTTGGTGATTGGACGCGCCGACGAAACTTGGCGTTAACATTGGTATTAGAAGGAGGACATTTAGTGCTTTGACAATCACTCTGAATTTTCCGGTTGAAAGCCATGGCGAGCAGGGATAGTTGTGCTTCAAAGCAGGAAATAGCTAAAACTCACCAGATGACCCAGGTCAGAGGATAAGTCAAAAATAGACTAGGGCCAAAGAACCATGAGGGTAACTCTAAACGGAGACGACTGTTTTTGGCTAGTCAGCACACTCATATCCCCGTCATTCATGCCGAGGACAATCAGTCCCGGGTATACAAAAGACGAAGAAATGATCGAGTTGAAGACAGCCAAGACCAGCGTCAATTCATTTTGTTAAAAAAGATGTAGCAGAACAAGGACACCATGATGGCCCTACGTCTTTAGCAAGAAGAGCTCAAAGAGCAGATGGCCAAAATGGCTGGGGAACAAGAGGCTTCATCGAAGAGGCCCAGACATCGGAGCCGATCCACGACACCTTGTCCTGATGAGGCTGGAAGGAACAAGAGCAGACCCATGAGTTGCTCTCGGGAAGGCAAGAGCCGACGAAGGAGTCGTTCCCCAGAAAGAAAATTTGAGTACCAGGGCAGATCGGGTTAGAGAAGGAGGGTCGCGTCTCCTGAATACGAGAGGGACAGGCCCAGATCGTCCCCTCGTAAAGAAGAGTTCGACCCCCTTGCCAGAAGAGTAACATAATTGGAAAAGTTACTGGAAGTAAAAAACCAGACGGGAACACCCTCGAGCTGCCCCAGTTCACCATTCTCGCCCGAAATCAATCAGGTCAAGACTGACCTGAAGAAGAAGATGCCCCTGATGGAAACATATGATGGATTGGGGGATCCATATGACCATTCTGATGGGTATGAAAAACTGATGACTTATTATAGGCATTTGGATACCGCTAAATGCCATATGTTCGCCATGACTCTGAAGACGAGTGCTCGAGAATGGATGGGAACTTTGGCATCGGGATCGATCTGTTCGTGGAATGACCTTCGGGAAAAATTCCATGCTCGGTTTGGGAGCATAAAACGTATGTCAAGAGGTTCCGAGAGGCGGTAGGGTCGGTGGTAGAGTTAAATTCCCTTCAGGCCCTGGGATTCTTCACAATAGGTCTTGACATAGGGAAGTCAAAGAAGCTGATGAAAGATCTGATAATTAATCTTATTATTGATCTGACTGAAGCTTTCCATCGGGCTGAAGGGTTCATCGCCATAGAGGAAGCTATGGGAAACTTCAAGCCACACTTCTAGTCCTATGAAAAGTCTAAAGACCGAGACAAATAGACCTATCAACGTTTAGACAATAACCAGGGGAGATCAGATAATCAGGGGAAGAAGAATTATAACAGCGGGGAGTCGGGCAATGGCCGACCGCTCTTCCCGAGTAGAAACGTCAACAGGGTCTATACCCCCCTCAATACCAATCGGGCTAAGATACTGGAAGAGATCAGAAACAAATCATTTTATAATCCCTGCTCGACGAACCCGAAGTCGGGGAAGAGGAATCGGGACAAGTTCAGTGAATATCATCAGAGCTCGGGGCGTACAATAGAGAAATGTTATGACTTGAGTGATTTGATAAAGAAGAATGTGCAGAACGGCCAGTTGGTCCAATTTGTAGTAGGTCATAAAAATGTTGAGGCACAATAGAGATAGGAAAACATATGGCAGACGTGGGACACACAACCAAAATAGAACCAGCCTGCTCGAGGCGCAATTGACGTTATTTCTGGTAGTTCTGTAGGACGTGTGACCGAAAAGAAAAGAAGTGAGCACCTCGATGCTTTGCTATCGATAGCAGGGTCTTCAGCAAGAAAGGATCGGGCCTTCCCGGGAACAGTTATTTCTTTTTCAGATGAGGACTACCTGTAAGACCCCAGCTTTTATAAATAAAGATGAATTTTTCTATAAATATTATTTTTGAATATTATGGAATAAATTTGATATAATGTTATAGTTGTGGGTAATATTTATAAATTTTGCAAAGTATGCAAGTTGTTATAAAATATTCGTTTGGTCGGGGAATATTCTTTTTGTTAGGGAATATTCGCACAACAAATTTCAATCATTGGTGGACCCCTAATGTAATTATTATTGTCGAATTGAGAAAACGACAAAAATATTTTATAAAAATAACTACGGAGGTGTTACCGTTAAAAAGCTGTTGAACTACCCTGGTAAAGTAATGCAAGATGTCTGCGTGGTTGCATAGTAGCACACACCAGTATTGATTATTGATCCTTACGTGAGAAGTCACTCACTATGCTTTAATTATTGCTACGATAATTCTTTGCATCGTATCTCTTATATTATTGATTCAATTATTGTCACAAGATTATCATCGTATAATATGTTATAGTATTAAATCAATAATTGAGACGACAAGTTATAAATGATTAATAATTGTTGAAAGATTAAATATGTGTTGATGAAAAATAAAATGATTTGTGGTAAGTTTGATTATTTTATGGGGGCTCATATATGTCATCATCTAAGAGTCTCTTCAATCGAATAGTAATTACCTTTGTGAATAGTAATTACCTTCGTCGATAGTATTTACCTTCATCAATAGTAATTACCTTCGTCGATAAGTAATTACCCTTATAAATAGTAATTACCTTCGTCAATAGTAATTACCTTTACCGACGTCCGAACCACTTGTCGTTTCACATTACAAAAGGCCGAACCACTTGTCGTTTCACATTACAAAGCGCCGAACCACTTTTCTTTTCACATTATTAGTCGTCGAGCCACTTGCCTTTTCACACGGCGGTGCTAAGCTAGAAATCTTCTATAAATAGAGGCCTAGTGCTTCATTATTTTTCACGAATTCATTCAAGCTATAGAGAGAGAGTATAGAGAGAATAAGAGAGAAGAAGAAGAGTATTTTGTTACTACTGCTTCCGCAAAAGATTCAATCTCCTACCAAAAGTAAGGGGTGTTATTCTTTCTTATTCATGAAGAGGACTATTGTTATTCCATTGCTTATTATTCATTGGAATAACTTTGATATCGTGGTTTACCCTATACTTTGTGACATTCTTCTATTATTCTCATTGGAACATCCCATGTCACGTGTGTTTTTTACATCGACCCGGTTCCGTCTTTATTATTATTCGCTGGAACATCCTGCTGCATGTGTTTTACACCGGACTGGTTCCGCCTTTTATTATTCTCGCTGGAACATCCTGCCTACATGTGTTTTACACCGGACTGGTTTCGCCTTTTTATCATTTTGTTGGAATATCCTATCTCGTGTGTTTTACACCGATCTGGTTCCATCTTTATTATTCTGTTGGAACATCCTCAGCTTGTGAATTTCACCGACCGGTTCCGTTATTTATTATTCTGCTGAAATAACCATCAGTCATGCGATTCTATCGCATGCATGGTGATTTCTTTTGTTATTCCATTCTTTATTATACCTAGTTGGTTAAAACTTTGACTTCTATACTCCATGAAATTAGTGGAATATCCTTGATATTTGCGTTTCATCCAAAGATCTTTTCATGGAAATATTCTTCGATCATTCTTGAATTTTACTCTACAAAACAAAGATCATGTTGATAATTTGGACGTTAATAATTCTGGATAAAATAATTCTTGAACTTGTTTTATTGAATTCTTATATCATTGTCATCATCCTCATGTTTATATTATGTTGAAAGTCATCTCGCATATTCTGTAGTGCATAAATGGACTTGGTATGATTATGACCAGAGACTATTCTGGTGTCATCATTGACCGTAATGTTACAAATGATGTGATAAAAATCCTCGATGGTCAGTAGTGCATTGGTGGACGATTGTTGGCATGATCATGACCATTAATGAATACACAAATATTCTTGGCCCGTAGTGCATGAATAATTGTGGTCGTGATACTAAAGAATATCCTTGGCCGTAGTGTAGGGGTGATTCGATGATGTGGAATATTTATTAAAGCTGAGTCTCAGCTATAACAGTGATGAAAAACCTTTTAAAACCTAAAAGATAGTAGACTTTATTTTCTACTTGACTCTTTTAATGGATTGCTTATTCACCGCAGCTTAAACCGGTTGTTCATTGTATTTTATCGGTTTAACATTATTGAAGACTATTGATAATTTATTCGCATTATCTTAGTCATAATATTTCTTCGGGCTAGTTGAGCTCACCCTTTCTTTCACCGTTTCTCTTGAAAAATGAGAATATAAATTTGGGACGAGTCGGGGAAACGAGTGATGGTCCTGAAGATAGCATTAGTAGTCCTCACTATTCTGTGAAATAGTGTGATAATAATTGTAATGAGGACTTTTTTTTGAGTTTGTATAATATCTAGTAGACGATATTTGTATTTAAACTCACAGTTTATGTCGTATTGTACACCTGGCGCTTATGTTAATAAGTTGTATTTAAATTACATACCATGTAAGTGGCGACCCAAGATGGGTGATGTATACCTAATTTTGGGGGCGTCACAGTTGGTATCAGAGCTTATGATATGATCCCTGGCTAAGATGTGAGAATAGTACTAGGAGGGGAGAGACGGGGAATACCTTCGCTAGTATGACCTACCTAAGTTTATATGCTATTTTATTGGTTGGTCAGAAGATAGGGATAATTTGTTACATGTCAATTAACCTTTTGTTTTGTGGCAGTATCTGAAAATGACATCTGAGAATGTTGAGAATAGCAATGGAGCGCAGGCGATCGTTGATTCACCACATATCAATAATCAGGATAATGTGCATCGTGAGGCGGCAATCCTCATGCAAACAACAACACCGACCAAATGATGAATGATCAAATGTTCGGAGGCTTTATGCAATTTATGCAACAAAGAAAGTAGAGCAACTCCTCGTCCCAAAACGTAGTTGAAACACGGAAAACTCTCGGGCGGTCACCGCTAAACAATTCAAGGAGCTGGGACCACCGGAGTTTAAGGGAGAGCCAAAACCACTTCTGGCGGAAGCATGGATAAAGCAGATTACCAAGATATTTGATGTCTTGGGATGCTCCGAGGAGCAAAAGGTTCCCTTCACGCCTTTATGTTGCGCGAGAGGCAGACATCGGTGGGAATCGGTAAACGTACTCAACTTCTTTGTCTTCAAGATATCTTGGGAGAAGTTCCAGAGTCGCTCAACGACAAATACTTTTCTCGAAAGTATTCGCCATATGAAGGAGGTGGAGTTTATCAAGTTAGAACAAAACAATATGACCGTATCGCAATACGAGGCAAAATTTGCGAGTTATCACGATTTGCGTCCCCACTTGGTGGATAATGAAGAAAGAATGGCGCGAATGTTTTTAAGAGGTTTGAAGTTTGAGATACGTCAACATCTTATTTCTCATAAACCGTGTTTGTATTCGGATGTTGTAAATAGAATTTGAGTTAGTGGAACGTGATAATGAGTCAACACAACTAAAAGAGAGCGGTAAGCAAAATTATAATACCAAATGAGAGTAGTCATCGAAGCGGTGACAACAAGCGTGGAGGAATCAACGGGCGGATATGGTAACCACTTGGTGGTAATCAAGGCCAAAACAATAAGAATGGACATTTTAAGAAACGGAGATTCAACAATGATGGAAAGACGTCAAAGACCAAAGACCTATTGTTAAGGAAGGAGAAAGACCACCTATCATATGCTTCAAATGCGAGGAGAGGACATATCGATCAAACTGCGTCATGCCAGTCCAAAGCATGTTATAATTGTGGAAGAGAAGGTCACTTAGCTCGATTTTGTCATTTCTGAAGACAAATTCAAATAGGATGGAGGCACCAAAGGCCATCCCGAAAATTCAAAACCAGAAGTGCAAGGGAGAAGCGTTTGTTGTGACCTCCCAAAGAGCAAGGAATCCGAATGAGGTCATCACGGGTAAGCTTATCATAAACCTCTAATGAAGTCTATACTTTATTTGATACTGGGTTCTACCCATTCTTTTATTTCTCCTACTTGCGCTCATCGATTAAATTTGACTTCGGAGAAATTAGACTTTGACTTATCTGTGGAAACTCCGTTGGGAGAAACCTTCATTACATCCACTGTTTATAAGTCTTGTTTGGTTCAAATCGGTACCCTCACATTACCTGTCGATCTTATTTCATTAAAAATACTTGCATTTGACGTGATTCTAGGGATTGATTGGTTAACTACTTATCATGCAAAAATTGATTGTTTTCGTAAGGTTGTTAGCTTTCATATTCCTAATCAACCTATTATGCGAATTCAAACGACCAAACCATTAAAATCAATCACGGTCATCTCAAGCCATAAAGCTATTCGCTTTATTGAAAAACGGATGTCAAGCTTTCTTAGCTCATGTCACGATTTAAACAAAAATACGCCGCTTTTGAACGATATTTCTATTGTTAATAAATTTCTGACGTATTCCCAAAGAACTTCCCCGCCTACCCCGAGGCGTGAAATTGAATTTTGCATCGACCTTGAACCCGGTACAAAACCTATTTCGAAAGCCCCATATCGAATGGCTCCTATTGAACTTCAGGAGTTAAAGACCCAACTACAGGAATTGTTAGACATTGGCTTTATTCGTCCTAGTACTTCTCCTTGGGGTGCTCCTGTTACATTCGTGAAGAAGAAAGATGGGAGTATGCGACTTTGTATTGATTATCGGGAGTTGAATCATGTCACCATCAAAAATAGGTATCCATTGCCACGTATTGATGACTGTTTGACCGATTCTGTAAGGAGCCAAATTCTTTTCAAATATTGATCTTCGTTCCGGATATCACCAATTGAAGATTAGAAATCACCGACATTCCAAAGACGGCTTTCCGGAACTCCCAGACGGGCATTATGAATTCCTAGTCATGTCCTTTGGATTGACTAATGCTCCTCTTGCCTTCATGGATATGATGAACCGAGTATTCAAGGAATATTTAGATCACTTTGTGGTCGCCTTTATTGATGACATCCTTATTTATTCCAAAACCGTGAAGATCATGAGCAACACTTGAGGTCGACACTCCAAAAGCTTTGTGAATATAAGCTTTATGCCAAGTTGAAGAAATGTGAGTTCGGCTTGAAGAAGTAGCATTCCTTGGGCACGTGGTATCAAGTCATGGAATATCTGCTGACCCAAAGAAAGATTGAAGCTATTCAAAGCCGGGAACAACCTAAATCGATGGACCGGAAGTCACGTAGCTTTCTCGGTTTAATTTGGTTATTATCGGAGATTCGTGGAAGGATTTTCTCGAATCGCTACTCCATCGACTCAAATGACTCGAAAAGATACAAAGTTCGGTTGAGCGAAGAATGTGAGAAGAGTTTTCAAGAACTCAAGAGGAGACTTATTTCAAAGACCGCTACGACAATACCATCCGGCTCTTGAGGATTTGTCATCTACAATGATGCTTCGGCAAAAGGTTGGGATGTGTTCTTATGCAACATGGAAAAGTTATAGCCTATGCCTCGCGACAACTCAAAGAATATGAGAGGAATTATCCTACTCATGATCTAGAGTTATAGCATTTGTTGTCTTTGCACTTAAAATTTGGAGGCATTACTTGTATGGGGAGAAAGTGGAGATCTTTACGGATCATAAAAGCCTCAAATATTTCTTCACTCAAAAGGAACTCAACATGCGACAACGACGTTGGCTTGAATCATTGAAAGATTATGATCATACCATCCAATACCATCCCGAAAAGCGAACGTGGTAGGACGCATTGAGTAGAAAATCATATGCAAGTGCGAGTGCGATATTGTCAACGCAAAGGTCCATTTTGTGTGACTTGCAAAGGATGGAGATAGAGTTAAAGACTTGAGGGACGCGTGTGATGATAGCGAGTATATGAGTAGAACCGACTTTTAATCGATAAAGTTAAAAGTCGCTCAAGCTACTGCACTGAGGTGATGCGTATGAGGAAGAAAGTGCAAGAAGGTGCTATCATCTTGGAAGCAAGAATCGATGAAGAAGGAATACTTGAGTCAACTCCGGACTTTGTGTTCCTAACGACCCGATTTAAAGTATAATATCATGATGGAGGCGCATGAACACACCATTTGCAATCCATCTCAGGAGTACCAAAATGTATCATGATATTCGTCCATACATTTTGGTGGAGCAATATGAAGAGAGAGATAGCGCTTTTATTTATCTCAAGGTGTCTAACTTGTCAACGAGTTAAAGTGGAGCATCAAGTACCAAAAGGTCCATTCAACCACCACTTGAAATTCCAAAATGGAAGTGGGAGCACATTACCATGGATTTCGTTCTGGGTCTTCCTAAGGTTTCTCAAGGCATTCTTTGCGATATGGGTCATTGTTGATAGATTGACCAAGTCTGCTTTCATATCTTACCGATACGAGAAACTTATACACTTGAACGTCTTGCTCAGATGTATATAAATGAGATTGTAAGACTACATGGTATGCCGGTATCCATAGTTTCTGATCGAGACCCAAGATTCACTTCACGATTTTGGGTTAGTTTGCAAAAAGCTATGGGCACAGACTTACGATTTAGCTCGGCATATCATCCTCGGACCAGACGGACGATCGGAGAGGACTATTCAAACTCTTGAAGATCTATTAAGACTCTGTGTCCTTGATTTCAAGGGGAGTTGGGACAAGTTCTTACCATTGGTGGAGTTTTCCTATAACAACAGTTATCAAGCAAGTATTGGCATGGCTCCATTCGAAGCATTGTATGGAAGAAAGTGTCGTTCTCCAAAGATCTTTGGGATGAGGTGGGTGAAACAACGTTGTTGGGACCGGAGTTGGTACGTATGACTACGGAAAAGATTCAAACGATCCGACAACGTATAAAAACCTCACAAAATCGACAAAAGAGTTATGCTGATCTTCATCGAAAGGACGTGGAATTCGATATAGGAGATCATGTGTTATTAAGAGTTGCTCCATGGAAAGGAGTTACAAGATTTGGAAAGAGAGGAAAACTTAATCCTCGATTCATCGGTCCATTTTTAATCCTCGATCGAGTAGGAACTGTGGCCTATAGACTCGCTTTACCGCCAAATATGTCTCGTGTTCATAACGTTTTTCACATATCTATGTTACGTAAATATGTGAAAGACCCGAACCATATTATTGAGTTAGAACCGGACGAAATAGCGGAAGATTTGACGTATGAAGAGGTTCCTGTTCAAATTTTGGATAAGAAGGAACATATTCTACGCTCCAAGGTTATACCTCAAGTCAAAGTTTTGTGGAGGAACCATGATGTTGAGGAAATGACTTGGGAGTTAGAATCTGAAATGAAATCAAGGTATCCTTACCTCTTCGACATACCAG
Source organism: Panax quinquefolius (assembly GCA_020205615.1). Classification (NCBI taxonomy): domain Eukaryota; kingdom Viridiplantae; phylum Streptophyta; class Magnoliopsida; order Apiales; family Araliaceae; genus Panax; species Panax quinquefolius. The sequence continues at coordinate 35,030,234 of CM035165.1, forward strand.
TGCATCGCCCCTAATTTCGAGGCGAAATTTCATAAGAAGGGGAGGTTGTAAGACCCCAGCTTTTATAAATAAAGATGAATTTTTCTATAAATATTATTTTTGAATATTATGGAATAAATTTGATATAATGTTATAGTTGTGGGTAATATTTATAAATTTTGCAAAGTATGCAAGTTGTTATAAAATATTAGTTTGGTGGGGAATATTCTTTTTGTTAGGGAATATTAAATGCATAACTACTCAATCATTGGTGGACCCCAGCAATGTAATTATTGTCCTGATTAAGAAAACGACAAAAATATTTTATAAAAATAACTATGAGGTGTTACCGTTAAAAGCTGTTGAACTACCCGGTGGTAAAGAAATGCGATGTCTGGCGTGGTTGCATTGTAGCACACGGTATTGATTATTGATCCTTACGTGAGAAGTCACTCACGGCTATGCTTAATTATTACTACTGATAATTCTTGCATCGTATCTCTTATATTATTGATTCAATTATTGTCACAAGATTATCATCATATAATATGTTATAGTATTAAATCAATAATTGAGACGACAAGTTATAAATGATTAATAATTGTTGAAAGATTAAATATGTGTTGATGAAAAATAAAATGATTTGTGGTAAGTTTGATTATTTTATGGGGGCTCATATGTCATCATCTAAGAGTCTCTTCACAATAGTAATTACCTTTGTGAATAGTAATTACCTTCGTCAATAGTATTTACCTTAAACGTCGATAGTAATTACCTTCGTCGATAAGTAATTACCCTTGTGAATAGTAATTACCTTCGTCAATAGTAATTACCTTTACCGACGTCCGAACCACTTGTCGTTTCACATTACAAAGCGCCGAACCACTTGTCGTTTCACATTACAAAAGGTCCGAACCACTTTTCTTTTCACATTATTAGTCGTCGAGCCACTTGCCTTTTCACACGGCAGGTGCTAAGCTAGAAATCTTCTATAAATAGAGGCCTAGTGCTTCATTATTTTTCACGAATTCATTCAAGCTATAGAGAGAGAAAGTATAGAGAGAATAAGAGAAAAGAAGAAGAGTATTTTGTTACTACACCTGCTAACGCGAGATTCAATCTCCTACCAAAAGTATGGGGTGTTATTCTTTCTTATTCATGAAGAGGACTATTGTTATTCCATTGCTTATTATTCTGTTGGAATAACCTGTATACGTGGTTTACCCTATACTTGGTGACATTCTTCTATTATTACATTGGAACATCCTGTCATGTGTTTTACACCGACCGGTTCCGCTCTTTATTATTATCGCTGGAACATCACATGCATGTGTTTTACACCGGACTGGTTTCCGCTCTTTATTATTCTCCGTTGGAACATCCCATGCGTGTGTTTTTACACCGACTGGTTCCGTCTTTATCATTCTGTTGGAATATCCTATCGTGTGTTTTACACCGATCTGGTTCCATCTTTATTATTCTCGTTGGAACATCCATGTGGTGTGAATTTCACATGACACCGGTTCCGTTATTTATTATTACATTGGAATAACTTTTATGCATGCGGTCTATCGCATGCATGGTGATTTCTTTTGTTATTCCATTCTTTATTATACCCAAATTGGTTAAAACTTTGACTTCTATACTCCATGAAATTAGTGGAATATCCTTGATATTTGTGTTTCATCCAATATCTTTTCATGGAAATATTCTTCCGATCATTCTTGAATTTTACTCTACAAAAACGATGATCATGTTGATAATTTGGGCGTTAATAATTCTGGATAAAATAATTCTTGAACTTGTTTTATTGAATTCTTATATCATTGTCATCATCCTCATGTTTATATTATGTTGAAAGTCATCATGGCACAGAGTGCATAAATGGACTTGGTATGATTATGACGACCGAGACTATTCGGTGTAATCATGGTAGTAATGTTACAAATGATGTGATAAAAATCCTCGATGGGTAGTAGTGCATTGGTGGACGATTGTTGGCATGATCATGACCATTAATGAATACACAAATATTCTTGGCCCGTAGTGCACGAATAATTGTGGTCGTGATACTAAAGAATATCCTTGGCCGTAGTGCAGGGGTGATTCGATGATGTGGAATATTTATTAAAGCTGAGTCTCAGCTATAACAGTGATGAAAAACCTTTTAAAACCTAAAAGATAGTAGACTTTACTTTCTACTTGACTCTTTTAATGGATTGCTTATTCCGCTGCAGTTAAACTGGTTGTCTATTGTATTTTATCAGTTTAACATTGTTGAAAACTATTGATAATTTATTCTGCATTATCTTAGTCATAATATTTCTTCTTGGGCTAGTTGAGCTCACCCTTTCTTTCACTTTGTTCTCTTGAAATGAGAATATAGGCGACGAGTCGGGAAGCGAGTGATGGTCCTGAAGATAGCATTAGTAGTCCTCACTATTACGTGAAATAGTGTGATAATAATTGTAATGAGGACTTTTTTGAGTTTGTATAATATCTAGTAGGCGATATTTGTATTTAAACTCACGCTTATGTCGTATTGTACCACCGCGAGTATGTTAATAAGTTGTATTTAAATTACATACCATGTAAGTGGCGACCCAAGATGGGTGATGTATACCTAATTTTGGGGGCGTCACACTACCCCTCAGATCCTATAGAACCACATGACGGGGCACTGATGATAACAACTCAGGTCGGGCCAATGGACATGAGAAGGATGATGATTGACAATGGATCCTCGATCGATATACTGTACACCCACGCCTACCAGAGAATGGATTTAGAGGGGAAGAAGATGGAATTGGGAGGGGAAGGACCCTTATACGGATTCAGTGGAGACCTGGTGCATGTGTCGGGCACGATTGAGTTGTCTGTCAGGTTTGACACAACACCTCAGCAGGTGGAGGTTATGGTCAGATTCTTCATGGTCCAGGTAGATTCGGCATACAATGAAATTGTAGGAAGGCCGACCCTGGCAGTATTACAAGCAGTTACGTCCATACGACACTTCAAAATCAAGTTCCCAACATCGAATAGGATCGGGGAGGTAAAAGGTGATCTTGATATCGCCCGAAGGTGTTATCGAAACACATTAATCTCCTCAGGAGTTGGGGTGAGCAGGCAAAAATAGACAATGACCATCAAGATAGAGCCATTTACTGAGGGTAGTACTGAACCACTTGCCTTACCTGCCAAAGAGACGGAGGATGTGGAGTTAGTCTCGGGGAATAAAGAGAAATTGATAAATATCGGATTGGGATTAACAGAACCGTTTTGGACTAGGATGATAGATCTACTTTGGGTGTACGCCGATATCTTTGCATGGGTACCTAGTGACATGTCTGGGGTAGATGAGTCAGTGGCATTGCACAGGTTGCATGTGGATCCTAAAACAAAGACGATCATACAAAAAAGAAGAATTTTTGCCCTAGAGAGACAAATGATCATTGATGCGGAGATTACCAAACTTCTGGAGGCATATTTCATCATCGAAATTGACTACCCCGAGTGGCTGGCGAATGTGGTATTGGTTCAGAAACAAATGGGAAATGGAGGCTATGCATTGACTATACAGATCTAAATAAAGCCCACCCGAAGGATTTCTATCCTTTACCCAATATAGACCAGTTAATCGACGCCACTTCAGGATATGGCATACTGAGTTTCATGGATGCCTTTTCGGGATACCATCAAATCTTAATGAAGAAGGAGGATATCCCGAAGACCAGTTTCATCACACATCAGGCCATTTATGCATACAAGAAAATGACCTACGGACTGCTCAATGTCGGAGCGACGTATCAGCGGATGATGAACTATATGTTTGCAAGGCAGTTATGCCGAAGCATAGAGGTATATGTGGAAGACATGATTGTAAAAATCATGTCAGTTTGGGACCATCTGGAGGACCTAGAAAGCTTTTTCAAAATAATCAAGGAACATAAATTGCGTCTGAACCCGATAAAGTGCACCTTCGGATTGGGGTCAGGAAAATTTCTAGGATATCTAATCAAAAAAAGGGGCATTGAGGCAAATACAGAAAAGATCCAGGAAATCTTGGATATAAAATCACCTAAATTATATAAGGATGTATAGAGGTTGACAGGTCAGATAGCTGCCCTTTGGAGATTTGTGTCAAGATCAGCCGAAAGGTGTTTGCCATTTTTTGATACTCTGAAGGGGCCAAAAAATGAAAAAAGTTTCTAGTGGACTTCAGAGTATGAAGATGCATTCCAAGGGATCAAGCGATATTTATCTTCGGCACCTTTGTTAATGAAGCCAATCCCTTCAGAACCTTTGTATTTGTATTTGGCTGCAAGCTCGATGGAAGTGGGAGCGGCTTTGGTACGAGATAATGGGGGAAGACAGTTCCCATTTTACTACGTCAGCCATGTTATTTGGGATGCAGAAACCAGATATCCAAAACTTGAAAATTTTGCCTACGCTCTAATCATTGCAAGTGGGAAGCTTCGACATTATATCTAGGGTCGGTTAGTGGTGGTATATACCGATCAACTATTGAAGAAGGTATTTCACATGCCAAAAGTTTCGCATCAGCTCACCGCATGGGCAATGGAATTGACTCAGTTTGTTCAGGAATACCACCCTCGAACGGCGATTAAAGGACATGTGTTGGCAAATTTCATTGTAGAGTGTTCTTTCTTAGAACCGGATGTGGGTTCGGTTAACAAAACTTAACCAGTGCAAACTTTATGGACTCTCTACGTGGACGGGTCATCAACTTCGGACATTTGCGGAGCAGGGGTTATTCTGATAAGTCCCGAAGGGTTCAGGGTCGAACAAGCCATTCGGTTTCAGTTCAAAGCCACAAATAATGAAGCAAAATACGAAGCGATTTTGGCTAGACTTCGGTTGGCCCGAAGCTTGGAGGTTCAGAAGTTGGTTATTTATAGCGACTCCCAACTGGTTGTTAAACATATATCTGGAGAGTATGAGGTTCGCGGGGCAAGAATGACAAAATACATGGCCGAGGTAAAAGATTAACTCGCATATTTCAATTCACATAGTTGCCAAGGAATAGACCGGTCAGAAAACACAGTAGCAGATGCCTTCGCCCGATTGTCAATGACTAAAACAAGTTCTTTTACCGGCTCAGTATATTTAGAAGTATTGGAAAGACCAAGTGTTCAGAAGGTGGATGGATGTATTAGCCTTGGATCGGCTGGATTGTTGTCTCACATTTTATATCTCCTATTTGGCTGATGGGATTCTGCCTTCAGATCATATATATACCAGGAAAATCAAATACAGGAGTTCGAATTTCATCCTTATTGACGGAGATATGTACCGAAGGGCATTCAGTTCTCCGTTACTCAAGTGTTTGACACCTTTAGAAGCTGAGTATACACTTCGGGATGTGCATGAAGGAGTTTGTGGAGATCACATGGGGGCCAAGTCATTGGCATACAAAATTTTGAGGCAGGGGTACTATTGGTCGACCATCTTTCAAGAAGTAAAGAATTTTGTCAAAAAGTGTCCTAAGTGCCAGCTAAATAATTTTATCCATCATCAGCCTCCTGAAAAGTTGTATTCGGTTTTATCCTCGATCCCGTTCGCTATGTGGGGAATTGATATCTTGGGACCACTACCGAAAGCCAAGGGACAAGTTAGTTTTGTGATCATAGCCATTGATTACATGACCAAGTGGGTAGAAGCCAAACCGTTACAGAAGATCACCGAACAGGAATGTCTTAAGTTTTTTAAAGAATATATTGTCTATCGGTTTGGCATCCCGAGGGTCCTTGTTTCGGATAATGGCAGACAATTTGTGGGGTCAAAATTTGAAGCTTTTCTGAAGGAGTTGGGTATTCAACATAGAAAGACTTCAGTAGCCTACCCTCAGTCAAATGGATAGGTAGAAGTCACCAATCGAACTCTACTTAATGGGATTAAAAGTAGATTGGATGAATTAAAGGGGCAGTGGCCCGAAGAGCTACTCAGTGTTTTAAGGCATATCGGACTACCCCGAGGACGACAACTGGGGATTCACCATTCAGATTGGCCTATGGAACCGATGCAGTTATACTTGTGGAGATTGGGTCTCCTACACTTCGGGTCAGTCTGTACAAAGAGTTATATAATGATGACGGCCTACGACTAAACTTGGATCTTCTGGAGGAAGTTTGGGATTCAGCTCTGGTAAGGTTGGCTATCTATCAGAAGTGAACTGCCTGACACTATAACCAAAAGGTGAAACAAAGAAGGTTCGAGGTCGGAGATTTGGTGCTTCGGTAATTAGAGTCATCTACCCCCCAGAACACGGGAAAGTTAATGTTGAACTGGGAGGGGCCATATGAAGTGTTAGAAGTGCCAAAGCCAAGTACTTACCGGCTTCGAGCAATGGATGGTTTGAAAGTAAAGAATATATGGCATGTTGGAAGACTTAGGAAATATTATATTATTTTTTTCTTTACTTATGTAAATTATTTTATTCATCAAAAAAATAAATAAGTATTTCTCTTCAGAAAATTTTGTACTTCATTTATATTCATATGTTTCTACAAAACCGATCAGATAAGCTTTGAACAAAACCGATCAGAAAAGTTACAAACAACATAACTGATCGAGAAAGTTACAAACAAAACTGATCGGGAAAGCTACAAACAAAAAATGACTATAAAAATTAAAAGTAAAAATCCTAAGTATATTATTCGTTCGGCGCCTCATCCTCGGCTTCAGCCTCTTCATCTGAGGAATCAAGGACAGAAGTGTCCAGCCCAATAGCTGTCATTTTTGCCCTGACCTTATCCCTATAAACCGTAGCCTTCGGCAAATTGGGACATGATTTTGTCGATCAGTTCGGGCGATTCTTCATATTCTTTGATAGCAAGCTGCTTGGCCTCAGCGTATTCTTTCCCCAAAGCAGTGTTTTCCCTCATCAACGCCATAGTTTGGGCGTGCATATCGGAAATTTTACTCTCGAGGATTAGAATGGCATTTTGTTGATCCTTATCTTTTCCTTTAGAAGGATCCTCTCCTTGAGGAGTTGTTTGTTGTAGCCGTCAAGCCCTATGTACTCCTTCTAAAGTGTGTAGTGTTGTTTTTGGAGATCGTTTGCATGACGTTCGGATTGCGTCAATTTGTTTTGGGTGTCGGCATGCAGGTCTTTCTCCTTCTTCAGATCTGATGTCAATCCTCGGACCTCATCCTCGAGCACCTCTACCTCACCCCTTAGTTGTACTTCCTTTTTAGTAGTTTTAGCTGGAGGTGGAATGGCTTGGGAAAGGACATCATTTGCCTGCAAAAAAATGGAGATATGGGTTAGGCATGATAAGAATAGGGTAATCAAAGGCATATTTTAGTCAATTGGATTTACCTAACACTAGAGCTTGACATACTCCACTAAGTAGTCCTTGGAAGTGTAACCCTTGAACCGCTCCTTGTCTCCAGGTAGTCTGAAGTGTTCCATTTGGTCGAAGGGAAACGCTTCTGAAGGACTCTTCGGCCAGAAAGTGGTAGGAGTCCCTAGGGAGGAACTGGTTTCAGCAGGTGGTTGGGGTGACGGGTTTGGCGTCGGTGGGGGCTCAGCCTCTATAATCTACAGATTAGGCTCTTCTGTTCGATGTGACCTCTTGGAGAGAGGTTCGAGATTCTCCTCTTCGGCCTCCTCAGGATCCTCAAGGACAACAACATGTTAAGTTGGCAGGGTGGTCGGCTTCAGAATGATCGAAGAAGATGGCTTGGAGGGGCCTTTGGTGGGAAGCTTCTTCTTGATTTTCTTTAGCAAAGCCATCTTTTCCGACCGATCCATCTTCAAGATATTTTTGGAGGGTTCGACTTTGGTGGTGTGAGGAGTTAGACCCGATGCAGAGCTGGTTGAAAGCTCGGAAATAGGGATGGTATCTTCCTCGGGAGAATCATCGGTGGCTAGATGGCAGATTGGTTCGGTTCTGATGGGTAGAGGGGCTAAGGACTCTTCAGCTCCTTCGGGCTTGAAAATTGTTACTATAGGAAGGTAAACAAATTAGAAGTTTGATTCGGAAAGTCAGTTGAAAAATACAAGTACAGGTTGAATGGGTTTGGGATAAGGGGCTTACATTCATGCTTGTATAGCCAGGTCTCATTGGACAAGATGTCCATGCCCCATTCGGTCTTCTTCAACTTCTGATAGAACTCTTTGAAAGTGTCTTGGAGGTCTTTTGGGAACTTGGACACTTTAGCGATGGGGTCTTCGGGGGTGGCCCAGTTTGGGAGGAGTTTGAGGTCGGCTCCCCTTACGAAAACCCATTAAGAATGCCATCCTTTGTTATTGGATGGAGTCTTGACGAAGGTGGCTCAACTCAGTTATCGATTTAGTTGTCGAAGGCCAGGTTCCTTCGACCTGCCAACAATGAATAAGACAAAAAATAAGTCAAGGCCATGAATGATTCCTACCTCCTAACACAAGGCGATGAAGTTGATTAGGTGGATATACGAGTTCGGCACAAGTTGTGCGAACTCGATCCCCATGAAGCAGAGAAAGGATGAAATGAATTCATGAAGGGGGATTCAGATCCCATATTTTAGGCCCCGGAGTGGTATCGCAACCCATTCGCCTTCAGGGTGCTAGAACATCCTTTCACGAGGCTCTGGTACCCGAAGCTTATATTCCTTGGGAATGTTGAATAGGGTTCGGATGTTAGAAATTTGGGAAGGGTGGTTGGAAGATTTGGTGTTTATATGGGAAAAGTCGCTCTCGGAGGCGTAGACGGTTTATATCTTAGTCTCAATGCCATCCGAGGTGGAGTCGGTGGGTTCAGCCGTTAAATAGACCAGAACTAGATCAGTGGTGGCGATGGTGTTGGTATTGGTAGTGTTGTCAACAATTGGTGTTTGCTCAATGATGGAGGAAGGAAGGCTATAATCTGCCATGGAAGAAAATATAGCAGAAATGTGAGATTTTTTGGATGGAAAGACCTATACCGGAGTAGTTAGGTGGAGGAGGTTTCTCGTCGAAAATCTCCCGTGCAGAAAGCTCTTAGATAGAAGGTCAAAATGGATAAGATTTGTAAAAAGTGACAGTTGTGTATGGAGTGGGGGTTTTATAGGATTGTTGCACGAATCCCAAATGCGACTTATAATGATGAGTGGGGCCCATTTCTTGGGTAACGTGTATCATTACAAAAGAACATTTGGATTCCCAAGGCGTCTCTTTTAGTCTCTAATTATAAACATCTTATAACAGGAGACTCGGGGGGTAATATTTGGGTGTAATCTACCGACCCCTATATGGGCCGAAGGTCTGGAATGAGAAGGGTTTATTGAGACCAATGGGCCGAAGCCAGTAGGGGGCTTCGTGAAGTTCGGGTTCGGGCGTCCGAGTCCTCTAGGACTAGTTCAGAGGGGTTCGGTTGATTGGGGCCTGTACAGAATGTTATTCCTCGTATGGAGTCCGAGTTATAAGGAGTCTAAATGGTTAAGGATTCCAATTATAGCCATATTTAAATATCAATTCTAAAGGTAAGTGTTTGGATCATATCCAACTTGCACCTTTTAAAAAGATTATGTTGGACCCAAACAATGATAACTGCTATGTTTAGGAGTCCTAATCCTATTCGTAAGTGGATTTTAAGGTGATGAGAATGGCTATAAATACAAGGCTTGACTTCGATTAACATGTAATACACTCTTAAGCACTAAACACTAAAACCTTAATTGTTAAACCTTGTACCAGTCTGTACTCATTCTCAGACTAGAGCTATCACCCAAAGGTAGAAGCCGTCAAGCTTCTTATGTGATATGTTATTGTGCAGGTTTAAGCGCTTGAATTTGGTGATTGGACGCGCCTGCGAAACTTGGCGTTAACAATTGTTATCATCAAAATAATCCTAAAAGTTGGAGATCTATCACTAAATAATTTCTTTCTAAAATTATATTACCTACACTTAAATATAAGTACACTTATATTTAATAACGAGTAACAAATTCAAATTAGGTAGACGATTTATGTGAAAATTATTTTCTTTTTAAACCATATTATCTAAATTGTAATAAAATTTTATCTCATAATGGTAACACATTAATATTAAGTAATATGATCTTATAATTTTGTCTTTTAGAAATTATATTACTAAATTTATTTTGATTAGTTGAATCGAAACGAATGTCTTTTGATGACTTATAATTTTAATGATGTTTTGAATTTATTTATTTTTATAAATTCTTCTTTGGATAGAGTTATTAATTATTATTTTTATTTAGTAATTGAATCATATGGTCAATTAATATATTATATTTTTATTTTAATAACAATAATAATTATACCATCTAAATAATTAGTATATCTCATTTATACTAAAACTATTATTATAATTATATTTTAATAATAATAACAAATTTAAGTTAGGTAGATGATTTTTATGATAAATTTTTTCTTGTCAAACTATTTTATCTAAATGGAAATATAATTTTATTTAAACTTGTATTATTATTATTATTATTATTATTATTATTATTATATATATATATATATATATTTGAATAAAAAATCAATTAATATTAGACAAGATATATGATTTTATTTAATTAATTCCTTATACAATTATACTATTAATTCTCGTTTCCTTATAAAACTACGATACTAAATTCAATTTTTGAATAAGCACGTATTATTATGTATATATATTTTAATAAAATAAAAACTCAATATTATATAAGATGATCTTATTTTGATTGTTTCTTGATAAAACTATAAATTAATTAATACGGGTCTTCTTTATTATTATTTTTTTTAAAAAAAAATTTTTGAACCCATATTGAATTAAAAAATTAAAGAATATCTATCAAAAAATCCTTCTCAAACTATATTGTATAAGTTGCAAAAAAAATTATTTAATAATGGTAACAATTTAATATTAGGTAACATAATTTTCCAATTGTTTTATTGTAAACTATATTACTAATGTAAGACCCCGAATTTTCTTTATAATTGTTATTATAATTAGTAAATGGTTAAATTGATAAAATATTAAAGTTAAAGGTGATATTTGTAAATTATTAAAGTGTGTTGGGGAATATTTGTTCTGTCGGGAATATTAGGTAAAAGTACGATGACGTCGAAATAGCCAATCATTGGTGGGCCCCACAATAAAATATTATCTGATGAAAAAACGACACAAATAACCTTTTTAATAAAAATTGTCAATAATATTATCACTTTCAACTGTTTAAATACCATGTGATAAAAGTATAGTAGCGCACGGTATTCTATAGTAATACACGACATTCCACAGTATAACACGATATTGCACAATACTTCATATTATTGATTCAATAATTGTTATAGTAACAACTGCATAATATTTCATATTATTGAATTCAATAATTGTCACAGTAGCAAAGGCATTGGATTTCATATTATTATATCAATAATTGACATGACACGGTAAATCATATTATTTGATATGATATTATTAGACCAGTAAATATTATTGACAATTTTTAGGAAATTCTGTCAAGGAATTAAAGGGGTAATTTAATTGCGCATCGTTTATATGAAAGGCCCCCTCTTTCCTGGGAACGATACGATTGTCAAGATTGTAAGTCTATAATAATTATACTCAGAAGAAATTAGTGAGCACCAGTCCACTGTAACAATCACATGGAATTATGGATGTCATAATAATTGTCACAACATCTCATATTATTAAACCAATAATTGACATCGTAGCAAGGGTAGTAGTGGAAAATTGCATAAATGGAAGTCACGGGTTTTAATTAGTTAGGCTGACTCATTATTCAAACAACATTAATGTATGTGATATTAAAACATTAAGTTAATAATGTAGAAAACAAATAATATAATTAAAAATAAGGATAATGGAATAATCTTTTTGATAATGGATTAAGTTTTTTGAATATATAATTATAATGGATGAAAATGGGTATTTATTATGTTTAAAGTAAAGATAATGAATGAAAATGAGTAATCATTATGTTTAAAGATAATGATAATGAATGAATAATATATTTATAAAATGTGGGATATTTTGGCTATAAATAGAAAGACTTAACATAAGGAAATTCATAACTTCCTTACTTATACTTCTTTCCACTTTCTAAAAATTTCTTAGTGTAAGTTCTCTCTAAGTGTGTTAGCCTATCTTTAGTATTTATGAAGATCAGTAAGAGTACGAGTATTGTTCAAGTAAGTTTTTCTATAAAAGTCGGTCAAACACCCACGCACATCACACAATGTGTAAGACCCCAACTTTTTTGAATAAAGATTTAAATTTTCAAAATATGTTTTTGAATATTATGGTGTGGATTTGATATAATGTTATAGTTGTGGGTAATATTTATAAATTTTTCAATGTAAGCAAGTTGTTATAAAATATTCAATTGGTCGGAGAATATTCGTTTTAACAAGGAATATTTGTACGACGACATAATCATTGGTGGACCCCACAACGGAATTATTGTTGGAGTTAGAAAACGACAGAAATATCTTTTTATAAACATAACGGCGAGAGTTTTACCGTTAACTGTTGAAATACTCGATGGTAAAAGTACAGTAATTCGTGTGGTTGCAGAGTAGTGCACGGTATTGTACAATATTTTTGATTATTGATGCTTACGTGAGAAGTCACTCAGTTTTATTCAATTATTATCACAGTAATTGTTGCATAGTATCTCTCATATTATTGATTCAATTATTGTCACAGTATCATCTGCACAATATTTTATATTATTAAATCAATAATTGAGACGATAAAGTTATTCATATTATTATTTGCAATATTAACGATGTCTAGAAAGTTCCGTCGAGGAAAGGAGTTTGGTCACCTAATTGCCTGCCAATAGGGAGAAATCCTTATCGGAAAGCCCTCTCTTTCCTGAGAATGATCTGGTTGTTAATATTGTGAGTTATAATTTTAATGATGATTAAGTTCATGTTGATTAAAGATAAGAATAATAATTGATGAGTGAAAGATGTTTGTTCATATAGTTTGCTTTAATTCTTCCGTGACCCAATTACCCTCAAAGGAGGTAATTCTGTGATTGGCTAGTTTTGTTATTATTAACCAAATGTGTGATGCCCCCAAAATAGGTATACATCACCCATCTTGGGTCGCAAGATACATGGTACATAAATTCAAATACAACTTAATTATACAACTGTCGTGTATAATACGACTAAACATAAGCTGAGAGTTTATACAAGAATATTGTCTTCTAGACAATATCCACACCCAATGGCGCCCTCATTGCATTTATTATTACACTATTTCACAGAATAGTGAGGACTACTAATGCACCATCTAGGACCACCACTCTGTTCCCCGACTAGTCCCAGCTACGTTCTCATTTCCTGAAGAGAACAATGAAAGAAAGGGTGAGCCCAACTAGCCCTATAAGAAATATTATGACTAAGATAATGTAGGATAAATTATCATTAGCCTTCAATAGTGTTAAACTGATACAATATAACAAACATCAAGTTTAACTGCAGCGGAACAAACAATCCATTAGAAAAGTCAAATAGAGAATAAAATCTACTATCTTCTATGATTTAAAAGGTTTTTCATCACTTTAATCGCTGAAACTCAGCCCAATAATCCACATCATCAAATCATCCTTGCACTACAGGCCAAGGATATTCTTTAGTATCACGACCACGAATTATCCATGCACTACGTGTGACGCCCCCAAAATAGGTATACATCACCTATTCTGAGTTGTCAATACATGGTACAGAAACAACTACAACTTTATTATTACAACAGTAAAACTGTGAGTTTGAATACAAATATTATCTTGCATAATATCTATACTCAAATAAATCCTCATCACATTTATTGATACATTATTTTACAAAATGGTGAGGACTACTAAACAATCCTTTCTAAAACCTTCATTCCATACCCCACTGTGCATACTCGCTTATATTCTCGCCTCCACGAGAAAAATGGAACAAAAGGAAAAGGGTGAGCTCAACTAGCTCAAAAGAATATTATGACTAAGATAATATACAACAAATTATCGTTAGTCTTCAACAGGAAAAATATAATAGAATACAATAGACAACAAATTTTAAATCAATATTAGCATGATGAAATAATAATTCATTAGAAGAGTTAAGTAGAGAATGCAAACTACTATCTTCTATGTATGAATTTTAAAGTTCATCGCTCATCTTTTATCCTCAGTAACATCAATCAATATACATCCGAATCAAATATTCATCTTTGCACTACGGGCCAAAGATATTCATCGATTAATTCATGTTCATTTAAACACTGCTCATCTTTGCACTACGGGCCAAAGATATTCTTCAAAATCATTCATCTTTGCACTACTGAAGCAAAGATATTCTTAAGAAATCATTCATCTTTGCACTACAAAGTGCCAAAGATATTCCATAATATCATCATTTAAGACCGAGGATGATGAAAATATTTTTTTTTTAAAGAAACGAATCCAAAGAAACAAAATGACAAGGATTAAGGATTAAGGATTCGTACTTGGTTTTATCCACGTCCAAAAATACCTCAAAAATAATCATAGTGGTGTAAAATTCAAGAATGATCAAAACATGGATACAATCGAGTTAGTATCCGAATAGATGTTTTGACGAAAAGAAGAAATTTTATTTTTCTATGAATAATACCGAGATATCGTGAATAGTCTTAGTACACGTGAATAGTCTTAGATCGTGAATAAGAACTCAACAAAGAAAAGATAGAAATTCCACAAAAACATCTTCACGCTTCATGAATAGTACTTTCGTGAATAGTAACTCGTGAATAGTAACTCATGAATAGTAACTCGTGAATAGTAACTCATGAATAGTAACCCAGACATGAAAAGTTCCAAATTTGATAAAAACTTCGGATCAACATTTCAAAGATAATGATATTGAAGAAATAATATCATTACAAAAAAAATAATATCCCTTACCTCGAAAGATCGATACTTTTAAATTTGAAACAGGATATAGTCTTGAAGGAAACTTGCACCGTCTAACAATACTCAAAGTATACTCAAAATACTCACAAGAATACGCCGATAATATAGAGAGAAAAAACTTGAGTTTAAATTGTGATTTTCAATTCTAACCTAAGCACCTATTTTATAGAAATTGCTTAGAACACCAAAGCGAAAAATTTAATAAAATATTAATAAATAATTATTAAATTCCTACGCACCCAAAAATCGATTCCACCATCACCACCAAGAGTGACTCACCTTGCCTAACTCAAAAAAAAAACGTTTTTCTTATTAAAAATATTTAAAACTTCAAAATTAATTATTTGAAGCTTGTAACTTCAATAATTCATAATAAATAGCCCTTTCATCGAAAAATTCAAATCGTCTGCGAGTTTTATAGGAATTTCAATTCTCTACAACTTTACGTAAGAAAGTTTTTCCAAATTCCAAATAGAAATTGACCGAAATCCACAAACGGGTGATTTTACAAAGTATAATCAAATTTCGATCGATAAATGGGGTCCACCGACATGTTTAACATGTTTTAAACATTTATTGCAACAAAAATACTCTTCCTCCTCAGATACTCATATATCCCACATTCGTTGTAAAAATATCACCATTATTATATTATTAAAATATAATAATATATTTAAATAATTATTTTATCGTAAAAAGATAAAATTTCAATTTTCAACAATTGTCACATTAAACTTTTCTCCATCTATATCCACATAAAATCAATATTTTCCTCATCACATAAATCAATAATTAATTATTCACAAATAATATTACGTAATCACAATATTGATGACCTGTGCGGTTCCTCAGAAAGAGGGGCTTTCCAATAAGAATTTCTCCTTCTTGGCCAAGCAATTAGGTGACCAAACCTCTCCTTAGATGTAACTTTCTAGACATTGCCAATAATGTTATCTAATAATATTATTCGGATAATATGAATTATTGCTTCGATAATGAAAAATACGATGTAATGACAATTATTGAAATAACAAAGAATATAAAATATCAACGCAAAGAATTATTAACTCAATAAAATATTTGAATAATTACGTAACCATTATTGAGTAGTGCCTTCTTCACGTAAGAATCAATAATTGGTGCAATCTGGTATCTTCGTGTTTTAACCACCGAGTATTTTAACAAAGATTAATCTGATAACAACTACGCCGTTATTTTTAACCAACTTATATTTGTCGTTTTCTTCATCCAATCGCTTTTTACATTATGGGGCCCACACATGGATGCTTGTGTCACGTAATAATATTCTGAAAAGATTTAATATTCCACGACCAAACGAATATTCCCACAACAATGAATATTTTATAACCACTTGTTTATTTTGAAATATTTACGTATTTAACCCTTAACTATCCACATTAATCAAATCAACCCTTACTATTTCAAAATAATAAATAAAGGAAATTCCTTTTATTTAAAAATTTTGGGGTCTTACAACCTCCCTCCTTATGAAATTTCGTCCTCGAAATTGACGTCGATACTCAGTGTTTTCGAAAAGGTGAGGATACCTCGCTTTCATTTCCGCTTCCAATTCCCGGTCATTTCCTCTATAGCATGATTCCTCCACAAAACTTTAACTTGTGGTATGACCTTTCTTGCGTAGGACATGCTCCTTCCTATCCAAGATCTTGACAGTACCTCCTCATACGTTAAGTCTTCTACTATCTCGTCCTGTTCTAACTCAATAACGTGGTTCGGGTCTTTCACATATTTACGAAGTACGAGATATGTGAAACACATTATGAACACGAGACATACTCGAGGGTAACGCAAGTCTATAGGCTATATTTCCTACTCGGTCAAGAATTTGAAATGGACCAATAAATCATGGATTGAGCTTTCCTCTCTTCCCAAATCTTGTAACTCCCTTCCATGGAGCAACTTCGCAACAATACATGATCCCCTACACTAAATTCCACGTCCTTTCGATGAAGATCCGCATAACTCTTTTGTCGATCTTGTGCCGCTTTGTATACGTTGTCGAATCATTTGAATCTTTTCGGTAGTCATATGCGTACTAACTTCGGGTCCCAACAATGTTCCTTCACCCACCTCATCCCAACATATTGAGAACGACATTTTCGTCCATATAATGCTTGAATGGAGCCACACCTATACTTGCACGATAACTGTTGTTGTAAAGAATTCCACCAATGGTAAATACTTATCCCAACCGCCCTTGAAGTCTAGAACACAGTCTTAATAGATCTTCAAGAGTTTGAATAGTCCTCTCTCGATTGTCCGTCTGTTTGGGGATGGTATGCCAAACTAAATCGCAAATCTGCGCCCATAGCTTTTTGCAAGCTAACCCAAAATCTTGAAGTGAATCTTGGGTCACGATCCAAAACTATGGATACAGGCATGCCATGCAACCTCACAATCTCATTCACGTACATACTAGCAAGACGTTCAAGGGAATAAGTCTCCCGTATCGGCAAGAAATGAGCAAACTTGGTTAATCTATCAACAATAACCCAAATAGCATTGATGCCTTGAGAAACCGTAGGAAGACCCGTAACGAAATCCATGGTAATGTGTTCCCACTTCCATTTCAGAATCTCAAGTGGTTGCAACGGACCCTTAGGTACCAGATGCTCCGCCTTTACACGTTGACAAGTTAAACACATTGAGATAAACTTTGCAATCTCTCTCTTCATATTGTTCCACCAAAATGTATGTCAAGATCACGATACATTTTAGTACTTCCCAGATGGATTGCAAATGGTGTATTGTGTGCCTCCATCATAATCTTATACTTCAAATCGAGTCGTTAGAACACAAATTCTAGAGTGGACTCAAGTATTCCTTCTTCATCAATTCTCGCCTTCAATAGCTCCTTCTTGTACTTTCTTCTTCATACGCATCATTTCTCGGCCATGGGGTGGCTTGAGCAACCTTAACTTTTTCTATTAAAGTTGGCTCTATCGCGTACTTGACATCATCGCACTTTTCGTTCAAGATATGATCTTCTACTCAACGCGTCACTACCACGTTCGCCTTTCCGGGATGGTATTGAATAGTGTGGTCGTAGTCTTTCAATAGTTCGAGCCAACGTCATTGCTAGCATGTTGAGTTCTTTTTGAGTGAAGAAATATTTAAGGCTTTTATGGTCCGAATATATCTCCACTTTCTCCCCATATAGATAGTGCCTCCATATTTTTAGCGCGAAACGATCACCGCTTGACTCTAGATCATGAGTAGGATAATTCCTCTCATACTCTTTAAGTTGTCATGAGGCATAGGCTATGACTTTCCCACGTTGCATGAGAACACATCCTAACCCTTTGCCTCGAAGCATCGTCAGAGATAACAAATCCATCCGAACCGGATGGTATTGTTAGAAACAGTCTTAAAATAAGTCTCCTCTTAAGCTCTTGGAAACTTTTCTCGCATTCTTCGCTCCAAACGAATTTTGTATCCTTTCGAAGTTAATTTGAGTTAATGGAGTAGCGATTCGAGAAAACCCTTCCACGAATCTCCGATAATAACCAGCTAAGCCCAGAAAGCTACGTACTTCAGTCACCGACTTCGGTTGCTCCCAACTTTGTATTGCTTCAATCTTCGCCGGATCAACAGATACTCCATGTTTCGACACCACGTGCCCAAGGAATGCTACTTCCTCAAGCCAGAACTCGCATTTCTTCAATTTGGCATATAGTTGGTTTTCACGAAGCCTTTGGAGTACCAGTTTCAAATGGTGCTCATGATCTTCACGGCTTTTGGAATATATGAGGATGTCATCAATAAAGACAACAACGAATTGATCCAAATATTCCTTGAATACTCGGTTCATCATATCCATGAAAGCCGCAGGAGCATTAGTCAATCCGAAAGACATGACTAAGAATTCATAATGCCCATACCGAAGTTCTAAAGGCGGTCTTTGGAATATCCTCGCCTTCTAATCTTCAAATGATGATATCCGAATCGAAGATCGATTTTTGAAAAGAATTGTGCCCCTTGCAATCGGTCAAACAAGTCATCAATACGAGGTAGAGGATACCTATTCTTGATGGTGACATGGTTCAATTCCCGATAGTCAATACAAAAGTCGCATACTCCCGCCTTTCTTTCTTTACAAATAAAACAGAGCACCCCAAGGAGATGTACTGGGACGAATGAAACCGATGTCCAACAATTCTCAGAATTGGACCTTTAACTCACGAAGTTCAATAGAGCCATTCGATATGGGGTTTTAGAAATGGGCTTTACACCAGTTCAAGATCAATAAAGAATTCAACTTCACGTTCTAGGGTAGGCGGAAGTTCTTCGAAAATCGTCGGAAAGTCAATAACAACAGAATATTATTCAAATTTGACGTGTCTTTATTCAAATCCATAACATGGGCTAAGAAAGCTTGACATCCGTTTTTCAATAAACGAATAGCTTTATGATTAGATATGATAGTGATTGATTTTAATGGTTTAGTTGCTTGAATTCGTACAACAGGTTGGTTAGGAACATGAAAACTAACAACCTTACGAAAACAATCAATTTTGGCATGATGAGTAGTTAACCAATCAATCCCTAAAATCACATCAAAAGCAAGTATCTTTAAAGAGATAAGGTCAACAGGAAAGGTGATGGTGCCAACTTGAATCAAACAAGATTTATAAACAGTGGATGTGATGAAAGTTTCTCCTAACGGAGTTTCCACAGATAGGTCAAAGTCTAATTTCTCCGGAGTCAAGTTTAAACGTTGAGCACAAGCGGAGAGATAAATGAATGGGTATACCGGTATCAAGTAAGGTATAAACTTGCAAGAATTTATAAATAGCTTACCCGTGATCACCTCGTTTGGGTTCCTCGCATTTTACCAAAACAACAAACGCTCTTCCGGAATCGTTGACTTTGACTTTTCTAGGATACTTTTGAGTCACCGTCCCATTGAACTAGGTTTCGCTACTGCATAATCTCGGCGATATGTCCTTCCTTTCCACAATTATAGCATACCTTGAATCTGTTGTGGACATGCTTTTGGTGATATGTCCCTCTTTCTGCATTTATAGAATATGACCGGTGGTCGTTCTCCTCCCTTAATCGATTCTTCTTGCGTAAGACCGCGCCTTCATATATAATCGTTGTTAAATCTCCTCTTTTAAAATCTCCTCCCGACTCGCTTCTTCTGCTTTCATGGCCATGATTACCACCAGTGGTTACCATTACTTCCGTCTGTTTCTTTTCTCCGCAGTTATCATTATTTTGTTGATCGCTATCTACGATACGATCCTGGTTGTGGTCCCTCGGTTGACCGTACTCGTTATCTCGCTCTAATAATTGAGCCTCATTTATAACATCTGAATAAAGAGAAAATTTATGAGAAATGAGATCTTGGCGTATCTTGCCGTTTTCAAACCTCTAAGAAACATCCACACCATATCGCTCCTCATTCTCCACCAAATGAGGTGCAAACCTGGATAACTCTGCAAACTTTGCCTCGTCTTTGAGACACCGCCATTGTTGTTTTGTTCCAATCGATGAACTCCACTTCCTTCATATAGCGATCGAACACTTTCGGAAAGTATTTGTCATTAAATAGCTTCAAACGTCTCCCAAGACATCTTGAGTCGAAAAGTGGATGGAGTACGCTTCACGAGACTCCCACCAGTAGATCCCGCTTCGCCACGGAACATAAAGGTGGCGAATGGAACCTTCGTTCTCCGTGCATCCCAAGACATCGAATATCTTGGTAATTTGTTTAACCCATGTTTCCGCCATGATCGGATCTCGCTTTCCCTTAAATTCGTGGTCCCAACTCTTTGAATCGCTTGTTGTGACAACCCGTGAATTGCTATCATTTCCTCCTCAGATTTTGAACACGAGTCTCCTCGTCGATTTTGCATGAACTGCAAAAACTTCTAAACATCCCTCGCTCATCATCTCGCTTTCAATGGTGTTGTTCACGGGAGGAACATTGCCAAACTGTTGCACGTTCTCCTCGTTGGTGAGTACAGGCATCTCCACTGCCTCATTTCCATTGTTAATATTCTCGATCGACATTCTCAAATCATCATATAAAACAAGGGTTAATTAAGGAAATCAATATATCACATAATATCCCTATATACCCGACCAACTAACAAATAAGCTTAGGTAGGACACACTAGCGAAGGATTTACTCGCTCTCCCTCCTAGTTCTATTCCCCGATCTCCGCCAGAGATCATATCCTAAGCTCGATACCAACTGTGGCGCCCCCAAAATAGGTATACATCACACATTTCTCGAAATCAATACATGGTATGTAAACAACTACAACTTTATTATTACAACAAGAAAGCTGTGAGTTTGAATACAAATATTATCTTCTGACAATATCTATACTCAAATAAATCCTCATCACATTTATTGATACATTATTTTACAAAAATGGTGAGGACTACTAAACAATCCTTTCTAAAACCTTCATTCCATACCCAGACTAAATACTCGCTATATTCTCGCCTCCTGAGAAAAAATGGAACAAAAAGGAAAAGGGTGAGCTCAACTAGCTCAGTAAAGAATATTATGACTAAGATAATATACAACAAATTATCGTTAGTCTTCAACAGGGAAAAATATAATAGAATACAATAGACAACAAATTTTAAATCAATATTCGCAGCGGAAATAATAATTCATTAAAAGAGTTAAGTAGAGAATGCAAACTACTATCTTCTATATATGAATTTTAAAGTTCATCGTCTATCTTTTATCCCTGTAACATCAATCAATATACATCTGGAATCAAATATTCATCTTTGCACTATGGGCTAAAGATATTCATCAGTTGGTCATGTTCATTTAAACACCTGTTCATCTTTGCACTACGGGCCAAAGATATTCTTTAGAAATCATTCATCTTTGCACTACAGGCCAAAGATATTCTTAAGAAATCATTCATCTTTGCACTACAGGCCAAAGATATTCCATAATATCATCATTTAAGACTGAGGATGATGAAAAATATTTTTTTTTTAAAGAAACAAATCCAGTGAAACAAAATGACAAGGATTAAGGATTAAGGATTCGTACTTGGTTTTATCCACGTCCAAAAATACCTCAAAAATAATCATAGTGGTGTAAAATTCAAGAATGATCAAAACATGGATACAATCGAGTTAGTATCCGAAATAGATGTTTTAGACTGAAAGAAGAAATTTTATTTTTCTATGAATAATGACCGTATACGTGAATAGTGTCGACACGTGAATAGTCTTAGATATCGTGAATAGTAACTCAAACACCAAAAGATAAAAATTCCACAAAAAACATCTTCACGCTTCATGAATAGTACTAAATGAATAGTAACTCGTGAATAGTAACTCATGAATAGTAACTCGTGAATAGTAACTCATGAATAGTAACCCATACATGAAAAGTTCCAAATTTGATAAAACTTCAGATCAACATTTCAAAGATAATGATATTGAAGAAATAATATCATTACAAAAAATAATATCCCTTACCTCGAAAGATCGAAGACTTTAAATTTGAAACAGGATATAGTCTTAGAAGGAACTTGCACCGCCTAACAATACTCAAAGTATACTCAAAATACTCACAAGAATACGCTCGATAATATAGAGAGAAAACTTGATTTACGGTGTGATTTTCAATTCTAACCCAAGCACCCTATTTATAGAAATTGCTTAGAACACAAAAGCGAAAAATTTAATAAAATATTAATAAATAATTATTAAATTCCTACGCACTTTTAAAATCTGATTCCAACCATCAGCCACCAAGAGTGACTCACCTTGCCTAACTAAAAAAAAACGTTTTTCTTATTAAAATATTTAAAACTTCAAAAATTAATTATTTGAAGCTTGAACTTCAATAATTCATAATAAATAGTCCTTTCATCAGAAAATTCGAATCTCATGAGTTTTTATAGGAATTTCAATTCTCTACAACTTTGCAGAAGAAAGTTTTTCCAAATTCCAAATAGAAATTGACCGAAATCCACAAACGGGTGATTTTACAAAGCTATAATCAAATTTCGATCGATAAATGGGGTCCACCGACATGTTTAACATGTTTTAAACATTTATTGCAACAAAATACTCTTCCTCCTCAGTATACTCATATATCCCACATTTCGTTGTAAAAATATCGCCATTATTATATTATTAAAATATAATAATATATTTAAATAATTATTTTATCGTAAAAAGATAAAATTTCAATTTTCAACAATTGTCACATTAAACTTTTTCTCCATCTATATCCACATAAAATCAATATTTTCCTCATCACATAAATCAATAATTAATTATTCACAAATAATATTACGAAATCACAATATTGACAACCGTGCGCTCCTCAGAAAGAAGGGGCTTTCCAATAAGAATTTCTCCTTCATCTTGGCGCATGATTAGGTGACCAAACCTCTCCTTAGACGTAACTTTCTAGACATTGCCAATAATGTTATCTAATAATATTATTCGGATAATATGAATTATTGCTTCGATAATGAAAAATACAATTAAATGACAATTATTGAAACAACAACAATATAAAATATCAACGCAAAGAATTATTAACTCAATAAAATCTTTGAATAAGAATTACGTAACCATTATTGAGTAGTGCCTTCTTCACGTAAGAATCAATAATTGGTGCAATACTGGTAATACTACCGTGTTTTAACCACCGAGTATTTTGACAAGATAATAACGGTAATAACTACTGCCGTTATTTTAACCAACTTATATTTGTCGTTTTCTTCATCCAATCGCTTTCTCGTTATGGGGCCCACACATGGATCTTGTGTCGTCGTCTAAATATTCCCCGACAAGATTTAATATTCCACGACCAAACGAATATTCCCAACAACAATGAATATTTTATAACCACTTGCTTATTTTGAAATATTTATGTATTTAACCCTTAACTATCCACATTAATCAAATCAACCCTTACTATTTCAAAATAATAAATAAAGGAAATTCCTTTTATTTAAAAATTTTCGGGTCTTACACTACTGGCCAAAGATAATCGTGTTTTTCATCAATGATCCGATCATGCCATAAAACAATTCATCTTTGCACCCTTGGTCAAGAGAATCTATAGCCATAATCATACAAAAATCCATGATCAACGCACTACGCCAATGAGGACTTTTTCATTAGTATCACAACCACAAATTATCCATGCACTACGGGCCAAAGATAATCGTATTTTTATCAACGGTCCTGATCATGTTATAAAATAATTCATCTTTGCACCCTTGGCCGAAGAGAATCCATAGCCATAATCATACCAAAAACTGACCATCAATGCACAACGGACCAATGAGGACTTTTTCCACATCATTTGCAATATTACGGTCATGATTATACCGAATAATCCCTAGTCATAATCATACCAAGTCCATCTATGCACTACAGGCCACAGATGACTTTCAACATAATATAAATATGAGGATGATGACAATATTATAAGTATTAATCAAACTAAATCAAGGATAAATATTAAAGACTTTAAATTTATCCAGACATTATCAATCACTTAATAAAATCATAATCTAATATTGTTAATACTATAACAATATTTTAATCACTTCTTAAACTTATAAACAATTACATTTAATTGTTTACATTTTTCCAAATAATGCATTTAATCATTCAAAAATGCCATACTCATAAGATTTCATCACCAATAATCAAATTACTCATCAAAAATCTGCATATACCTTATATATGGTTTTCAAGCCCTAAAATCCTATTTACCAATTCTTCAACTTCACATAACATATTTAACTCATATGCTCGTAACTAAACTATTTTCATGAAAAATAACAACTCAGTCCAAAAAATTATTCTTTTCTGGGATTAATCATAATATAGTCCCATATTGAACATATATTTTTCTCGTAATTTTTAAAATTCATTTACTATTTTTCAAAAATCAATTTCTAATTAATTCCTTGAGAAATTAGCTACCTTAAGTTTAACTCCAGAAATTCCCAAATCTTAGCAGGATCTTACACATGTTAACGTGAGCTTCCAGTTTAAATTTCATGGTCATCGGAGTTATAGAACTCCGGTTATGGCGTTTTTCGTCGGAAAAACCTAAATATTGAAATGGTCATAACTTGCTCATTTTAAGTCGGAATGAGCTCATTTTTGGACAGGAGGTACTTTATACCATATACTTTTATGTCCCAAAAGGCCAGAATTTTTTCACAAATTAAGTGGCCAAAAATACCCTTTTAAAAATCTGGGCAGTAGCTTTTTCTTAAATTGTAGCTTTTGACTCCTTTGCTAAAATTAGTCCACACGAAAATCTACAACACCTTTTCCAGTGATTCCACTTGGATAAGTTACAAAACTCATAGACCTAACTCTAGAACTTGACCACACTCAAAAATTCGAAATATAATAGGAGATATGGTCAATTGAATTTCATGTTCCATTTTCACCAAAATCTGATTTTTTTTATCCCTTTGTGATTTCTAAGAAACATTCATGTTTTCACATTATAACCAACATAACTCATCATAACACTTACTAATACCACATATACCCATGATTTTCATTAGTCCAATGCTTTTATTATGACTTTCATCATAATCCACGTAAACAGATCATTTCCATAATTTAACAAGGAATGAAATACAAAGGATCGTTCATCATGCATGTGGTAATCTACATAGACAGGTTATTCCAATAGAATAATAAAGAATGGAATAATGAAGGATTCACCATGCATGCGATAGAGACCGCATGCATGAGTTATTCCCAATGTAATAATAAATACGGAACCAAGTCCGTAAAAACGCGAATGGGATATTCCAGTGAGAATAGTAAAGATTTTAACCCGTCCCGTAAGAAACGCATGCATGACGAGGATATTCCAAATGAATAATAAAGAATGGAATAACAACGAAAATCACCATACATAATGATAGACCGCATATACAGGTTATTCCAATGTAATAATAAATAATGGAACCGAGTTCGCGTAAAGAACGCATGCGATGTGATATTCCGACGAATAATAATAATGGAACCAGTCCCAAGCGTAAACACATAGATTGTGATATTCCGACGTAATAATAAAAATGGAATATTAGAAGAATTTCACCATGTATGCGGTGCTTAGCATAAACAAAGTTATTCAACATAATAATAAATAATGGAATAACAGAAGAATTTCACCAAGTATAGGGTAGTCCGCGTATATAGGTTATTCTAATAGAATAATAAAGAATGGAATAACAGAAGTTCTCTTCACGATTAAGAAAGAAGGAATACCCCTTACGAGTACAACACATAATATTCCCTACGAGTATAACAAATAATATCACTTACCTTAGAAAAACTGAATACTGAAGTAGTGAAGTAGCAGAATACTTTTCTTCTTTCTCTCTATAGTTTCTCTCTCTAGAGTTTCAGTGAATTCGTAAAAAATAATGAAGGAATGAGCTTCTATTTATAGAAGAACTGAAAGTGGCTCTTGGTCTTAACGAAGGGTCAAAATGACTCTTGGTAATATTGAAGAGACAACTACTGTTTGTGAAGGGGCAATTAACTCTTGAAACACCGAAGGGGCAAATAACTCTTGGAAAGCTGAAGGGACAAATAACTCTTGGAAAACTGAAGGGACAAATAACTCTTGGAAAACTGAAGGGACAAGTTACTATTAAAACTTTAAATCAACGATCCATATTGATTTACTATTATAATTTCAACCAACGGTCTGAAAAATTAGCACATCTCCTCATGGAGTAATATTGTACCCAAAAATGATTTGGACCGAAAAGAAATATATTTTACGGGTGAATAGTACCCCGTGAATAGTAACTCGTGAATAGTAACTCGTGAATAGTACTCTGGCATAAAAAGTGCCCCAAATACTCGAGTGAACAATACTAGAGTGAATAGTAACCGGGTATTTTATGACAATTTGTCTACTTTGAAAAATTTTCACATATCACCCTTAACTTTACATTTTTATCAATTTAACTTTTTGCCAAAATAGAAAAATTGAATTTTTTTTTTCATAAAATTCGGGGTCTCGCAAAATGGGTAATTAATCAGATAAATGAGCAATTAATTGCTATTAGTTCACATGCAAATAACTATGTGTTCACATGCATGAAACTAGTGGTTCACATACATGTACTATTAGGGGAGGTTGTGCAAGATTGATAATACTTGAGGGACTAAATAAAAAATGGAGGCAAAGATGAAGGTGCTAAACTGTAATAATTCGAACCCCTAATCGTGCAATTATCAAAACTATATTTTCCTATAAATAGAAGCTCATTTGTTCTTTCATTCTCACCAATTCACTAAGACTCAAAAAATCAACTATAGAGAGAGAAACTATAGAGAGGAAGAAGAAGAGTATTCTTGTAAGACCCCAACTTTTATGAATAAAGATGAATTTTCTATAAATATCATTTTTGAATATTAAGGAGTGAATTTGATATAATATTATAGTTGTGGGTAATATTTATAAATTTTACAAAGTACGCAAGTTGTTATATTATATTCAATTGGTCGGTGAATATTCATTTTAACAGAGAATATTTGTACAACGGCACAATCATTGGTGGACCCCACAACGGAATTATTTTTGGATTGAGAAAATGACAAAAATATCTTTTTATGAAAATAACGGCGGAAGTTTTACCGTTAAACTGTTGAAATACCCGGTGTTAAAATTAAAGTAATACGCGTGGTTGCATAGTAGCACACAGTATTGATTATTGATGCTTACGTGAGAAGTTACTCAGTTTTATTCAATTATTGCTACAGTAATTGCTGCATAGTATCTCACGTTATTTGATTCAATTATTGTCAATATTTTATATTATTAAATCAATTATTGAGATGACAAGTTATTCATATTATTATTTGCATAATTAAAAATGTCTAGAAAATTCTGTCGAGGAGAGGTTTGGTCACCTAATTGCGCGCCAATAGGGAGAAATCCTTATCAGAAAGCCCCCTATTTCCTGGGAACGATTTGGTTGTTAATATTGCGAGTTATAATAATATGAATAAAGGTTGTTAAAAATATTGAGGGATTTTTATGAAGTATTTATGTAAATTTTGCTTATTTTATGGAACCCCATTTACCCATTTTTCAAAATAATCGGTAGAAAGTTATTTTATATAATAAAGGTGGGGACCACATGTGGGGCCCACAAAAGTTAAAAATGAATTCTCAGGGGAGAATTCACGGATGGTTTTAGGTGATAAGGATGCTTTGTTTTATTAGTTTTGTTTTTTTATGAAAAATAGAATATATTATATTTTATTATGCATAGTGCCTGCATAGTGTTTGTATAGTAAAATCAAAATTTTTAAAAAATATTTGGTAGACGCCCGTGATTTTCTTTTTGAAATTACTATGCAGTCCGTTTCTAAATAGTATCCTTCTATTCTCTTATAAATAGGATGTTTAGTTAGAATTGAAAATCACACCAGAATCAGAGAATTCTTCTTCTATAATATTGAGCGTATTTCTTTCGAGTTTTAGAAAGCTTTGAGCGTAAAAAATAGAAAATAGTGAAAGTTTTCTTCAAGAATATCCCCGCTATACCAGTTGGAATACTCTTCTTTTCAAGGTAAGGGATGCTATTTTTGTTCAATATTCATATTAAATAATATTTTTTTTTCATACTCTGTAGTATGTAAGTAATATTATTTCATTTCAGATTTCGAATTCTATACTCATTTTGCTAAAGTTTTGGCTTCTATACTCCATGAAATTAGTAGAATATCCTTGTTATTTGCGCTTCATCCAGTATCTTTTTATGGAAATATTATTTTGAGCATTCTTGATAAGTTTTAACTTTTTCATGCCGGGGTACTATTCACGGGGTTACTATTCCCGAAATTACTATTCACGACAAAAATTGATTTCTTTCGGTTTAAATCATTTTTGATACAATTTTATTCTTGAATTTTACTCCACAAAGCAGTATCATTTTGAAAATTTAGACATTATTGAATTCTTGATAAATTAAATTATAAATCTTTAAAAATTTATCCTTTGCTTTCTTTTAATTGAATTATTATATCATTGTCATTATCATCATTCTTATATTATGTTCATCTGTGGCCGTAGTGCATAGATGAACTTGGTATGATTATGACCAGGGATTATTCGGTGTAATCATGACCGTAATGTTACAAATGATGTGGTAAAAGTCCTCATTGGCCCGTAGTGCATTGATGGACAGTTGTTGGCATGATCATGAACATTGATGAAAACACGAATATCCTTGGCCCGTAGTGCATGGATAATTTGTGATCGTGATACTAATGAATATTCTTGGTCGTAGTGCAGGGATGATTCAATGATGTGAATTATTTATTAAGCTAAGTCTCAGCGATAAAATTGTTGATAAACTTTTTAAATCATAAAAGGTAGTAGATTTCATGTTCTACTTGACTCTTCTAATGGATTGATTGTTTCGCTGTAGTTAAACTTGATGTTTATTATATTTTATCAGTTTAACACTGTTGAAGGCTAATGATAATTTATTCTGCATTATCTTAGTCATAATATTTCTTACTGGGCTAGTTGAGCTCACATTTTGCTTTCATTGTTCTCTTCAGAAAATGAGAATATAGCTGGGACTAGTCGGGGAACGGAGTAACGGTCCAGATGGTAGCATTAGTAGTCCTTACTATTCTGTGAAATAGTGTGACAATAAATGTAATGAGGACTTATTTTGAGTTTGAATAATGTCTAGAAGACAATATTTGTATTAAAATTCACAGCTCATGTTGTATAATTAAGTTTGTATTTGTATTCAGTACCATGTATTTGGCGACTCAGAATTGGTGATGTATACCTATTTTGGGGGCGTCATAGTTGGTATCAAAGCTTAGGGATACGATCCCTGGCTAAGATGTGAGACTAGAACTAGGGGGAGAGACGGGTAATTCCTTCGCTAGTATGACTTACCTACGTTTAATTGTTATTTAATTGGTCGGTCATAATAGGGATAATATGTTGTGTGTCAATTAACCCTTATTTTGTGGAAGTATTTGAAAATGACATCCGAGAATGTTGAGAATAGCAATGGAGCACAGGAGACCATTGAGTCACCATAGATCAATACCCAGGATAATGTGCAACAGGAAGACAATGTTGGAGAACATGTGTTGTTACGTGTTGCTCCATGGAAGGGAGTTACGAGATTTGGAAAGAGAGGAAAGCTCAATCCTCGATTTATTGGTCCATTTGAAATCCTTGACCGAGTAGGAACTGTGGCCTATAGACTCGCCTTACCGCCAAGTATGTCTCGTGTTCATAATATTTTTCACATATACATGTTACGTAAATATGTGGAAGACCTGAACCATATTATTCAGTTGTAACCGGACGAAATAGCGGAAGATTTAACGTATGAAGAGGTTTTTGTTAAAATCTTGGATAAGAAGGAACATATTCTGCGTTCCGAGGTTATACCTCAAGTCAAAGTTTTATGGAGAAACCAAGATGTTGAGGAAATGACCTGGGAGTTAGAATCTGAAATGAGATCAAGGTATCCTCATCTCTTTGTCATACCAGGTATATAACCTATTTTGAGGGCGAAATTTCATAAGAAGGGGAGGTTGTAAGACCCCAACTTTTATGAATAAAGATGAATTTTCTATAAATATCATTTTTGAATATTAAGGAGTGAATTTGATATAACAGGGAATTTTGTAAAGTACGCAAATTGTTATATAATATTCGATTGGTCGGTGAATATTCGTTTTAACAGGGAATATTTGTACGACGGCACAATCATTGGTGGACCCCACAATAGAATTATTATCGGATTGAGAAAATGACAAAAATATCTTTTTATAAAAATAACGGCGGAAGTTTTACCGTTAAACTATTGAAATACCCAGTGTTAAAAGTAAAGTAATACGCGTGGTTGCATAGTAGCGCGCGGTATTGATTATTGATGCTTACGTGAGAAGTTACTCAATTTTATTCAATTATTACTACAGTAATTGCTGCATAGTATCTCACATTATTTGATTCAATTATTGTCAATATTTTATATTATTAAATCAATAATTGAGATGACCAGTTATTCATATTATTATTTTCATAATTAACAATGTCTAGAAAGTTCTGTCGAAGAGAGGTTTGGTCACCTAATTGCGCGCTAATAGGGAGAAATCCTTATCGGAAAGCCCCTCTTTCCTGGGAACGATCTGGTTGTTAATATTGCGAGTTATAATAATATAAATAAAGGTTGTTAAAAATATTGAGGGGATTTTTATGAAGTATTTATGTAAATTTTGCTTATTTTATGGATCCCCATTTACCTATTTTAAAAAAAATCGGTAGAAGTTTTTGTTTTATTAGTTTTGTTTTTTTATGAAAAATAGAATATATTATATTTTATTATGCATAGTGTTTGCATAGTGCATGTATAGTGTTTGCATAGTAAAATCAAAATTTTAAAAAAAAAAATCGACAGACGCCGGTGATTTTCTTTTTGAAATTATTGTGCAGTCTGTTTCTAAATAGTATCATTCCATTCTCCTATAAATAGGATGCTTAGTTAGAATTGAAAATCACACCAGAATCAGAGAATTCTTCTTCTATAATATTAAGCGTATTTCTTTCGAGTTTTAGAAAGCTTTGAGCGTAGAAAATAGTGAAAGTTTTCTTCAAGAATTTCCCCACTATACCTATTGGAATACTCTTCTTTTCAAGGTAATGGATGTTATTTTTGTTCAATATTCATATTAAATAATATTTTTTTCCCTACTCTGTAGTATGTAAGTAATATTATTTCGTTACTCATTTTGTTAAAGTTTTGGCTTCTATACTCCATGAAATTAGTAGAATATCCTTGATATTTGCGCTTCATCCAGTATCTTTTCATGAAAATATTATTTTGAGCATTCTTGATAAGTTTTAACTTTTTCATGCCGGGGTACTTTTCACGGGGTTACTATTCCTGAAGTTACTATTCACGGGGTAATATTTATGATAAAAATTGATTTCTTTTCGGCCCAAATATTTTTGATACAATATTATTCTTGAATTTTACTCCACAAAGCAGTATCATGTTGATAATTTAGACATTATTGAATTCTGGATAAATTAAATTATAAATCTATAAAAATTTATCCTTTGTTTTCTTTTAATTGAATTCTTATATTATTGTCATCATCCTCATGCTTATATTATGTTGAAAGTCATCTATGGCCGTAGTGCATAGATGGACTTGGCATGATTATGACCAGTGATTATTCGGTATAATCATGACCGTAATGTTACTAATGATGTGGTAAAAGTCCCCATTGGTCCGTAGTGCATTGATGGACAGTTGTTGGCATGATCATGAACATTGATGAAAACACGAATATACTTCGCCCGTAGTGCATGGATAATTTATGGTCGTGATACTAATGAATATCATTGGCCGTAGTGCAGGGTTGATTCAATGATGTGGATTATTTATTAAGCTGAGTCTCAGCGATAAAATTATTGATAAACTTTTTAAATCATAAAAGGTAGTAGATTTCATATTCTACTTGACTCTTCTAATGGATTGATTGTTCTGCTGCAGTTAAACTTGATGTTTATTATATTTTATCAGTTTAACACTGTTGAAGGCTAATGATAATTTATTCTGCATTATCTTAGTCATAATATTTCTTACTGGGCTAGTTGAGCTCACATTTTGCTTTCATTGTTCTCTTCAGGAAATGAGAATATAGCTGGGACTAGTCAGGGAACGGAGTAACGGTCCAGATGATAGCATTAGTAGTCCTCACTATTCTGTGAAATAGTGTGACAATAAATGTAATGAGGACTTATTTTGAGTTTGAATAATGTCTAGAAGACAATATTTGTATTAAAATTCACAGCTCATGTTGTATAATTAAGTTTGTATTTGTATTCAGTACCATGTATTTGGCGACTTAGAATGGGTGATGTATACCTATTTTGGGGCGTCACAATTCTGCTACTTCACTATTGCAGTATCCAGTGTTCTACTAAGATAAGGGATATTATTTTTGTTCAATATTAATATGAAATAATATTTTCTTTCATACTCTGTAGTATGTAAGTTATATTATTTCATTTTGTATTCTTAATTCTACACTCATTTTGTTAAAGTATTGCTTCTATACTCTGTGAAATTAGAAGAATATCCTTGAAATTTGCACTTCATCTAGTATTGTTTCACAAGGATATTTTTCTGAACATTCTTGTTAAATTTTAAACTTTTCATGTCGGAGTACTATTCATGGGTACTATTCATTTATACGGCATTATTCATACATACGACACTATTGATACATATGACACTATTCATAAATACGACACTATTCACGAAGTACTATTCATGGGGTACTTTTCCCAAAGTACTATTCATGAGATACTATTCACGAAGTACTATTTACCTGGGGTACTATTCATAAAAAAAATTTAATTTCTTTCGGTCCAAATTATTTTTGATACAATATTATTCTTGAATTTTACTCCACAAAGCAGTATCATGTTTATAATTTGGACATTATTGAATTCTGGATAAATTGAATTATAAATCTTTAAAATTTATTGTTTGCTTTCATTTAATTGAATTCTTATATCATTGTCATCATCCTCATGCTTATATTGTGATAAAAGTTATTTTTGGCCCGTAGTGCATAGATGGACTGTTGATTGGTATGATTATGACCAGAGATTATTCGGTATAATCATGATCTGTAATGTTTCAAATGATGTGATAAAAGTCCTCATTGGCCCATAGTGCATTGATGGACAGTTGTTGGCATGATCATGATAATTGGTGATAACACGATTATCCTTGGCCCGTAGTGCATGGATAATTCAGTGATGTGGATTATTTATTGAGATGAGTCTCAGCGATAAAATTGATGATAAACTTTTTGAATCATAGAAGATAGTAGATATCATGCTCTACTTGACTCTTCTAATGGATTGCTTGTTTCTCTGCAGTTAAACTTGTTGTTTATTGTATTATATGAGTTTAACACTGTTGAAGGCTAACAATAATTTATTCTGTATTATCTTAGTCATAACATTTCTTACTGGGCTAGTTGAGTTCACCCTTTTGCTTTCATTGTTCTCTTCAGGAAATGAGAACGTAGTCGGGACTAGTCGGGGAATGGAGTGACGGCCCGAGATGGTGGTTGTAGTAGTACTCACTATTTTATAAAATAGTGTGATAATAATTGTAATGAAGACTTTATTTGAGTTTGGATACTGTCTACGAGACAATATCCGTGTTGAAACTCTCAGCTATATTTTGTCGTATTGTATAAATGAAGTTTGTATTTAAGTTCTGTACCATGTATTTGGCGACTCAGAATGAGTGATGTATACCTAATTTTGGGGGCGTCACACGATGTTTATAATTCTTCCTTTAAAAATGTTATTTTGAAAAACATCCTATGGAAGATTTTATTTTGAAAATTATTTTAAAGCTTATTATGTACACTTCACAAATTTATACTATATAGTCACTTTTTATAATTTCATAATATAAGAGTTAGTGTACACCATATATGATAGTTACTAATTAAATTACAAATATATTTAGGTTGATAAACTTCATAGAAGCAACATCCAATCACTTGTTTATTAAGGTAACTTATATCATTTTCTTTCAAACTCCTAAATCTAACTTACTATGCTAATTATTGCTTTTATAATTCCGGAAATGATTAAAAGTTCCTTTGAGGTTTGCGCTTCATCTAATATCATTTCATTCGAACTTTTTATTTACATGAACCTTCTTATTAAATTTTAAATCGTTATCTTTGAAATATGAATCTTGAATATCATTCTTCAATTTGACTCCACATTTTAGTTATCATGTTGGCAATTTGGATATTATTTGACTCTAGACAAATTAAATGTCAAATCTCAAATATTTATTCTTTTATCTTATTATTCTTACAACTTTCATTCATCATTTATATCACTGTTATTAAAATTAAGTTATTGTAAACATATTTGGCATGAGTGCAAAGATAATATGATTGGTGAATGTCTTTGGTCTGGATGCGAAGACGATATAATTTTTGAGTGTATTTGGTTTGTATGGCAATGACACGTGTTGAAAAGTTCTCTTTGGCCCGTAATGTAAAAATTGATTGTTGATTGACATGATCATAACCATTGGTGTTACAATTGAATATATTTGGCCCGTAGTGCAAAGATGAACTATTTATTTGCATGATTATGATCAGGAACTAATGATTGGTGTTATATGGATAAAATATTAATGTTGAACTTTAAAAGTGGAGAAGATCGTGGACAACATGATCTATTTTACTCTCATAATTGATTGTTATTTATGTTATAGTTGATCTAAAACTTGTTATCTATTATATTCTATCAAATTTTCCAATGTTAAAGTCTAAGGATAATTTATTATTCATTATCTTAGTCATGATATTCTTTAATGGGCTATTTAAGCTTGCCCTTTTTATTTTTGTTCCATTGTTCATCTCAAGAAGTGAGAGTGTAGTTGGGACTAGCCGAGGTGTGGAGTGATGGTCCGAGATAATTACTATAGTAGTCTTTACCGTATTCTAAAATAGTGTGACAATAATCATTAGACTTGGCAAAAATCGGCCCAAGCTCATGGGCGTGCCCAAATTACCACAAAAACGTGGGCTTTGGGCTTCATTTTTCAAATTTCATGAAACCACAATTTGCTTTGGCTCAATTCGCTTGGGCTCAAACCATAAATGTGTCAAAATTTGAAAATAAATCAGCCCAAAGTCCGCGTTTGTCAGGTCTAATAATCATGTTGAGGACTTGTAATATGTGTTGTCGTATCTAATATGACATTGTAATAATTTGAGTGTGGATATTCTCATATTATCTACAACATTGTTATAAGAGAGCATATGGTTATGGTATATATTTTGGCGATCTAAATTGGGTTGGGTTGAACTTATTTTGGGGGCGTTACAGTTGGTATCAAAGCTTAGGGATATAATCTCTGATGGAGATCTAGGGTTAGAACTAAGAGAAGATAGATGAATAGAATCAGTAACTAGTGTGTCTTATACAATTTAGTAGTTGTTATGTAATTAGTTGGCTTGGATATGGGGACGAGAGGTGATGTCTTAGTTGTTTAAACTAATCTTTGTTTTGTGACCACATTTCAGAATGACATCTGAAAATCAATAGGTGAACTATGAGGCAAATGTTGTTGAGAATCAGGAAGCTATGGATAATCCTGTTGCGAACTCAAGAAATAATGTTGCTGACAACAAGATGCATGATAATTTTTTAAGAACTTCATGCAATTCATGCAGAATCAAGTGAGAGAAACTACTGCCTATAATGTCGGTGGAAGCGCTAGTAACTTATGAATGATCAATGCCAAGCAGTTCCAGGAGTTAGGACCACCTGAATTTGATGAATATTCAGACCCACTACAGGCGGATGCATGGCTCAAACAGATGACGAAGATATTTGATGTATTGTGTTGCGTTGATAATCAAAAGGTTCCCTTCGTTACCTTTATGTTACGAGGAGAGGCATATCACTGGTGGGAATCAGTAAAGCGTACAGATCACTCAGCACTTAAAATGTCTAAGGTAGAGTTTCAAGAGCTGTTTAACGACAAGTATTTTTCGGAGAGCATTCGTTATATGAAGGAAGTGGAATTTATTAAGTTAGAGCAGAGCAATATGGCTGTCTCGAAGTAAGAGACCAAATTTACTAATATATTGATTTGCACCCCATCTGTTGGACAATGAAAAGCGCATGACGTGAATGTTCTTATGAGGTTTGAAATTTGAGATTCATTAACATCTTATTTCTCATAAACTTTCTTTTATATTCAGATATAGTGGATAGAACTGAATTAGTAGAACGAGAGAAAAAAACATTGTAAACACGAGACAACGGTCGACAGTGAGAGAAAATTACGATAATAATTGTAACAATAAATACAATCATCGGAGTAATGAGAATCAGTGAGGAGGAAATTATCATAACAGAAATGGTATCCACTTCGATGGAAATTATGGCCCAGATAACAGAAGTGAGTTCAATAGAAACAACTTCAAGAAGAGGAGATTTAGCATTAACCATGGAAAAGCATCGGCATCAGCACCAACACTAGTTTCAAGGGGAGGAGAATGACCACCAATCAATGTTACAACTGCGGAAAGGAGGGACACATTAGCCCAAACTATATACAGACATCCAAGGTATGTTACAGTTGTGGAAAGAAAGACCATATATCTTGATTTTATCCTATAACAAATTCAAGTCCTTCTATAATGACGACACCAAAGGCTGGCATGGAAAAGTCAAAATATGTGGTCTAAGGGAGAGCTTTTGTCGTGAAGTCCCAAAAAGCATGGAACCCGAACGACGTTATCACGGGTAAACTACTTATCAACTCTTGTGAAGTCTATATCTTGTTAGATACTGGCGCTACCCACTCTTTTATTTCACATGCATGTTCTCAATGTTTAAAATTAACTCTTGAAAAATTGGACTTTGACTTATAAGTTGAAACTCCACTAAGATAAATAGTCATTACATTTATTTTCTATAAATCGTTTTTGGTCCAAATCAACAGCCTCACATTACCCATTGATCTTATTTTTGGAAATGCATGAATTCAATCTAATTTTAGGAATTGATTGGTTGACTACCATTCATGCTAAAATTGATTGTCTTCAGAAAATCATTAGCTTTCATATTTCTAATCAACCTATTACTTGAATTCAAGTAACTAAACCATTGAAATCAATATATGTCATTTCTAGCTTATGAGTGGGTAATATACCCATGAATTAGATATAATTAGACTTGATATATTGTTATTCTTCAGTATTTTTAGGATATTTTTATTTGTTTTGGTTGTATTTTGTGGACAGGAGGTAAAAATAGAGAAATGAGCTTCATTAAGGGCATAATAGAGATTTCTGGTAAAGCAAGGGCAAAGGGTAAATTTCTTGAAAAGCTCTCCAACACCAGAGCGCTAGGAGACAGAAGCTGTTGCGTGGATTTTGGCATGAAAAAGGAAAAAGGAGAGTTCTATTCTAGAAAGGATTTCCATTGAAGCTGACTTAAGGAGGCATAAAAAACTATTAAAGGGAATAGAAACTTTATATCAAATTCATTCTTTTGACATAGAGATTTTGATAGACAGAGCTGGAGATTAGATTGGAAATTTCAAAGGAGCACTTGAAGATTGCAATTGGAGATTGAAGACTGGAGCCCATCATTGAGTTTTTATTTTTCTTCTCTATTTGTAATTTAATTAGGATGATTTCTATGGGATTTTTGGTTTTAATTTTCTGTATGAACTAATTTCTTAATTAAGGCTACAATGGAACCTTTTATGCGTAAGAATTGATATCCGTATTAATCCAATTATTTATTCATAATGAGTTTTCTATCATATTCTATGCTCATTGTTTAATTATTTGGCCAATAATTACCATATTACACTAGATGAATTTGGAAGATGAAATCTAGGGTTAGACCTGAATATGACAGCGTGTATTCTTAGTTATTTGCATGAGATAAATAATTAGGGTTATGAATTAAATAGGGATCTCTTTTCAATGGATGTAACAATGGGGAATTGATGCTTAATGACTTTAATTCTTTTTTTTTTGCATAGGAATATCGCAGAATTAATTGAATTAGATATTTTTATTTAATCAAATGGAAAAAGGGCTTATAAATAATTTGAATTCATGTTAACAACTCATGTGGATTTAATAATTGAAGAAATTGGATAATTGATTTATATTGCATAATTGGGGATATTGTAGTCTTAAGCCTTTATCATCTTAATAAAATCTTTGTGTTAAAATTAGTTTAGTTAATTTAATTTTGTTTTAATTGGAAAATCACAAAATTCGGTGGTTTAAATAAAATTGGATTGATATAAAACTAGTAGTTGGAATTTGTTAGATGAGATTCCTCGTGGGTATGACACTCTATCTTATCACTTTATTACTTGTTGATCGTGTATACTCGCACATAATTGTTGATTGTGAAATCGGACAACAAGTTTTTGGCGCCTTTGCCGGACTCTTAATTTAATATTTAATTCCATATTAGTTACAATCAATTTGATTTTAATTTAAACATTTTAATTTTAATTTTTAATTGTTTCTTTCTTCTTGCAGGATTTTCATCCGTGTATGCAAACTAGATCCAAGGGTAAAAATGAGCTTTTGCCATACGCCAAAGATATTGAGAGAAAGTTACGGAAATTGAGATTGACTAGTGAAGAAGTATATATGGAAGAAAAAATGGCAGAAGAAGTTAAAACTGAAATTAGGGACTACGCCATGCCTACCGTAACAGACATTCAGTCAAGCATTTGGAGACCTGCAATCAATGCAAACATTTTTTAGATTAAACCAGTACTATTTAGATGCTACATATTTCAGTTCAGTTTGGGGGTATTCCGGATGAACACATCACGAGCTTCTTAGAAATCTCTGACACTTTCAAGTTTAACAATGTTACGGAGGAAGCAGTAAGGCTGAGATTGTTCCTGTTCACACTGCGAGATAAAGCAAAAAGTTCTGTTGCACTCCTTGCCACCAGGTTCAATCACGACTTGGAATGACTTGGCTCAAAAATTCCTGGCTAAGTTTTTTCCACTAGCAAAAACGGCAAAATTAAGGAATGACATCCACACCTTCACCCAGTTCGATTCGGAAACATTGTATGAGGCTTGGGAACAGTTTAAGGAGTTGCTCTGTAAATGTCCATATTATGGGATTCCGAGATGGATGCAGGTTTAGACATTTTTCAATAGTTTGCATGGTCCTACACGAGCTAGTATTGATGCAGCAGCTGGAGGTGCCATTATGGGGAAGAATTTTGATGACGCTTACCAGTTGTTAGAAACAATGGCCAACAACAACTATCAGTGGCCTATGGTAAAGTCTAATCCACAAAAGACAGCAGTGAAGCTAGAATTAGATGTCGTTATAGCTTTTAGCAACCCAAGTTTCCGTATTGACCAAGAAGATTGACTCATGGGGACCACAATCAGTATCATAGGTGGCAATGGTTTATGATTTATGTGTCAAAAATCATTCTACAGATCAATGTGCGATCAGTGCATAATCGGTTCAGTTTGTGGGTAATTATAATAGGCCGCCACAGCCATATCAGAATTCTGACAATCCAGGGTGAAGGAATCATCGAGTTTTTCTTGGAGTAACAATCAGTCTCCAAGACCACAAAATCGACCCGGTTTTCAGATTCAAGCTCCATAGTAGTCAAAGAGGAAACCAAACTTAGAGGAGGCATTGGAATAATTCGTTGTAGCTACCGACAAAAGGATGAATGAGCAAGATAAATTGTTAAGTCAGGTAGATTTGAATGTAAAAATCCAAGTAGTGTCAATCAAGAACTTGGAAAATCAGATGGGACAGTTATCTCATGCATTAAACATTCGACCACAAGGAGCATTACCGAGTGACACTAAGATTAATCTAGGGAGAGATGAAAATTGCAAAGCTGTGACTCTACGAAGCGGGAAAGATCTGCATGATATAGTTAGAGGGAAAGAAAAGCTAAATATTGTAGCTGTGGAAGAAGAGAAAATCACGGAGATCGATAAGGCAAAGGATATAGAGGTAGAGAATAAAGCAATTGAGACCAAACACAACAGTGTAGTGCCTCCCATACCGTATCCGCAGAGATTTCAGAAATCCAAATTAGACAAGTAGTTCTCCAAATTCCTTGATGTTTTCAAAAAACTACACATTAACATACCTTTCGTGGAAGCCTTGGAACAGATGCCCAGTTACGCCAAATTCATGAATGAGGTTTTGTCTAAAAAGAGAAAGTTGGGTGAATTCGAGATAGTGGCATTAACCGAAGAGTGCAGTGCAATCTTACAGAATAAATTACCACCCAAGTTAGAAGGATATTGGGAGCTTCATTATTCCATGCGTGATAGGTAATTAGTTTGTCGAAAGGGCATTGTGTTATTTTGGGGCTAGTATCAATCTAATGCCACTATCTATCTACACTCAATTAGGGTTACAGGCACCAAAACCAACAAATATCATCTTGCAGTTGGCAGACAGATCAGTTACATATCCAAGGGTTATTATGGAAGACATTTTGGTAAAGGTCGATAAATTCATCTTTCCGGTAGATTTTATCATTCTGGATTATGAGGTAGATAAGGAGATCCCAATCATTCTTGGTCATCCTTTCTTAGCAACAGGGAGAACTTTGATAAACGTGCAAAAAGGTGAGTTGACAATGCGAGTCCAAGATTAAGAAGTCACATTTAATGTTTTTAAATCAATGAAGTTCCCAAAAGAAGGAGAAGAGTGTTTGCGGATAGATCGACTTGATTGAGGAAGTAGTGAGAGGATCTGAGAAGTTTATTGTGTGGATCCATTAGAAGTAGCTTTAGTTGGGGTAGATACCTTCGATGATATGGAAGATATGAATTATGTCAAATAGTTAGACGTATTACCAATATCTCGAAAAGTTAGCAAACCATTTGACACTCTTGACTGACACGAAGGAGGAGATAAGAGATCCAAAACATCATTAGAAGACCTAGCGGAACAAGAATTAAAACCTCTTCATTCTCATCTACGGTATGGTTATTTGGGAAAGTAGGACACGCTACCTGTTATTGTCTCTGCGGATTTGAATGAGATTCAAAAGGAAAAGCTAATAAGGGTGTTGCGAAAGTAAAAAAAAATAATTGGGTGGACCATAGCAGATATTAGGGGAATTAATCCATCGTTTTGCATGCAAAAAATTTTCTTGAAGAAGGGGCAAAACTGAGCATTGAGCAACGAAAAAGATTAAATCTGATTATAAAGGAGGTGGTAAAGAAAGAGATCATCAAGTGATTGGATGCCGGTATCATCTATCCAATTTTAGACAGTTCTTGGGTAAGTTATGTACAGCGTGTGCCGAAAAAAGGAGGAATGACTGTTGTTAAAAATGAGAATAATGAACTCATCCCTACTAGAACAGTTACGAGTTGGAGAGTGTGCATGGATTGCCGCAAATTAAATAAGGCTACGCGCAAGGACCACTTCCCTTTGCTATTCATTGATCAAATGTTGGATAGGTTAGCTGGACACCAATTCTAGTGCCTTCTTGATGGTTATTCGGGATATAATCAAATTGTCATTGCTCCGAAGGATCAAGAGAAAACCACTTTTACATGTCCCTACGAAACTTTTTCATTATGTCGTATGTCTTTTGGTCTTTGCAATGCGCCGACCACGTTTCAGCGATGTATGATGGCTATTTTCTCGGACATGGTAGAATAGAATTTGGAGGTCTTCATAGATGATTTTTCTATGTTTAGGGATAGTTTCGATCTTTGTCTCAACAATCTGATCTTGGTGTTAAAACGAATATTTATGTACTTTAATAAATATCTAAAATAAATTACAAAAATCTCGTTCGTCACATCTTTCCCCCTCAAAAAGGATTCTGTCCCAAGAATCACGATTCAATTACTTTGTCCCGTTACATTCTCCCTCCTTACAAAGATTCTATCCCCAGAATCGCTACATATAAATTAAGAAAATAAATGAGGGTAATTCTTCATTATCTGTTCTTCGAGTTCCCACATAGCTTCTTCAGTGTTGTGGTTCCTCCAGATTACCTTAACAGAAGGTATTAATTTATTTCTGAGTACTTGTTCCTTCTTGTCGAATATCTGAACATGAACTTCTTCATAAGATAAATCTTTCTCAAATTGTAGGGGTTCATATTCGATAATGTGCTTGTAATCGGGTTTGTATGGTCGTAACACTGAGACATAAAAAACATTATGGATATGCTTTAATGCTGGAGGTAAGGCTACCTCATATGCTAATTCACAAATTCTTCGCAATAATTCAAAG
The DNA here is from genome assembly GCA_020205615.1 of Panax quinquefolius. Lineage (NCBI taxonomy): Eukaryota > Viridiplantae > Streptophyta > Magnoliopsida > Apiales > Araliaceae > Panax > Panax quinquefolius. The sequence goes on from CM035165.1 coordinate 35,073,026, forward strand.
GATCTAATGAACCTCAGGATCAATTTTCCCTTCTTGCCAAATATAATTTTTCCCTTCCAGGGAGATACTTTCAAGAAAACAAAACTACCAGACTCAAATTCCCACTTCTGTCGATCGACGTATTTTTTCTGCCTATCCTGAGCAGCTATCAATCTTGTCCTGATCACCTTGACAATTTCAGTGGTTTGTTGTACCAATTCTTGTCCTAGCAATTGACGTTTGCCAACTTTATCCCAGCATAGTGCAGTTCTTCACTTTCTGCCTTACAACGCTTCATAAGGTGACATGCCAATACTTGCATGGCAACTGTTATTATAAGAAAATTCCACCAACAGTAGATGATCATCCCAATTCCCCTTGAAGTCCATGATACAAGCCCTTAACATATCTTCCAATGTCTGGATTGTTCTTTCACTCTGCTCATCGGTCTGAGGATGGTATGTCGTGCTCATATGCAACTGCGCTCCCATGCATTCCTGTAGTCGCTTCCAGAAGTTCGATGTGAAATTCAAATCTCTATTTAATATAATAGACACTAAAACATCGTGCCTTCAAATAATCTCATTCATATACAACTTCGCCAACTGATCTAAGTTGAATCTGATCTTGATCGGTAAGAAGTGCGCTGATTTCGTCAGTCGATCCACAATAACCCAAACTGTGTCAAAACCTTTCTAAATCGTTGGAATACTTACCACAAAATCCATCATCATATGCTCCCATTTCCATTATGGTATTTCTAACGGTTGTAATAACCCAATCGGCCTCTGATGTTCTGCTTTAACTTTCTGACATGTCAAACACTTGGCCATACAATCAGTTACATCTCTTTTCATATTTGGCCACCAGAAATATTGTCAGAGATCCTGGTACATTTTCGTACTTCCCGGGTGAATTTAATACCTTGAACTATAAGCCTCGCTCAAAATTTCCTCTTTAACCTCTGGTACTGGCGGAACCCAAATTCTTTTCTCGAATCTCAATAACCCTTCTGTATCAACTTTGAACTTTGACTCTTCACCTTCAGATAGTCTTTTCTTTATCTTTTCACATTCCTCATCCTAAAGTTGTGCTTCCTTTATCTTATCCATCAAAGTTGGACCAGTTTCCATTTGGAATAATTTTTCATTCGACTCCTTCGGATATTTCTCTTCCAATTCCAGCTTCGTCATTGCTAAAAGTAGTTCCTCCTGAGCAGTTAATATAAACATGTTCTCTCGACCCTTTCAGCTTAAGGCGTCGGTGACAACATTCGCTTTACCCGGATGGTATAAAATCTCACAGTCATAATCCTTTATTAACTCCAACCATCTCCTTTAACGCATGTCCAAATCCTTCTGTGTGAAAATATATTTTAGACTCTTATGGTATGTATATATCTCACACTTCTCCCCGTAGAGATAGTGCTTCCATATCTTCAAAGCAAACACCACTGCCGCCAGCTCCAAATCATGGGTCGGGTACCTCTTCTCATAATCCTTCAGTTTTCGTGACGCATACGCAATGACCTTGTCGCTCTACATAAGCACTCGACCTAGTCCATTATATGATGCATCAATATACACCACAAAATTTCCTGTGATATCCGGGAGAGACAACACAGGTGTTGTACTTAACCTTTTCTTCAATTCTTGTAAGCTTTCCTCACACTTCTCTGTCCAAATGAATCTCACTACTTTCCTAGTCAAATTCATCAGCGGAGTCGCAATTCGTCAGCGGAGTCCCAGTTTAGTACAACTTCAACCTTTGATGGATCTACTGAAATCTCGTCCTAGTCAATCACATGTCCAATAAATTTCACCCGCTCTATCCAGAATTCATATTTCAAAAATTCGATGTACAACTTCTCTCTTCCTAACGCCTCCAATGTCACCTTCAAATGTTCCAAATGCTCCTCCTTGGTTTTAGAATACACCAAAATATCTTTGATGAACACCACCATAAATTTATCCAAAAACGATTTAAACACACTGTTCACTAGGTCTATAAACGTTGTACGAGCATTCGTTAAACCAAATGACATCACCACAAACTCATAATGACCATAACGAGTTCTGAACACTGTATTTGGTACGCATTCCTTTCTCACCTTCAACTAATGGTAACCACTTCTCAAGTCTATCTTCGAGAAATATCTAGCTCTTTTCAACTGGTAAAACAAATCGTCAATCCTTTACAATGGATACTTATTCTTAATTGTGACCTTGTTTAACTCTCTATAATCAATGCAAAGTCGCATCGACCCATCCTTCTTCTTAATGAACAACACCGGCGCTCCTCACGGAGAAACGCTCGGTTGGATATACTTCTTGTCTAAAAGTTCTTGCAGCTGCACCGTTAATTCTTTCATCTCTACCGGAGCCATACGGTACGGGGCCTACAATATCGGGGCAGTTCCTGGTGCTAAATCAATCACAAATTCAATCTCTCTGTCAAGAGGTAGTCCTACCAGATCATCTGGAAATACGTCTAAAAAGTCTCTAACGACAGGTATCTCCTCTAGTTTCGGACTCTCCTTTCGACTATCAACTATGTAGGATAAATATCCTATACAACCTTATCTCAACAACTTCCATACAACTCACTTGTCTAGGCGACTTACTACCATAAAATATAACATTTGATGGATTCATAAGGCTAATACACTTCTTTTGACAATTAATTATCGCCCCATAATTGAATAGCTAATCCATTCCCAAAATAACGTCAAAATCCCCAAGTTTAATCGGGATTAGATCTACGATCATCACGTGGCCCTTAATATCCACCCTACAGTTCTTATGTATAAACCTAATAGGAATTACTTCTATATTCACAATCTCTATGTTCAAAGGGTATTCTAATTCCTCCTTAGGCAATTCTAGATTCTTAGCAAAGTCATCGGATATAAATGAGCAAGTAGCACCCGAATCGAATAACACGTAAGCATTTATATTATTGATCGAAATGATACCTGACACCACATCTCATGACTGCACAACATCTAGCACGATCATATTGAAGGTTCTGGTGGTGGGTCGGTTTGACGACGTTGGTCCAATGATGGTCAATGTATTGCCATCGTTGTTTCCCTTACTGCCACATGCTCATGTTCCTCCTGCTTCCTTCTTGGGATAAACCCGAGCCAAGTGAACCTTTTACCCGCAGGTGAAGCAAGCACCCTTCTTAGGAATAGGGCAATTTGGTGATATGTGGCCTTCCTGACCACAATTGTAGTAGACTCTCTTTCCTTTCATTCATACCTACAGGCGATTCTTCCCGTAGGTAGGACAACCCTCCATATCCTTCTTCTGACTTCCTTGCTAATTCCCAGTAGACATATTATCATTCCACTTCCTTTTCTGATTATTACCACCTCCACTATTGCTGCCACTAGCTTTGTTATTCTCACCTTCATTCTTATTCTTCTTTTGTTCCTGGTCATACCTGGTCAGAGCATCGCTTCCACCTTCTGCAATGATTTCCTTTTCCAAAACTCACGCAAAAGTGTTCAATTAAAACATTGACACCTTGTTGTACAACCATGGCTTCAACCCCTGTTCAAACCGTCTAGTTTTCCTTTCATCTGTATTCACCTGATAGGTTGCAAACCCAACAACTCTTGAACTTCGTGGCATATTCTAGCACTGACATGTTGCCCTACTTCAACTCCATAAATTTAACCTCCATCTAGTTCTGAGAGCTCGTTGGGAAGTTCATCTCAAAGAACATCTCCTTAAACATATCCCATGTGATCACACCCCTGTCCTCCTCGAACCTTTTTCGCCTGCCACCAGTAGCTGGCCTTTGACTTCAGCATAAAGATTGCGAAGGCAGTCTATTGGTCATCGTTGACCCTCACAACATCAAACACCTTCCCTATTTCCATTACCCAAGTTTGGGCTTCGATTGGACTCATGGAACCCTTAAACTCTGGCGGTCCTACTGCCTTAAAGTCCTTAAACGACGTAGCTTGTGGAGCTTGCGGCTGATTCGCAAGTGCTTCCGTTAACAGGTTCACCAACTGCTGAACAGGATTGGCGTTGGCATTGTCATTTTTTTGTTGTTGTTTTTGTTGTTATTCGTGGATCCTTCCTGAGCTTGCTGACGGGTTTGGCGTCTTCTTGGCGGCATCTTTATGTTTAAGATATACACTTATTAGATCATTACTTAACTCTTAAGTATTTAAGACTTAACTTAAACATTTTAAGATTGTCACTTAACACATAACATCTTCAATAAATTCTGATATTATTCATTCAAAAGTTTAAACATAGGAAAGATAACATCATTGCTATTTACATCAACTATCCCGAGATAAAGAATCTTCAGGATTAAATCCTCATATTCCATTACTTATATCCACACTGGAATTTACATTATTAACAACCATAGATATTCATATAACT